>BSBM01000805.1:17822500-18165000 GCA_027924585.1 Larix kaempferi | reverse complement strand
GGGGAGGTTGGAATATTAAACAACTTTTCTAGTTCAACTCTGCATTGCTCTTAAAAAGTTGTTGGAGGGGTATTATGGAGGGCAATCTGTGGTCCAGAATTTTACAAGTGGAATACATTAAGATGGATATATATATTTGGCTTAGGAAACCCAAAGGAAAATTCCAGAATGCCACTATAACCTGGAAAAGTTTTATGAAAATTCTGCCTTGGATTACTAGGTATCTCTCTTGGCAGGTGGGAAATGGAAAAAATATTGTGGTCGGGATTGATCCCATAGTTGGAATGGAATCCAATTATAAAATCTCGAGTGATCTGTGTACTTTATTCACAGAGTATGGTCTTCTAACTTTAAATCGGGTTAAAAGGTCTAAATATCTTATCTTTGATCCGTCATATTGGCTTACAGCAAGTGACTTGGGTTTGGCCGGCAGATGGGCAAGTGAATGGTTACATTACACACACATGTTACAGCTGAATGGTATTCGACTGACAGAGCATAAAGACTTATTGTTGTGGACAAAAAATCCGATTTCCGGATAGGTGATGATGAGTGCTGCATATAATACTATCGCAGAAGCAAATTTTCAAGGGGATAAGGTATGTTGGTATGGTTCTTTGTGGAAGTGGAAGCTGCCAATAAAAATTCAATGTTTTATATAGTTATGTTTGAACAATAAAATTTTGACATGGGATAACTTGCAGCGAAGAGGGAAGGTTGGTCCAAACATTTGTATCCTCTGTCATGAGGCAAGGGAGTCGATTGATCAGCTATTCTTTCAATGTAGCTTCTCACAAAAAGTTTGGCTGGAGATCGGCACTGCTCTAAATGTTAATGTTGTGTTGTTACATCCTTCTTTTACTAATTTCTATAAATGGTGGGTTCATACTTTTATACATCTGAAAAATATCTTAGGCCTAGTTGCATGGTCGATTTGGAAATGTTGAAACTCTGTCATTTTCCAGGATGTCCCTCCTGATGTGAAGCAAGTAGTTTTCAAGTTCCGGAAGCTCTCTAATATTTATAAAAATCCTCAAATAAAATTGAAGAATGGTACAAGGTTTTTAAATTGGAATTTTAGTGTTCCAGAGTCGGCATATGGGTGTTTCAATGGAGCAGCTTCAGAAAATAGATGTGGGCCAGGTTTTTATATATAATGTGGAGAGAACCTTTACTTAAAGTTTTATATCTCAAGTGGTGTGGGTACAAACTCTAAGGACGAAATCATGGGATTGTGGGGTGTATTAAAGGCGGTTGCGTGGTGTGTTTTGTATTCCATTAAGATCTTTGGTGACTCCCTTTTTATCGTAAATTGGGCAAAGGACTTATTTGGCATGAAATCCATCTGTCTCAAACACTAGAGTGATAGAGTTAAAACATTAATGGATTGGTTCCAGGACCTTACTATAGATCACATTTACAGGGAATTCAATGATGTCGCTGATTCATTATCCAAGCTAGCAATGGATGGGAAAGTGGGTCTCTTAAATTGGGAAGAATGGGATGAAGACATACTCACACAAAAAGGCTCCATCTAGTTTTTTGATGATGTTACTTAATTATGGTTGTCTTGTTTTGTATCAGGTCATTTGAGATAATAGCTTAGAGTTTTGGATACTGTGTGTCTGAGCTTATGTATTTTGGACTGTCTGTCACTATGAGTCATTATGCTGGTTAAGAACATAATGATCACGTTATGTATTCTGATGAGATTGTACTTTTTTATTTTCTATGAAATAACAAAAGTACTGGTTTTTTCTTGCTTGAAAAAAAATAAAAATAACATTAGGTGTTATCATATAGAATAAAAAGTTGACGAAGAGAAATATGGTGAGAGAAAAGGTAAGCATGCACATATCTAACATACTCTTAATCAAGTTTGATTTACCAATAGTTGCTTGAGTGAGTTTGAACCATTTTTAAGATATTATGAGTCAGTTTGAACCCTTTTTAAGATATTGTTAGGTTTTTGGGTTACTTTGAAAGTATTTACATAATGTGTGAGTGTGTTTCATTTGTACTATTTTCTTTGTACTTAAATTATTAAAGGAATTTAATAGATTTTCTTCATGAACCCTAGGAGGAGATATGAATTTTAGATGAGACATCTTTATTGAAGAGATTTTAAGATTTAATCTTGTGAAGAAGACATTGGTGGTGATCATTATTCTCTCTCTCTTGGATCTTGTTATGTACTTGGTCTCTTTTGTCTTGAACTGCTTGGTTTTCTTGGAGATTCCTAGGGTTAAGGTTCCTACCCTAAAAAGTAAAGAAGATTAGGGTTTGGTGATAGACACTAGTGTGGATTTGTGGAGAAGAAGAAGAGAAGAGGATGCCTTGCCTTGGAGGATGTGTTGGAGAGATTCTTTTACATTGGATCTTCTTGGTTGAGCTAGGGTTTCTTGAGTTACCCTAACTAGGGATGTTTGGATAGTTGGATGTTTTGTACTAAATTTCAAAGAAGGATATGGTATGTACTTGTACTTCATCTTGAGCTTATATATTAATTTTATATCTATCCATATCTGGTGCAATTTCAAATTTGAATTTCAGCTATATATTTGGTGCAATTTCAAATTTAATGCACTAAAGAAATTTATGTGTTGATGAATGATGTATTGCATCCATTTCTATATTCATTTATAATATTGTACTTAGATGATATATTGGTTTATATATCTACCTGGGAAGAGCATATCTCACATCTCATGTAGGTGTTAAAGACCTTGAAAATCATCAACTTTTGGAAAACCTCGAGAAATGTGAACTTTCCAATCAATCATTGGTGTATCTAGGGTATGTGATTGGTGGAGGGGAACTCAAGATAGATCTTGATAATATGGAGGCCATTATCAAGTGGTCAACTCCTACTAATGTCACTAATGTTAGGATATTTGTTGGGTCAACACAATACCTATAGAATTTTATAACATACTTTTCAATTGTGATTGTGCCACTCCATGACATAACTATTAGGATAATTAATACTCCAACCTTGTCCACCTTAGGATTATTAGTATTTTCCTCGTACTGGATGATGTCATTGGCCCCCTAGTGGTGTGCAGATGTCATCTAGGACCCATTTTCCACTTGATACGCCCTGCATGCATGATTTTAAGCCATCCATAATTAGTTCCCTACATTTTAGGAGCTAAATCAGTGATTCAGTTCAGTCCACTTGAGTTCCTGACTCTAGTGCAGGGTTTGTGCTCCGATTGCCACTGATTGTGATCTAATGCGCCCTATCTAGCCTGATTGCATGAGATTTTGCATGAAAAACTCACTAATGCAGCTTTCATGGTCAGTTAACTGACAATAGCTTCAATTCACTGAGTCTCAGTTGAGTTTGGTAGCCTCAAAGCAGTGTAGTGGTGATATTTCCTAGGGTAGACTGACATAGATTCGAATTCTCTCTTGGTATTTGATTTCTCTCTCTTGTACCATATCTGTTGAATATGCTGATTAATGGAATATGACACACATTTCTATGCACATCTGAATTTCAATGCATGTTTAATTTTACTGCTCAATTCACTGCAATTTTCACTGTAATTCATATGTCTTCCTAATTATTTCACAATGATATTTTCTCAGGCTCAATGATATGTTGTGTTCCATAATTTCACAATAACAACCAACTGCAAGAGTTTTCATTAGGGAAAGAATCAACAAAAATATTTTGACAAGATTAAATGAAATATCAATCAAGCACTAGTTCTTGCATTTCCTAATTTGCATAATCCTTTCAAAGTGGAGACATATGCAAGTGGGTATGTTATGGCAGTGATCTCGATGCATGGAGGTAAGCTAGTATGTTAGCATTCTAAAATGTTTCATGGATGAGTCTTGAACTACACTACATATGATACAAAACTCTTTGCTCTGGTTCAAGCTATTAAGAAGTGGAAGATCTATCTAATGGGAAAGGAAACCATCATCCACATTGATCACTAGCCATAGCAGTACTTGGAGACCTAGAATAAGCTTCAACAAACCAAGCACTAAAAGTGGATGGTGTTTTTACAACAATTTCATCTAATCAAAGTATAAGAAGGGTAGCACTAAAATGTTGGTAGACATGCTTTTGGGGCCACCCATTGTCCAAGATCACATCTTGGGGAATTCTTATGCAGATGAATCCTCTCACCCATAATGTATACAAAGAGACATACACAAAAGATGGCGACTTTAAGAGTTGTTTCTACAATTGTAAGGCCAAGTTTGTGTAGAATAAATTGACAATAAGGTTGACAACGATCTCTATCTAATCAATTTCTCTACAAGGTATATAAGTCGTGTGTTCCTAAAGGTGAAAGATTTCATCTTATTAGAGAGCCTCACAAATCCAAAATTATCAAGCATTTTGGTGTTGGGAAGATAGGTTCCAACTTACAAAAGTATGTGTATTTCCCTAGAATGTAAGAAGATGTAGCTTGATTTATTAGAGGATGCACACTTTATTGTATCAACAAGCCCAATAATAGAAAGCAAGGTTTTCACAACACCTTACATATGCCTACTGGACCATAGGGAGCACCTCCATGGATTTCATGGGTGGTTTACTAAGAAAAAGGGAAGGACGTTACTATATGTTTGTGGTAGTTGAGAGGTTTAGCAAGATGTGTATTCTCATGCCTTGTGAAAAGGCCATCAAGGGACAAGATGCAGAAAACATGTTCTTTGAAAAGGTCTAGGTGTACTTTAGGATACCAAGGAGCATCATCTTAGATAGAGATACCATATTTTTTAGTTCCTTATGGACTGCACTTTGGAAGAATATGGACACTAAGTAGAAGATTTCTACATATTTCCATCCACGGATAGATCGACAAACATAAGAAAAAGTAGTGAATAAGACATTGGTTAATCTTTTGATTTGTTACAATCAGAAGCATCCAAGGACCTAGGATGAAAAATTGATTTACTTTTAGCACTCTTATAATGTAGCAGTCCACACTTCTACCAATAAGTCCCCTTGTCAAACTTGCTTTGGGTATTTTACATCTTCACCCTTAGATGTAGTATATGGATATCAAGGAGGAGTGAGGGAACTTAAACCACAAGAGAAGCATTGAAGGATAAAAATTTCAATAATAAGATCATGCATATCCATTTGCAAGCACATGAGACATTGAAGAAGTCACAGGAAAAATGCAAGGCCAAGCATGATCAACATAGGATTAAGAAAACATTTAACATGGGAGACAAAGTTTGGTTGCATCTAAACAAGGAAAGGCTATAGGTCCCAGTAAGAAGGTCAAGGCCCTACGATATGGTCTATTCGAAGTGTTGGATAAGATGGGTGACAACACCTATAGACTCATTCTACCCCCATATACGTGCATTTACTTAGTAAGGAATGTGGAGAATATGAAACTCTATGAGCCAACTAGGACATCATGAACTTTGGAGGGTTGGGTTGAAATGAAAACTTCCAAGCAAAGCCAAATGATACTCTAGGGAGAAGGTGGAGGAAAAAATTCATGACCTCCTTTAGTAAAATATTGTGGGGACCAAAAGCTTTTCCAAATGAGGACGTATGATTTGAAACAAATCATTATGTAATTCCATCAATTTAGGTACTTTCTAGGTGGAAAAAATGGAGGTGTTGGCTTGTAGGGCCCATTTTATAGGTAGGTCCGATTTTGGTGATTTGGGGTCCAAAAACTTTTGGAGCCCATTTAATGCCTTAAACCATCATTTTTGGGGTCAATTATCTCCCATCCTCTTGACTTAGTTCTACACATTGAGAGGTCCTTTCCAACGGGAAAAAATCACCTCAATCAAAGTTTTTATGCAAAAGTGATGCCTCCCACAAATGACATATCTTGTTGATGACCATGATATTGAGTGGATGTCACGTTAGCTCACATTACTCACACATGTGGATCTAGTCACATGAAGACTTTCAAAAAGTTTCTAGAGGGTCTAAAACCCTAACATTAATTGGAGTTGAGGCATACAAAAGCCCTAAACCTAACCTTAGATGACTATGAGGCTATGTTAAATATTGGACTACTAGGAAAAGAAGGATTCTCATTCTTATTGTATTGTATATTGTTCCATAGTTAAGAAAAACATTGGTGAGTGGGATATTGAAGCAGAACAAAGAAGGTAGAAGATCTGGTAGCAACCATATTGGCCATAGAGTCCATGGTAACTCCATAGTGAGTGCCCATTTCTTTGTATTTCCATTTCATCACTGATAAAAAAAAAGAGTAAAGCATAAGCCTCACCTTCTAGTTGGGTTTTTCTCATTATACATCGTGTGTTTATAACTTTATTGTGTGGATGGTGTATATTTGCTTGCTTCTTTCATTGCAATTTCAATTCATTTCTATTTATTTCAGCATTATGCGAGTAACATTAAATATGCAATCTAAAGTAAAACACTCCATAATAAGATATTGTAGAATATTAGAAAAATTGTTAGATGAATGGAATATCCACAGTAATTTACATATCATTTATGGATTAGTTTGGCTTATTTATCTTCCTAGTATTCAACTTGAATAGAAGGGAAATTTTGGAATAAATAGACATAGACATGACATTAATGACATCTAAATAAGATTTGTTCATAATTAATAGTTTGTTTTTGTTTCTATGTTTTGGTAGTTTGACACAATTATTTTCAATATAGGAAATGATAGATTCATAACCACATATCATGACATAAAATGTATATGTTTTCCTTAAAAGTGGTTTCCAAAATTTATATAAAACCATCAAAGGAATTTTCAATATCTCCTAATTATGCTGAAGGCTTTTTTTTCTCTGAGAAGTTGTTCCTTGACAATGTAGCTAGATTCCTCGTCTATCACACGAATGGAATCTTTCCACGTGTACCTTTACTATTCTTTACTATTCACGTCAAATTTACCAACCAAATATTGTGTCAATCCACCTAAGTTACAAATTTAGAATAATGACAGAGATGTACTTAACAAGTATAATATCTATGCACAAGAACAAAGGTAACGTCATGAAGCTCTTATAAACTCATTGTTAACGACAGATATAGAGGTTTGATGCATAAGAAGCAATGATGTTGCCTCCACTCAGGATAATCCAGTTCAAGCTAAGGGGGAACTTTATGGCGCACATAGAGGTACACATACACAAATGATTGAAGAACAATTACAACTTCCAAACATCTACATCAAAATGATGTTTCCATGATTTCAATCACAAAATACCCATAAGGTGTTAAATTTATTGCACCATCATCACAATAATAACTCCATCTAGCACACGTATAAGTCACAAAATAGACAATAACACAAAATACAATAATCTGATCATTGGGGATAACAATGACAGATATGGATTTTTGTAGTTTGTGCACTCAACTATGGCAATCTAATGATCCAGGTGGATATCGGTGGCGGCCCACCTCTTCCAACTGGTTCAAAACAGTCTTCTGGCAATTTTGGTAAATTACTATTTTTAGCAGTTTTTCGGGTCCTGAACTTCCGGAGCCGTTTTGAGGCCCTAAACGACATTTTTTGGCGATTTGGGGGACCAAATGGTTGCCAACAACATGCATTTGGGCCCATTATAAAGTTGTAAATCTCGGATAGACCTTTCCAACGGGCTATTGAGCGCCCCAAACGAAGATCGTATGCAAAAGTTATGACCCCGGGAAGTTGACTGTTCAACTAACCACCTTGGGGCCGCAAACTTTATGACGGTTCATCTTCTAGGGTTAGGTTTTTGGATGTTTGGGATTCTTTCCCTCATGCTTATGATAAATAGGCCCTTTCGGCCTCTCTTTGTATTCATCTTGGCACGAATGAGCATAGCGGCCACATCTCTTCTCAGAGATAGCTACCACCATTCTAGCTATTGTATTTTACAGTCTGTTCTATTTCCGCTATTTAATAGAATATGTGTTTACGGTATCACTGTGTTATTTGCAATATATCTCTGTATATGATTCTATATATGCTATCTTTTGTTTCGTTCCCACATAAATCCGGATCAGTGGTATCAGAGCGGTCTGCTCTTTGATTGTTTCTCGGTGCATGTCCCCGACGAGGTCAGGATACAGAGAGTTGGGTCTCGAACTAGTTTCACTTGGGGAAGACCACTCTCGCCGCCCCAAACGACCTCCCATGGCGGAAGAAAAGAGAGACGACGAAGCAGTAGATCCTATCAAGTTGTTGCTCGAGGAATCCCTCGCGTGACAGAGGAACGAGATGATGGATAATTTCTCCCAGATCCTTCAACGCATGTCAACAGTGGCAAATGCACCCTCAACGAGCAGCCATTTCGGAGATATGACTCCCTTCAAGGTACAAGTTAATTTTGATATCCATTTATTTGAAGGCCAAATCGATGCCGATGCCCTAGATAAATGGTTGAATCTACTAGAAGGGTATTTCTCTGTCCACAATTTTTTCGACAGGGAAAAGATCGTCTTTGCACTCCTCAAGGCCGCCTCCCATGTCAAAAATTGGTGGGAAATTTATTGTGAGCAAAACTCATCAGACGAGTCTGGATTGTTTGAATATTCCAATCCCACTTGGGCCTCTTTTATAGATGCCGTCAAGGAACAATATTACCCTGTTGGAAACTATGACGACCAGTACACAAAATGGACCATTCTGCACCAAGAGAGGGACCAAACGGTGTCGGAGTACACCAACAAATTCCATACCTTGCGCACAAAGCTGGGTATCAAGGACTCCGAGTGGCACCTAGTACTGAAATATCGCAGTGGCCTACACCGGTACATACGAACAGAGATGGATTTCCTGGAAATCTCTTCACTCGGATCCGCCTATCGATATGCTGTCAAAATCGAGCAGAAATTTCAGCAAAAGAACAAGCGTGACTTCGGACCTGCGCAGAAGCAGGGCAAGGGAAACTCTGGCTTGCAGAACACGGGGCAGGGAAAGGACAACCAGTCACAACCAAAAGCAAAGAAGGGTAACGAAAAGACGAAGAAGGACACCGAGAAGTGGTGCGAGTTCCACAAAAGCCCCTGGCACAACACTGATGAATGTCGCTCAAAACAGTCATTGGTGGCTGAGATCAAAGCTTCAGAATCAGATCCTAGTTTCGATTCTGAATCAGAACCTAATTTCACAGCTGCGCAAAAAGGGAAGCAGATCATTGATGAAGAACCCAGTGCCGTTGTTGCCACCACACAGATTCAACCAGAGGAACCCGAAGAGTCCGAGGCAGAGGAGCACCTTTTCCACTCACAGATGTGGGTGAAGGGAATTCCCCTACACTTTGTTGTGGACAGCGACAGCTAGAAGAACTTGATCTCAACAGAAGTCATCAAGAGATTGGATCTGCCAATAACACCACACCCACAACCATACACCATTGGATGGCTAAGCCAAGGACGAGGGATCTGCGTCAGTCACCAATGTCGCCTACCATATGGCATCAAGCCCTTCAAAGATGAGGTATTGTGTGATGTGGCCCCACTTGAAGTATGTGATGTTCTTTTAGGACAACCATATATGTGGAAGCGTCATGCTGTATATGAATCATGACCTCGCAGTGTCATTGTCACTTTGGGAGGACAACTCTATCGGATACCAGAGATAGTTGCACCTACCCCAAACGAGCAAGGAAGAAAGATAATATCCCACACTGGGAAATTTTCCCTATTCGCAATTGACACTAAAGGAGAACATCAGATCGCAAAGACATCCACAACTGCTGCCCATCATCCCTCTACTCAGCAGAAACAAGAAAACATAATCAAATAAGAAAAAATGTTGATATTAAATATTTACTTTAACTCTTTAACTCTTCCTAAACAAAATCAAATAAGAAAACATAAACTTGTTTGAAAGAGTTACTGTCTTTAGAATTGGATAAAATGACTATGATGAATCTTTTAATACACAATTTTAAATTATATGAGCATGTAATCCCCTCTCCATCCACTTCTATAACATAGTTTTAAAGGTTATAGCCCTTTTAAAAAAACAGCATACAAGAATAACGTTGTCCATAAATTCTGTCTTTCCCATGAGTAACTTTTTCTACTAACAGTGACAATCAACTGAAAGTGCACAATTTTTTCTATTCCTTCTACTTGCATCAACATTTTATCATTTCTTGATTTGAGCAAAAACTTGTGCATGCATATTTGATAGTGAGACATTTGTCCTAGAATCTAGGCATGAAGTGAACCACCCAAAAAATCTGCTATTTTACTCTTCATGACATTTCAATGATGAGGAGGAAGCTTTTCATGACATCTATTTCACTATTCTTTTTTTCTCTTCATCACATTTACTTTTATTTCCGTTTATTTTATTTATTTTTCCTTTCGGCGTCCCTTTACACCTTCTGCTGCAAATGCTAGTATATTAATATGCAATTTTTTTAACTCTTTAACTCTTCCTAAACAAAATCAAATAAGAAAACATGAACCTGTTTGAAAGAGTTACTGTCTTTAGAATTGGATAAAATGACTATGATGAATCTTTTAATACACAATTTTAAATTATATGACCATGTAATCCCCTCTCCATCCACTTCTATAACATAGTTTTAAAGGTTATAGCCCTTTTAAAAAAACAGCATACAAGAATAACGTTGTCCATAAATTCTGTCTTTCCCATGAGTAACTTTTTCTACTAACAGTGACAATCAACTGAAAGTGCACAATTTTTTCTATTCCTTCTATTTCCATCAACATTTTATCATTTCTTGATTTGAGCAAAAACTTGTGCATGCATATTTGATAGTGAGACATTTGTGGTAGAATCTAGGCATGAAGTGAAACACCCAAAAAATCTGCTCTTTTACTCTTCATGACATTTCAATGATGAGGAGGAAGCTTTTTATGACATCTATTTCACTATTCTCTTTTTCTCTTCATCACATTTACTTTTATTTCCGTTTATTTTATTTATTTTTCCTTTCGCGTCCCTTTACACCTTCTGCTGCAAATGCTAGTATATTAGTATGCAATAATTTCAAAAAAAAATGTTGATATTAAATATTTACTTTAACTCTTTAACTCTTCCTAAACAAAATCAAATAAGAAAACATGAACCTGTTTGAAAGAGTTACTGTCTTTAGAATTGGATAAAATGACTATGATGAATCTTTTAATACACAATTTTAAATTATATGACCATGTAATCCCCTCTCCATCCACTTCTATAAGATAGTTTTAAAGGTTGTAGCCCTTTTAAAAAAACAGCATAGAAGAATAACTTGTCCATAAATTTTGTCTTTCCCATGAGTAACTTTTTCTACTAACAGTGACAATAAACTGAAAGTCACATGGAATTTGTTGAAAATTCAATTTCCTGTATAGAGCTGGAATTGAATTAAAGGACGGGCGTAGTGAATTAATTCTGTCTTTCCCATGAGTAACTTTTTCTACTGAGAGTAACAATCAACTGAAAGTCACATGGAATTTGTTGAAAATTCAATTTCCTGTATAGAGCTGGATTTGAATTAAAGCACAATCAAATAAGAAAACATGAACCTGTTTGAAAGAGTTACTGTCTTTAGAATTGGATAAAATGACTATGATGAATCTTTTAATACACAATTTTAAATTATATGACCATGTAATCCCCTCTCCATCCACTTCTATAAGATAGTTTTAAAGGTTGTAGCCCTTTTAAAAAAACAGCATAGAAGAATAACTTGTCCATAAATTTTGTCTTTCCCATGAGTAACTTTTTCTACTAACAGTGACAATAAACTGAAAGTCACATGGAATTTGTTGAAAATTCAATTTCCTGTATAGAGCTGGAATTGAATTAAAGGACGGGCGTAGTGAATTAATTCTGTCTTTCCCATGAGTAACTTTTTCTACTGAGAGTAACAATCAACTGAAAGTCACATGGAATTTGTTGAAAATTCAATTTCCTGTATAGAGCTGGATTTGAATTAAAGCACGGGCGTAGTGAATTTAGCTGGGAATATCATGATTGTGTGATGAAACAAAATAGAACAATTTGATCGCTTTTAAAAAGCGATTTGTCAAGAATGGGATTCGAACCCATGCCCTTTCGGACCAGTACCTGAAACTGGCGCCTTAGACCAACTCGGCCATCTTGACTTGATTGAAAAGACAAAATCTTGTAATACAGGTCATATGTTTCCTATTAAACATCGGAATGCATCACCAACGCATATGATTTCAATGACATCGGAATGCCCGTACTGGAACTGGAACGGAATGACATTGGATTACCACTATGTTTTCTTACAACACTTTAATATCGTTATGATGGAACTGGATGATCTATCGGCTACGAATTTCATCATGCCAGCCACATCTGGAAGCAACAAGATCTCTTTCGAATCTCTGTTATGACATGAAGCCTGTTCAGCAATTGGTTTTAATCTTCTCATACAAGCTACAGCCAGCAGAACGTTCTGAAAAACTTCACTATTTTGGTTTAAATTTTTTCATACAAGCTACAATTAGCAAAACACCCTGAAAGAATTTCAATTCAAGCAACACATTAATGCTGGATAATGATTATTGTAACTCGCCAATTTTGACTTTCTTTCAATTTCTAATTCAAATTACCCGTTTTTGTTATTAAAAAAAAAAATCATTCAAAAGGAAAGTGAATTGTTCTTCCATATCTTCATATTCTTTTCAATACGGAAATTCTTCCAATACTTATATTCTTCTCAATACGGAAATTCTTCCAATAGGCCTGCGTTCGATTCCAGGGAATCCTTGCCGCACTTGGGCCAACAATTAAACGGCTTCAAATATGAAGAATAAAGAAAGAGATGCACTTCATGGAGTTTCTGCAATTTTTATGTTAACAGTGTTTGAGTGCAATAGCACATAAATAGAGATTTAAAAATTAATGTGTAATATTTTATTGTTGCTCTATAATTTGATATTTAATGTAATTGAATATATGAACTTCCAAATTTCCATTGCAAGGTGTATAACTGTGTGATGTGACATATTTTATATAAATTTTTATTTTATTTTAATTAAAATTAAAAAATAAATTATTAATATTTTAAATATTAATGGCTGTTATATTCTTAAACTTAAACATTATATTTATTAAGAAAGTTTTTTTTAACATTATACATCTAAAAAATATTTAATTATTAATATAAGTTTTTTTTAAGGACACAAAAATATTTCTCATCCAATCAAACTGAAGATTGTAAAAAATGTTCTTCAAAGATTTGTTATACACATAATTGGTGAGTCTCATGTTATTGAAAACTTAATACTCCATTGACTTGTAATGTTCTAAGAAGTTTTCTAATAAATCTCACTTTTTTGATGGTATTGTAATGTTCCAAGAAGTTTTCTAATAAATCTCACTTCTTTGATGGTCCTTCATCTCTCTAATACCTAAATAGAATGACTGTTAACATCTTTCTCCACCTAAGAGACAAGTAATCTTTCCAACTTTTATTTAAAATATATTTTAGTGTAAATATTAACATCATTACCAAATCCATATCTAAGCTCACTTTATTGAAACAATGCATTTGTTCTAAAAATGTAATCGCCCAATGAGTTTTAGAAATTTCATGGAGTTATATTTATTCATATTTTTTGAATTTGAGAGAATGAAATAATTGGAGCCAAAATGGAATTATGGGTGAAAATGAAATATTTATAATTTTGTGAGTTATGTGAAGTGCAAACTTTCTTAAATGATATAGAATATGAAAATGTTACATAGTCTTGTGTTAATTGATTTTAGAGGAATACATTTGCAAAATAAGATACCTGAATTGTAACAATTAGAGAGATTAGAATTAGAATTTTATGATAATATGAAAGAGTAGTCTAAATGTTATACAATTTGATCTTTTTGCATTATCAATAATTTATATTTGTAGTTCCAACCATTCTTCTCATTTTTTTATGGAATTTCAAACAAAAATGATTATAAAAATATGACACATAAAATTTGTGAAAAGTAATCTCACAAGTTTTAGAATACCTTGTAAATTATTATGCTATCTTATAATGTGCTATTGTGCATAATTATATTTATACAAAGAAGTACTTTCATGAGGTGATCTAAAAAATCCAAAAGGCTTTTTCCCATATTATGTAATGTTTAGGAATTACACCTTTTTGAATTGTAAGTGTTTCTACTTGTTTTGGTTTTTGAACTTGGGATGTTTCAAGGAAGTCTAAAGAAATCACCTTTTAAACTTTAAAAACAATTCAAATATTATAAATTTGGATTATTGGGCATGATTGGATGCTCTCTAAAACTCAAGAAGGGTTTTGTGAGATCCTTGCATTAATTAATTTAAAAATGGGATTGTTATTTAAGCTTCCAAGCTTGTTTAAGGGTTCAAGATGAATTTGTTTTAAAGAGCCCATAAGCAATGTTTTTAAAAGAGTCTTGAACTAAAACCATCAACAAGAAAATGCGAAAGCTTGTCAAGACCATGAAGCTATGGCATCTCATTCATCAAGTTCAAATCCCTCTCACATAGAAACCAAAACCCTATATCTAGGGTTGGTGGAAGCCTTGAAAACTAATTTATTGAAAGTGCCCATGATCATTAACACTTTGAAATTGGAAAATTGAATGCATAAAACTAGAATCTAAAGAAAACCTTTTCATCAAATAAAACCAATGCAGATATGCACAAAACCATACCATTAGCATTGCATTGCAAACCACAAATATGACATATCTTATGTTGTGCAACATTATATTGTCGCTCTCAAACAAGAAATCATCTTGGGTAGTAAGGCAACATAAGACATAAACTTCAAGTAAATGAGACAAAACTATAATGGTAGTGAATCTTTTTTAGTGAAAGACAAGAATTTCATATTACTTGAGGTAATATGAACTTATGCAACAATAGACTGTAAATACAGGTCATAATAAATGAGCGAGCACCAACTGTGGTTAGTGTTTATATTATATATTGATGTTAATATAATATATCAATACCCTTTATATGTTGAAATAGAAATTGTCATAGAAATTTGATAAATCAATATCAATAGCACAACCACATTTATTAAAGTGGTTGAAGTGGGTTTCCAATTCATTTAACACCACTGCAACCAATCTTCACATGACTACAATTAGTTGAACAAAATATTTTCATGAAATACCTCTTGAAGACTTAACCTATGACTATTGCAAGATAACTCACCAACAACCCTATCTACCACCATAATCACTAGCATCAGATAGCAACCAAAGTCAAGCTTTCCTAAGAGGCCAAAGGTATTTTTCTCATTTTGAGGAAGATAGATTTTTACACCAAAATTGGAAGTTGAGTAATTATCTCAATGTCCTTAACTTATTTTCTTTCACACCATAGGTTTTAAAAATTATTGAATATGGCCAACATTGCTTAATTTTTTCTTGAAACACTTGCTAAAGCATATATTGCTTTAACTATTCTCCATTTCACAAACTAGCATATAAAAAATGTGAGCTCGAGTATCTCTTCTTTTAACTTGCTTTAATAAATTTTGTAAGGAATTATTATTTTATGGTCAAAGAAATACACAATCCATGTAATTAGTGTGGCCTAGATTGGTAAAAATTATGTCTTACTGAAAAATATACTAAGCCGTACTGAAAAATATACTACGCCGTTGCCGGGGATCGAACCAGGGTCACCCGCGTGACAGGCGGGAATACCTACCACTACTAGATGTTTCGTAGCTTGACGTTAATGAAAAGGAGTGTGCATGCATAGGTAAATACAACAGTTATGCCTCCAGCCTGCGTTCGCTTGTCAGGTTGCTAAATCTTTCTCATTTCAGTTGCCTTTTAATGTGACATATAATCATCCTGTCTTTCATGGGTCAGCAGTACACATGATCATACATGAATCAATTCAACAATTCAATTACATCAAATAAATGGATACATAGCCCAACAATGGGAAGGCCAAGCTTACATGGCTCAAGAATCATTATCGATCCTCTCGCTCAAATAGTATAACAATCATTATCGATAATTTTAATGCCGACCGAATTTGTGTCAGATAGTGGTCCTAACTAGCTACGAATTTGATGTAATGTGCCCGAATGATTTCAAAGTTAAAAGGGTGTATATGCCAATGGTATATGGTATTGCCAATCAAATTTTGTTGTGTAAATGAAGAACTTGCAACATTTTAGTTTTGAAAATACTTCGATTCCACTGTACAACTCTTCAGAAAATTACATAAATAAAAATCAGATCCGAAAAAATATATGATTATAGAACACCTTAATTACAAAAATCGGATCCGAACAAATATATGATTATAGAACACCTTAATTACAATATTTAGTTTCGATAATACAATTCCAATTCCAGTGTACAACTTTTTAGAAAATTACAGAAACAAAAATCAGATCCAACAATTTATATGATTATAGAACACCTTAATTACAATATTTAGTTTCGATAATACAATTCCAATTCCAGTGTACAACTTTTTAGAAAATTACAGAAACAAAAATCAGATCCAACAATTTATATGATTATAGAACACCATGCACCTTAAATGAATTAGAGTTGGAGATGCGGGGTATCGATCCCCGTACCTCCCGCATGCTAAGCGAGCGCTCTACCTACCATCTGAGCTACATCCCCATTAAAAATAATATCCAGCTTTTTCGTTTAGTAATGAAGATAAGATTATCGAGACTGAAGTGTAGCGCTGCGAAAGTATGGTGAATACTAAAAACAGTCAACATACTGTGACTAACTCTCCGATCGAACCCGCGTCACTCACGTGGCAGGGGAATACTCACCTTAGCTGGTCTGAATTGGTTGCATGGAATACAAGGATACCTCACGTTACTCTTACTCAAATGTTTAATATATTATCAAGAAAATATAATATTAACTATGTCAAGATGGCCGAGTTGGTCTAAGGCGCCCGTTTCAGGTACTGGTCCGAAAGGGCATGGGTTTGAATCCCATTCTTAATAGGTGTATTTTTATTCATAACAAATCAATCAATTGTCCTGTTTTATTTCGTCGCAGAACATGGAGTAAGAGAAAGGGCATGGGTTCGAATCTCATTCTTAACAGGTGAGCTTTTATTCATAACAAATCAATCAATTTTCATGTTTTGTGGTGAGCTTTTATTCATAACAAATCAATCAATTTTCATGTTTTGTGTCGTCACATAACAGGCAGTTTGAGAAAATATTAAGAAAATGGAAGAAAGCAATGAATTGTGTGCTCCCGTAGCCGTAACCTTTGCCTTCCCTGTCCTTCTGTCACTGTTGTTGTCGCTGTTACTTTCTAGCGAGGAGAGAATAGATTTGCGAGGAATTGAGTAAACAAACAAGTTTAACTTGTATAAGAGTATGATGACATAAAACTCGGAGTGGGTTAAAGTTTAGATGATTTGCAAATTTAGTGGGTTAAGAGTATAAGAGTATGATGACATAAAACTCGGAGTGGGTTAAAGTTTAGATGATTTGCAAATTTAGTGGGTTAAGAGTAGAAGAATATGATGACATAAAACTCGGAGTGGGTTAAAGGCATGAACTTAATTTCAGGTTGAAGGTTATATATTCATACCACCCTTCTAGCATGAAGAGTTTTAATTAAAAAAATTACACTTCAATTGACAATAATAAATTAACTAAACGTTTCATTAAAAAAGTTGCTAAATAAAATATTACTAGATATGAGTAATACATTACATATTTCCATGCATACACTTAAAGAAAGTGAGGTCTAACAATGCCATGCCACCCAACTTAATAAGGAACATCAGACAAGTTGTTCAACTGAAATTGATCCTATGGACAACTATACCTCCCTTGTTGATATAACTACAACTCCATTCAAATAACCCCTATTATTTTGGTCTATTAGATGTTTTATGACTGGAAAGATCAGAAGTACTAGTGATTGGGTCATGTTCTGTAGTTTAGATTTTATGATGTTCTGTAAGGAGTATTGGTATGGACTCCACAGTATGTGTAATTTTGGTTTATTGTTCTGGTTATACAGTATTATGATAAATCTCATGTTTAAGGTTAAATTTATGAGCTACACGACTTAGTGTTAAATTTTATGCAAAAGATGTTTATCATGTTTATTTAAAAAATAATATATAAATCAATCATGGTCTTGTATATAAAGTTGTCAGGAAAAGGAATATGTTCGCCATTCTTGATATAAGGAATATGAAGGCTTTGTTACTCAAAATGGACCTGGAGAAAGCATATGATAGATTCAACTGGGTTTTTCCCGAGAATCATTCTGATTCAAATTGGTATTCCTCCATTGGTCTTAAAGTGGATTATGG
This sequence comes from Larix kaempferi, assembly GCA_027924585.1. Lineage (NCBI taxonomy): Eukaryota > Viridiplantae > Streptophyta > Pinopsida > Pinales > Pinaceae > Larix > Larix kaempferi. The sequence goes on along the minus strand of BSBM01000805.1, from coordinate 18,146,760 downwards.
CCTGTGTGTCCTCGACAAACATAACTGTGTTGATAAATGGTACCCCTTCAGGTTTCTTCAAATTCTCTAGGGGCATAAGACATAGATGTCCCTTGTCTCCTCTATTGTTTCTGCTAATCATTGAAGGATTAAGTAGATTTATAATTAATGCTAAAGCATAAGAAAAAATTAAGGGTATTAAATTATCAACTAATTTATTTCTATTGCATCTCCTGTTTGTAGATGATGTATTACTAGCAAGGACATACTCTATTGATGAATGGGAGATCTATAAGGAGATTATTAAAAAAATTGTGATGCTTCAGGTATGCTGGTGAGCTCCTCTAAATCCAGCTTCTTTCATTATAGATCTGAGGATTCAAAGCTTGATGATTTTATGGAGATGTTGCCTTATAAATGCAGCTGTCTGGATGATGATTTTAAATACTTAGGATACTACTTGAAGCCTAATGGATTCATGATTAAAGATTGGACTTGGTTATTGAAAAAGGTCGAATGCATAATTAATCATTGGACTTATAGACTACTATCAATTGGGGGAAGCCTCACTCTGGTTAAATTTGTTTTGACAAGGATACCGGTTTACTGGTTCTCTCTTTCACAAGTTCTTTATTTCATCATCAACTCTTTAAGAAATCTTTTCTTTAATTTTCTTTGCACTGGTGGTATGGATCATAGTAATTTGGTTATTGCTAGCGAGGACATACTAGCATTACCTGAAATATGTGGAGGCTGGAGTATTAAAAAACTTGGCACATTCAGTGTGGCCCTTAGAGTCAAGAGTTTCTAGAGAGGACTTTTTGGCAATATTCTCTAATCTAGAGTGTTGAAGGTGAAATATATAAAAGGAGATATAGTTAACTGGATCAGAAATCCAAAGAAAAGAACAAGAGGTGTTTCTCCTGTTTGGGATGGTTTTCTAGAAGTCTACAATTGGCTGGCAAAAGATCTTTATTGGTGAGTAGGAAATGGTAAGGAGATATTGGTCGGTATAGATCCGATCTTGGGTTTGGAAGAGAATTACAAACTTTCAGAACATATTCTGATTTTATTGAAGAAATATGGTCTTATTACTCTTGATAAAATTAAAAAGACCAAGGATAAATTTGCTCAAGATACTTACTGGTTCAATGCAAAAGATTTGGGATTCAGTAGGCGGTCTGCATATGAATGGGATAGCTATATAAGGTTCTTGAACTCGATTGGATGCAAAATTACTCAAGAGAAGGATTCACTTATTTGGAATGGGAATTCTTCGAAGGGGATGGTGACAACGAATTCAGCATAGAATGCTATAATAAAAAACAATTTCATTTTTCCACAACATTGGTGGTATAAATGGCTTTGGAAATGGCAGATTCCATTGAAATTTAAGTGTTTTATGTGGTTTGCGTTACAAGGAAGACTAAAAACTTGGGATAATCTTATGAAGAAAGGTTGGTATGGTCCAAATTTTTGTTCTTTATGCAGAAACAACTCAGAGCCTACTAATCATCTCTTTGTGGAGTGTGCATTTACAAGAAATATTTAGAACATGTGTTGTTCCTCTCTGAAGCTTGAGGACCTTCACCATGGCTTTTCTTGTCACTAAGTGTAGACAGTTGATGACTTTGAGCAGGTACCGGCTACTATTGTGGCTAGAAATGGGTCCTCAAGTATGGGAGCGTGTCCATGCTGGTAGACGGAAGCTAACAACATGGTATGGTACCAAACAAGTTTGGACGACCGGCTACTATCGTGGCCATGGGTGTTCTTGCTGTCAACATGGCTACTCTTGCTGTCAACATGGCCATTCTTGCTGTCAACATGGGTGTTCTTGCTATCAACATGGCCCTTCTTGCTGTCAACATGAGTATTCTTGCTGTCAATATGGCTATTATTGGACGACTGTTGCAAGCCTAACGTTGACGACAATGGAAGCTCATGTTGTTTTAGAGAAGGAAGTGTCCAAGAAAACAAGTACATGGACCACTAATATTCTCACGTCCATTCCAAATTGTACACCAATCAGTTAGTGAAAGAAGAATGACAAAAACTTAATTGGTGGCAAGGAACATAATGACAAATCCTGGTCTTGGGGCTTCGATATTGCTCGAAATGCCCATATATCATGGTGTGGTGAGTATTTGTCAGGGAACTGATGTCGAAATGCTCATATATCATGAAGAGAACTGGGGAGAAACCACAGGACTCAAGTATTTATTATAAAACAACAAAGGAAACATAACAAACGTGGTAAAGAAGAGTGCCATGACTTCCCGACGATTTCATTTTACTGCGATATGGGGTATGGTTTAGCCTATATATAGTGAGTGCCTAGTGAATTGGTGAATTAACCAGGATGGGATGGATGGAGAATGGTAATTATCACATTATGGCGGGACGATCGTCATCAGGGATAAAATTTGAAGTTGTCATTGCCCGTCAAGAGCCTTCTAGCTCGTCATAGAAGGGTAATTTTTTTTTTACCATGCAAATGAAATTTAGACTAAAAAATCACTTGTCAATTTCAGAATAAATATTATTTTCTATTTTTTCATTTGAAGGGTACGGAAATTCACTATATTATATAATACTTTTCATTCTTTTTATGAGATTTCATTCTTTTTATAAGATTTTTTATCTACACTATTGCAATAAAAAGTAAAATGTTTCTATTTAAAAAAACAAAAAGAAAGAATGTTCTATTTTAAAAAAATATAGTATTCGTACAATGCTACTATAATTTTTTTATATAGAATGGTATTCGTATAATGTTAGTATAACTGTGTAACTACATGCCTATACCTATATTACTATTATTGAAGCATGAAAGTTACTTATTTACTGCCTTATTTTGTGCTAATTGCATGTCTTCCTTACACCCATGCATGTCTTCCTTACTCATGGTTTTAAAATAATCCTGCACTTTGGAATTTATCATTTTTGCAATTTTGATTATTGTTGTGGGCCGACCTAGATAATGGAAAGTGGAAGACGTATATATTTCTGAATGAAGACATTGTTTAAAACAATCATTTCAATAAACATGAAAATTAGTGGCACATTGAGTATAGTGAGGTTACTAATTTTTTATTACGGATTTAAAACTTATAAATATTTACTTTTCCAAAATTAGTAATGAATACCATATTTAAAAGAGTCATTTTCAATCAACAAGAAAACAAGTGGCACATTGAGAATAGTGAGGTTACTATTTTTTTTTTATTTAATTGTACAATTGCAATGGTTTAGCCTATATATAGTGAGTGGATAGTGAATTGGTGAATTGACTGGGATGGGATGGATGGGGAACGGTAATTATTACAGTATGGCAGGACGGTGATCATAGATATCATCTATACCGACTGTAGATTTTGTTGGAATAATTGTACAACTATATAGAAATTCGTGGCATTACGTCTTGTCACGAACTTTTACTTCCCCAAGGACTTCACTTTGACGAGCATTTACTTTGCGGAGTAAACTTCACTTTAATGATCATTTACTTTGACAAGTAAACTTCACTTCAACAAGCATTTACTTGGCGGACCCTTTACTTCGCAGAACACTTTACTTTGTAGACCTTTGTGGACGCAAAACTTTTTACTTCGCGGACCTCTTAACTTTATTGAGATTCAAATTCGACGAGTCCACTCTTAAACAAGCTTTATATTAAAATATTTCTTACTAAGACATAAAAATCAGTAGAAGCTATTACAGGTTAAAACAAGGCAACTTCCTCGCATTACACAAAGATGGAATTTACTTCGATCTTTCACCTTTTACAGAGCTTGGGCTCTTAATACATTTCACGACTACGAGCTTGAGCTCACAAACACATCGTGAACCTTTTCTTCTTCTCCTTTCTCTCTTGCTCTTGCTTCTTCATGCACTCTCTATTTTTTTGAACTATCTTCTCCTACATATACACAGACTTAATTTTTGCTTCACCTTTAAGCTACTGAGTCACATTAGATACAAATCCTGGTCTTGGGGCTTCGAGTGCCATGACAGAACAATGGCAATAAAGAAGAGTGCCATGACTTCCCAAAGATTTCATTTTGCTGCGATATGGGGTATGGTTTAGCCTATATATAGTGAGTGGCTAGTGAATTGGTAAATTGACTAGGATGGGATGGATGGGGAACGATAATCATCATAGTATGGTGGGATGGTGGTCATAGATATCATCTATACCAACTGTAGATTTTGTTGGTGTAATTGTACATGTATCACTCCAATCAATGCCTTGAGAAATGATTGTATGCTGACATGGCGATGGTTTATACGATGAAATTCTGAAATGGCGGTTATCCTGACGGTGCTAATGGTGAATGATAGTTTGTATCACGTGTGTGAAGAAAATAATCTCATCATGCTTTAGTCGAAATTATGTCTTGTCAAGAACTTTTACTTCTCCAAGGACTTCAATTTGATGGGAATTTAGTTTGCGGAGTAAACTTCACTTTGATGAGCATTTACTTCGACAAGTAAACTTCACTTCAATGAGCATTTACTTCACGGACTCTTTACTTCACAGAACACTTTACTTCGCGGGCTTCTTAACTTTGTTGACGCGAAATTTTTTACTTCGCGGACCTCTTAACTTTGTTGAGATTCAACTTCGACAAGCCCACTCTTAAACAAGCTTTATATTAAAATATTTCTTACTAAGACATAAAAATCAGTCGAAGTTATTCCGCGTTAAAACGAGGCAACTTCACCGCATTACATAGAGATGGAATTTACTTCGATCTTTCACCTTTTATAGAGCTTGGGATCTTAATACATTTCATGACTATGAGCTTGAGCTCACAAACACATCGCGAACCTTTTCTTATTCTCCTTTCTCTCTTTCTCTCACTTCTTCACACACTCTCTATTTTTTTGAACTATCTTCTCCTACATATACACAGACTTGATTTTTTCTTCACATGGAAGCTACTGAGTCACATTAGATACAAATCCTGGTCTTGGGGCTTCAAGAGTGCTCGAAATTCTCATATATCATGGTGTGGAGGGAACTGATTTCTAAATGCTCATATATCACGAAGAGAACTAGGGAGCGACCATAAGACTCAAGTATTTGTCCTGAATTCCGTTTTCTGACAAGAAGGATCAGCCTCCCCTTCGTTTAGTAGATAATTGTGAACACCTATATCCAGCAATTTCCTATATCCAGAATGGTGAACACAAGAAGGATTGACTGACCCTTCTTGCAGTATAGAACTATTATGAAAAGAATGTTAGGCAAAAGAAGGGTCAGCCGCCCCTTCATTTATGAGGGAATTGTAAAAATATTCAACCTACAAAGGCTAGGCTGTCAATTCATGTATATCCAAGATGGTGAACACTAGAAGAATATTGAGCACAAGAATGATCGACCGACCCTTCTTGAAGTCTAGAACTATTATGAAAATAATATTGGGAAGAAGAAGGGTCAATCGCCCTTTCATTTATGAGGGAATTGTACAAATATTCAACCTATGAAGGCTAGGCCATCAATTCATGTATATCCAAAATGGTGAACACTGGAATAATATTGAGCACAAGAAGGTTCGATCGACCCTTCATTTACAAGATAAATGTAAAAATATTTAATCTATGAAGGAAAGGCCGACAATTCCCGCTTTCTGACTTTTGTTGTAAATAATAGGGAGGAGAAGTGGATGATTACAACACACGATACCAATCTATATTGGCGTTAAGTGCTGTTGCACGATGTACACCATGCAACATTCACCAACCCACATCCACATTGGAGGAATCACCTATCTGTTGACAAAACGCGCAATCCTGATCTTGATGTACCCAAAAAAAAAGTTGTCGACAAAAAGAAAAAGAGAAGAGAAAAAGAAAATTTAAACAAGAACATTGTGAAGATCAGGAGTTTGTCAAGGACACGTGGCAAAAAAATATTAAGCGTGGGCATCTGTCGAAGTAACTGCAACAGGTTTGGAATTTGAGGAGGGTTGATATCTCTAGCGGACAGGGAATCCGCTAGGAAAGGGTGCATGTTCTATAATGTTGGAAACTTTGGTGAAATGACCTTTGGTACATGTTAAAGTCAGGAAGCAAATATACGGTGGGTGAGCGATAGAATAAAATATCTATGGTTGATGTTGATTTCACACTTTCAACTAGCGCAGAGAATGAAAAGGGTAAGCAGTAGCAGAATTTTTACCACTTACCACATGTCGAGTCGAGGATCGTTCTGCTGACTGAAAAATTGTAATGGAAAACCACTTCTCGTGATCCCGAAACGGCCTACACGATATATTATAAAATTTGGTATCTTCTTATGATTGATGACACTTACCCATGCAAGAAAGAATGTTTCTATTTAAAAAAATAGAATAGTATTTGTATAATGTTTCTATAACTTTTTTATATAGAATGGTATTCGTATAATGTTATTATAACTGTGTAACCGCATGCCTATGCCTATCTTACTATTATTGAAGCATGAAAGTTACTTATTTATTGCCTTATTTCGTGCTAATTGCATGTCTTCCTTACTCATGCTTTTAAAATAATCCCGCACTTTGGAATTTATCATTTTTGTAATTTTTATTATTGTTGCAGGCCGAACTAAAATATGGAAAGTGGAAGACAGATATATTTCTAAATGAAGAAATTGTTTAAAACAATCATTTCAATAAACAAGAAAACTAGTGGCACATTGAGTGTAGTGAGGTTACTAATTTTTTATTACGGATTTAAAACTTATAAATATTTACTTTTGCAAAATTAGTAATGAAGACCATATTTAAAAGATTCATTTTCAATCAACAAGAAAACTAGTGGCACATTGAGTGTAGTGAGGTTACTAATTTTTTATTACGGATTTAAAACTTATAAATATTTACTTTTGCAAAATTAGTAATGAAGACCATATTTAAAAGATTCATTTTCAATCAACAAGAAAACAAGTGGCACATTGAGAATAGTGAGGTTACTATTTTTTTATTATTTAATTGTACAATTACAATGGTTTAGCCGCGGGCAACGTCGCAAATAAAAGAAAACACACTTAAATGACCAATTAAGACGCCATTTATGACCAATGAGTGCACATCATTCGGGAAATTGACACACAATTTGGCAATCATCGTCCGATATTAACTCGATGGACGAAGAGCGGGAGATTGAAGGTTATAAAAACATACTGAAGCTAACAATTCGACCCATTATGCATTTCCAAAGTTAAAGCAGATGAGTTAGAATAAACTTTAAGCAAAAGAGCCAGAGCTAAGAGTAAATAGAGAAGCTACGATGGTGCAAGTGATTTCCAACACCAGTACAGAGGACGCACCAGTAGCATGGGTGCCAATCGCCCAAGAAAAACCATATGTATCGACGTGTTCATACAAAAATAAACGAAGATCAAGTCAACCAACATGGTCGGTTAGGAAAACTAAGAAGTCTCGTAGCTCGACATGGACTGCAGTGGAAGGAGGAGCGGGCACATCGACCGCTGCGGAGGAAGAGACAACATCAAGAGGAAGACAAACAAATTCGATGGTCGCAGATATCTTGGAATATGTACCACCACACACAGAGGGAATACAAGAAATAAGCTTGGGAAATAATTCTAAATACACCATCAAGGAGCCAACGATACCAAAGGGTGTCCACGTCATGGGGAACATAGTGTGACAACTACAAAAGCTGCAGATTAGCGATCATTATGTATTAGCATACCCAGAATGTAAAGATACACACGTCGATGTACCACATGGAGATGAAGTCCCGATCACAAGAGAGCCAGTGCAGTGGGAATTGGGGTTGTAGAAATCAGGACTCTTGAACATCATTCAGATACCACATTTAAGGAGATCCGCACAAGCAAATGCATGCATGATGTAGCTGCTGGCCTGCTTTCACAGTAGATATCTATGGCTGCATACAAAAATTCCAATAATGGTAGACCTCATCTCGTGGATCATGGGATTACCCAAGGAAGGGGTAGATCCTTCGCAGTATTTTCAGGCAAGGATAGCGACAAGAAGCTTTCTATGAAGCTAAAGACAAAATATGGTGTGGAGAAGAACACCAGGGGATACCTTATCGATACAATCAACGATTAGGTGATTAGAGTTGGCGCAAAGTTGTTGGCAATCAAAATCATGCAGAAGAACTGACCAAACCAATGCACATCTGGAGTGATTGCATCTGCGGAGCAATGTGCCACAGGAGTTAAGATGAATTGGTCATTGTTTTTGTTGAATGAGTTGATGGAAGACGCAGTCACAATGCAAGAGAAAGGAAATCCATTTACCTATTCATGGCTACTAATACTAATTGCGCTGGTCGGATCAAGGCAGCCATCGCACTATCAAGGAATGGACAAGGAGGAAGAAAAAATATGTCAAGCAGCAAGGTACGAGAACCTATGGGCAACAAATGATAAGGAATGAAAAACAAATAACAATATTTCATTCTTTCTTCATTTATAAACACTGAAAATAGATGCGGAAGTGATTCCACAATTGACCGAAGACGCAGTTAAGAAGTATCGAAGAGTTGCAAAGTTGTCAGTAGGACCTCAGGTGATCTCCATTCAGGTGCGTGCAGACACACAAAAGCAGTGGCTACCGACGCAATATAAGTTGATCGACGTAGAACTAGATGCTATAATAGAAGAATGACCTGAAGAGTGGAAAGTTATGGTAGCAGAAGACAAGTTGTCAGACCCAAAGAATGCACAGAAAACAGATGGGCCAAAGGCTCTAGAAGATACAAAAGACTCAGAAGATGAAGGGGATGATGTGAAAGAAGGTGGAGTTGTGAATGAGCACTCGCACACATCCTATAATGACAGAGCATCATCAACAACCCCAACAGACTCAGATCTAGAGGTGCAGCACGAGGAAGGAAGAACAAAATTTAGTTTTGAAAGAGGGGAGGAAAGCACACCTATCGGCCTCCCTGAATAGCAAATGAAAAAATTGCTGGAAAATCACATCTGTGGTAGAGGAAAAATGTGCAAAAATCACACAACACGCGACTAGGTACTTTCATCAGGTATCGTAGCTCTTACAGACATTTAGCAATGCAATAGTAGAAACGAGGGTGTCGCAAGGAGAAATGGCACCAAGTGCATCTATGGAAAGGGTTGAGCTGGACATCGGCACAAAGCAAAGGTTAGTACAAGTACTACCCAATGCAATCACCACAGGCGACAAAGACCTGGATGCGTCATTGCGAGGGCATGCTGTGATCACAATAGACTTCAACATGTTGCCAATGTTAATACTGCAGAGAACACACACTGGAGAAAGTGAAGAGATTAATGACAGGGCGACAGCAATGCACAACCAGATGGTGAATTATAAATGGAAAGTGCGAAGCACTGAAGCATAAATCCAGCGACTTCAAGAAGAAAAAGAGGCCATCATATGTGAAAGAGAAAAAGCAGTCAAGGACAGAAGAAGGTTGGAGCATGCCATCTCTATGGCATCTGAAGATGCGCTAGAGATAGATAAAGACATACTGGAAGAGGCAAAGGCAATAAATCTAGGAGAAATCATTACAGAATTGCAGAAGGAGAATGAAGAGATGCAAATAAGGGTGGTTCCAAGCACGCCGCCAGAACAAATCAAAGAAAGAAAGAATGCAATAGAGGAAACTACGACAGAGATCTTAGAATTGGAGAAGACGGCCTAGGCGATCGTAGAAGACGTTACACAATTTTGGGAAATCTTAGTACAAGATAAACAACTGCACTAATTGAACGAGAAACTCGGTGAAGCGGAGGCACAACCTGAAGCATTGAGTGGGTCACTTAAAGCGATGCCCCTACTAGCGCAAATGATGAAGGCCGTAGAGATGAAGGAGCTACAACATCGGGTTAATAGGGCGTGTACAAAAAAAGATAGAAGAAAAATTAACTTAGACGAGATGCAAACAATGACAGAAAAATTAGCGGTCAAAGCGATGGAAGGGATGACACAGATCAAGGAAGAGATGGAGAAAGCGCAATAGATGGGTGGTGAACACCCGACAAAGCAAGATGTGGAAGACTATGCAGCATTGAAAGTGTCAGACAGAGAAGCTGTCAACCAGGTGAAATATGCATACGACAAATTCAAAATGAAGGTAAACGCATCATCAGCCTCCAACTAAGGTGGCTCGAGGGAGAGCCACAAGTTTATCTGGGGGGCCTGTCGGCACAGGTCCATAGCACACAAAGTGTGGAACCGACGATGACAGAAGGGCCATTGACGGAAGCAAAGGACTGTTCGCAAAGGATAAAAGAGCCGACAAAAGGAGAAGAGTTGGTTAAAATAGTTATTTATTGGTCAATCAGACCATTTTGTAATGGCCATGTGTGCTTATAAATAGAAGTGCAATTGTATGCCTAAGGGCATCTTTGGAGATAGAGATCAATCCTTTAGTGAATATCAATGAGTTAGCATCTATTTTTCTGTATCTTTGATCTTTGTCTGTATCCAACAAGTTTTGATCTATGTATGCGGAATTGAGTTAAGTCACAAACTAGTTCTTCGAGATGTATTCCGCAATGTTTGAGAGAAGTTGATGAACAAAAATGATCGATTGTGTTTATATTTGTCTCTCTCTTTTATCTCGCAGTGTCATTGAATATGAATTAGTGTAGTATTCGGTGACTCAATATGTTGTATGAATGAAATCGTTGCTATATGATGTATCTCATATCTCTTGATTATGCTTTGATAAACTGTCATTTTGTCGATCTGGTTAACTTGTCGATTGTGAGATAGTTATGTTTGATGCTAATGAGGGTTGTGTCGATTTATAAGTTAAGTAGATATAGTTCAACAGTATGATGTTTTGATGCGATTACAAATCTCCGGTTTCTGTTATGACTAAGTGTGAAATGGATGTGTGTCTCCCTAAAACTGCGGAAACTTGGTTCCTACACCCCCCTTAGATATCTCGAGTGATACTTCACTCACTTTGTGGGTTTTTTTGGAAAGGGTAAAACCTTTCTGGGATGATGTCTATGGGAGTTGGTGTCAATGTTTATTGACAGCAGTGTGAAGTTAACCCTTTTCGACAGACCTGTGCCAACAGACAGTAGTGCGAAGTGAAACCCTGTCGAAAGACTATGTCAACATTTGACTGCCCCTTCATTTATGAGGGAATTGTAAAAATATTCAACCTATGAAGGGTAGGACGTCAATTCATGTATATCCAAAATGGTGAACATTGGAAGAATACTGAGCAGAAGAAGGATTGACTGACCCTTCTAGTAGTCTAGAACTATTATGAAAAGAATATTGGGCAGAAGAAGGGTCGGACGTCCCTTCATTTATAATGGAATTGTAAAAATATTCAACCTACGAAGGCTAGGTAGTTAATTCATGTATATCCAAAATGGTGAACATTGGAATAATACCGAGCACAAGAAGGGACGTCCGACTCTTCATTTAAGAGAGAAATGTAGAGATATTTAATCTACGAAGGCTAGGCCGACAATTTCTAAATTTCGTTGTAAATAGTAGGGATCTGGGCATAAGCCAAGTTTTAACATATAAAAAATGTTTGTCCTGAATTCTGTTTCCCGACAAGAAGGAATGGTTGCACATTCGTTTAGTGGATAATTGTGAACACGTTTATCCAGAAATTCCCTATATCCAGAATGGAGAACGCAAGAAGGATCGATCGACCCTTATTTCAGTCGATAACTATTATGAAAAGAATACGGGGTAGAAGAAGGGTCGGCCTGCCCTTCATTTATGAGAGAATTGTAAAATTATTCAACCTACAAAGGCCAGAACCGTCAATTTATTTATATCCAAAATGGTGAACACTGGAAGAATACTAAGCACAACAAGGGTCGGCCGACCCTTCATTTACAAGAGAAGTGTAAAAATATTTAATCTATGAAGGCTAGGCTGAAGGCTAGGCTGACAATTCCTGACTTCCAACTTCCACTGTAAATAGTAGGGATCTGCACAACAACTAAGTTATAACATTTAAAAAAAAATTGTCCCGATTTCTATTTTTCGACAAGAAGGATCGGTCGCCCCTTCATTTAGTAGATAATTGTGAACACCTATATCCAGATATACTATCATTTTGTCATTTTGATAAACTGCCATTTTGTCGATCTAGTTAACTTATCGATTGTGAGATAGTTATGTTTGATGCGAATGATGGTTGTGTCGATTTCCGAGTTAAGTAGATTTGGTTCGATAATATGATATTTTGATGCGATTATGAATCTCTGGTTTATGTTACAACTAAGTGTGAAATTGATGCATGTCTCCCTAAAATGTAGAAACTTGGTTCCTGCATCCCCCTTAGATATCTTGAGTGAGACTTCACTCGCTTTGCAGGTGTTATTGTAAATGGTAAAACCTTTATGGGACGATGTCTATGAGAGTTGGTGTCGATGTTTGTTGACAACAGTGCGAAGTGAACCCCTGTCGATAGAACTGTGTCAACAGACAACAATGCGAATTGAACCCCTGTCGACATAACAATTTCAACAGTCGGCTGCCCCTTCATTTATGAGGGAATTGTAATAATATTCAACCTACGAAGGATAGGTCGTCAATTCATATATATACAAAATGGTGAACACTGGAAGAATAATGAGCACAAGAAGGATTGATCGACCCTTCTAGTATTCTAGAACTATTATGAAAAGAATGTTGGAAAGAAGAAGGGTCGGTCGTCCCTTCATTTTGTAAAAATATTCAACCTACGAAGTCTAGGAAGACAATTCATGTATATCCAAAATGGTGAACACTGGAAGAATACTGAGCACAAGAAGGGATGGTTGCCTCTTCATTTATGAGAGAAATGTAGAGATATTTAATATACGAAGGCTAGGCCGACAATTTCCGACTTCCGTTGTAAATAGTAGGGATCCGGGCATAAGCTAAGTTTTAACATATAAAAAATGTTTGTCCCGACTTTCGTTTCCCGACAAGAAGGAATGGCCGCACCTTCGTTTAGTGGATAATTTTGAACACGTTTATCCAGAATGGAGACGAAGAAGGATCGATCGACTCTTCTTTCAGTTGAGAACAATTATGAAAATAATACAGGGCAGAAGAAGGGCCAGTCGCCCCTTCATTTATGAGGGAATTGTAAAATTATTCAACTTACGAAGGCTAGACCATCAATTCATTTATATCCAAAATGGTGAACACTGGAAGAATACTGAGCACAACAAGGGTCGACCGACCCTTCATTTACGAGAGAAGTGTAAAAATATTTAATCTATGAAGGTTAGGATGGAAATTCCCGACTTCTGATTTCCACTGTAAATAGTAAGGATCCGCATAACATCTAAGTTATAACATTTAAAAAATGTTTGTCTCGATTTCCGTTTTTCAATAAGAAGGATTTGCCACCCCTTCATTTAGTAGATAATTGTGAACACCTATATCCAACAATTCACCTATATCTAGATATACTACCATTTTTTCATTTTGATACACTATTATTTTTTCGATCTGGTTAACTTGTCGATTATGAGATAGTTATGTTTGATGCGAATGAGGGTTGTGTCAATTTTTTAGTTAAGTAGATCTGGTTCGACAGTATGATGTTTTGATGCGATTATGAATCTCTTGTTTCTGTTACGACTAAAGTGTGAAATTGAAGCGTGTCTCCCTAAAAATACAGAAACTTGGTTCCTGCAGCCCCCTTAGATATCTCGGGTGAGACTTCACTCGCTTTGCGGGTGTTGTTTGAAAGGCTAAAACCTTTCTGGGCCAATGTCTATGGGGGTTTGGTGTAGATTTTTGTTGACAGTAGTGAGAAGTGAACCCCTGTCGACAGAACTATGTCAACAGACAGCAGTGCGAAGTGAACCCTTGTCGACAAAACTGTGTGAACAGTTGCATGCCCCTTCATTTATGAGGGAATTGGAAAAATATTCAACCTATGAAGGATAGGGTGTCAATTCATTTATATCCAAAATGGTGAACACTGGAAGAATACTGAGCACAAGAAGGATTGACCGACCCTTATAGCAGTCTAGAACTATTATGAAAAGAATATTGGGTAGAAGAAGGGTCGTCCCTTCATTTATAAGGGAATTGTAAAACTATTCAACCTACGCAGGCTAGGCAGTCAATTCATGTATATACAAAATGGTGAACACTGGAATAATACTGAGCACAAGAAGGGATGGTCGACCCTTCATTTACGAGAGAACTGTAGAGATATTTAATATACGAAGGCTAGGCCGACAATTTCTGACTTCCGCTGTAAATAGTAGGGATCTAGGCATAAGCTAAGTTTCAACATATAAAAAATGTTTGTCCCGACTTTCATTTCCCAACAAGAAGGATCGGTTGCACCTTCGTTTAGTGGATAATTGTGAACACGTTTATCTAGCAACTCCCTATATCCAGAATGGAGAATGCAAGAAGGATCGACCAACCCTTCTTTCATTGAGAACTATTATGAAAAGAATGCGGGGCAGAAGAAGGGTGGACCGCCTCTTCATTTATGAGGGAATTGTAAACTTATTCAACCTACGAATGATAGACCGTCAATTCATTTATATCCAAAATGGTGAACACTGGAATAATACTGAGTACAAAAAGGGTCGTTCGACCCTTCAGTTAGGAGAGAAGTGTAAAAATATTTAATCCACGAAGGCTAGGATGAAAATTCATGACTTCTAACATCCGCTGTAAATAGTAGGGATCCACACAATAGTTAAGTTATAACATTTAAAAAATGTTTGTCCTGATTTCCATTTTCCGACAAGAAGGACCAGTCGCCCCTTCGTTTAGTAGATAATTGTGAACACCTATATCCAGATATACTGTCATTTTGCATTTTGATAAACTATCATTTTGTCAATCTAGTTAACTTGTCCATTGTGAGATAGTTATGTTTGATGCGAATGAGGGTTGTGTCGCTTTCTGAGTTATGTAGATCTAGTTTGACAGTATTATGTTTTGATGCGATTACGAATATCTAGTTTATGTTACGATTAAGTGTGAAATTGATGCGTGTCTCCCTAAAACTACGAAAACTTGTTTCCTGCAGCCCCCTTAGATATCTCGAGTGAGGCTTCACTCGCTTTGCGGGTGTTGTTGGAAAGGGTAAAACCTTTATGGGTCGATTTCTATGGGATTTGGTGTCGGTGTTTGTTGACAGTAGTGCGAAGTGAACCCCTGTCGACAGAACTGTGTCAACAGACAACAGTGCGAAGTGAACCCATGTGAACAGAACCGTGTCAATAATTAGTCACTCTTCATTTATGAGGGAATTGTAAAAATATTCAACCTACGAAGGATAGGCCATCAATTCATGTATATCCAAAATGGTGAACACTGGAAGAATACTGAACACAAGAAGGATTGACCGACCCTTCTAGAAATCTAGAACTATTATGAAAAGAATATTGGGCAGAAGAAGGGTCGTCCCTTCATTTATAAGGGAATTGTAAAAATATTCAACCTACGAAGGCTAGGAAGTCAATTCATGTATATCCAAAATGGTGAACACTGAAAGAATACTGAGCACAAGAAGGGAAGCCTGACCATTCATTTACGAGAGAAATGTAGAGATATTTAATCTGAGAAGGCTAGGCCGACAATTTCCAACTTCCGTTGTAAATAGTAGGGATCCAAGCATAAGCAAAGTTTTAACATATAAAAATGTGTCCCAACTTCTGTTTCCCGCCTAGAAGGTTCGTCTACATCTTCATTTAGTGGATAATTGTGAACATGTTTATCCAGAAATTCCCTATATTCAAAATGGAGAATGCAAGAAGGATCGACTGACCCTTCTTTCAGTCGAGAACTATTATGAAAAGAATATGGGGCAGAAGAAGGGGCGTTCGCCCATTCATTTATAAGAGAATTGTAAAATTATTCAAGATACGAAGGCTAGATCGTCAATTCATTTATATCCAAAATGGTGAACACTGAAAAAATACAGAGCACAACAAGGGTCGATGGACCCTTCATTTACGAGAGAAGTGTAAAAATAATTAATCTACGAAGGCTAGGTTGACAATTCCCTACTTCAAACTTCCGTTGTAAATAGTAGGGATCCTCACAACAACTAAGTTATAACATTTAAAAAATGTTTGTCCCAATTTCCATTTTTCGACAAGAAGGATAAGCCTCCCCTTTGTTTAGTAGATAATTATGAACACCTCTATCCAGCAATTCACCTATATCCAGAAAGGAAAACACAAGAAGGATTAACCGACCCTTCTTGCATTCTAGAACTATTATGAATAGAGTATTGGGAAGAAGAAGGGTCGGTCACCCCTTCGTTTATGAGGGAATTGTAAAAATATAACAACTTGGAGAAAGAGAGGCTGCTCTTTCTCTAAGAATATTTCCACTTGCAAGCAAATTGTGAGAATCAATGTTCCTATGAAATTTGTGTTTAGAGTGCCGATATCTACTTTCGCCACTCCTAAAAAACATCCCTGGAGGAAGGAGCGAACACTCTTCTCCTCAACATCTACTTACAACACCCTAAAATAGAAAACCCTAAGGAAAGAGCGACCTCTCTTTCTCTGAAAAAATTTCAACTTGCCGATAAACTCTTTCAAGCAAACTTTCTATAAATTTTGTTGTTAAAATGTCGATATCTAGTTTCCAAGGTGACATGTGCAACGCTCAAATTGTGACACGTGGCATATTTTCTTTTTACAATTAGTTTAATGATTGTTTAAACAAATACTAAGGATATTAAAGGTACTATTTCAATATAAACCTATGTATTTGAGTTATAGTAAATCGAATGCAAGAGCAAAAACATCGAGCGAAACACCAAGAAATCATGCACACGCTTGCGGTCCCTCAAAGTCCCAATGTTGGAATTTGGTGGTGATTTTACCCGTCTTACTAAAAACAATTGACGTTGTGGATTTTTTCCTTTCAGTCACAAAACGTTTATTGAAATACATGACCTTAAATAATACTCTTTTTATAATAATCCTATTGATAATGTTTTATTAAAAATTATTGTTTTCAAACTTAAAAATTAAGGCATATTTAGATAACCATGTATATTATGCAAAGTAAAGTAAGGTAATTTACAAACATTACTTGGAAGATCAACACAACTCCATTTTCAGATCTATACAAAATAGATAAAATGCACTTCCAAGAAAAATATGGTTCCTCACTCAATCTGAAAAACGAAATAAAATCATTATTAAATTGTGAAAAACAAAATCCATGTGGGAATTCATGCTTTGTTAGCAATAGTTTCACCAAAAGCAGTTGGAAAGAAAAAAAATTGGAAAATACAGCCGTATGAGGAGAGAGGACAACAAAAACCCAACAAGACATGTAATTCTTATTTCCAGTATCTTTAAATTAGTTTCTCTTCATTAATGTATATCCTCGAGTTTTTCTACATTCAGAGAGTTTTTCTCCAGTAAATAATCACTATGTTCAATTGATGGCCTGAATTTTTTGTTTTCCGTTATTTAAACTATCATCAAAATAAATTCAAAACTTTATTTAAATTGAAACAGAACCCGCAAATCCAAACATAATCGATAAATAATAACCGATAAATAAGAGAGGTTAATAATTTAGAGAAGAACAAATAATTAAGAAAATTAATTAAAACTTAATATTCAAAAAACTGCAAATATTTTCTACAGGTTAATATCCCTACAATAACGTTTTCAAAAATTAATAACCGGTCAAAAATACGTTTTAACATATCGAGCATTGCACATATCAAGCATGATGGTCACTAAATTCTTTTGGCCGTAAAAGACAAGAAAAATTCCTCATGACAAAAAAATTTCCCATCAAATTCCAACCCTGCCTCGAACCCAAGCAATGGTGTAAGTCGTGTAAGTCTAAAGTTTAGATTCTTTCGAGATACAAGATTTAAATCTCTTCAACACAGAGATTAAATTACTTCAATTTACAGAGTCTAAATCATTAAATTACAGAGCTTAAATTATTCAAATACAGAGTTTATATTTCTGCAAAACATGGAGTTCAAATTTCTATCAAAAAATACAAAGTTTAATTTCTTCGAAGCGCAGGGACAAAATCCCTCCCTTAAACTAAATGAAAATGAAAATCTAAAAATGTACAAGTAAACCTAATAGAAAACGAAAATCTAAAAATAGACAAGTAAACATAATCTAAATACCGTGGTGGGTGGGCCATGTGGTTCCCTCAGTAGTCAATCTCCATTGGTTTTATCCCTAATGATCTTTCCCCTGAGGGAGTTCTGGCAGCTGGAGGGGACTGTCCATAACCTACCGAATTTGCTCGGCTCCTCTCGGTGTCACCTTGAACTCCAGTGGCTTGAAATCGAATGGCTTCGTCGTGTTGAAAAAGGAGCCCTCGCATATGTTCAATCAATTAGTTTTTTTTAGTTTCGAGCTTGCGGTCGATGCTATCCTATATTATCTTCTTCAATGAATCCAAGTCCTCTTTGTCGCATTTCAACTCCAGCTTATGCCAAATCTCTACTATCTCCTTTCAAAACTGCTCCACTCTTCGACTGTTTAGATCAATGACGCTAGTCCTTACAATAGAGCCGCGACTGCTACCTTCCACCATTATAAAACAAGGAGATAGACCTGAAGAACTGTTGTAACAAAGCTTCCCATACAAGAGCTCGCGACCACTAAGCAGAGCACTGGCCAGAATCCGTAGACTGCCCTTTTCTAAAAATTTAACAACCAACGTTGAGGAGGGCCAGTGGAGGGAGAAACAGTCAAAGACAGAGCTAAGTTAGACAACATTTTTGGCAAACATGAGGGAACAAGGGAAGATCCGATTTAAACGAGCAAAAATGAACAAAAAAACTAGAACACAGATCATAAGAAATATCCACAACCGTCGGAATTGAATATCAAAGTAATTGAAAGAGTGTTATATGACATTAAGAGTCAAAGACCTTACTCGAGACCTTACCCTGACCGACCTTTGATTTAACTGATGGGACAGATTGATGGCTAGGGTTCATAATTGGGCTCATAAACGTTTCAAGTCCACTGTCGATATTGGATTGGGCGATCCAACGGTACAGGAAAATTTCACTTGGTTAAGTTGTTTAGATTTTAAAGCGTAGGATGTGATGTGAAATCTTTATGAAATCTAACTAACCGCATGTTGAAGTCAACCGTTGATGTGGATTGACGAAGATCCAACAGCTTTGAATCATTTCGGTGTTGAAAGATGCTCGAGGGTTAATTAAAATGATCATACGCTAAATATTTGTAAATATTAGTTGACCGTCGGTTTGACATCCACTTTGTTGAACAGACGTTTGGCAATGGTATATTTGGAGAACAATTTGGCCAAATTGCCAACTTTAGAGAATTGTCAAAATTGGTTAACTTTGCAAAATAGTAATTCCTTACTAATTAAAAAAATATTGAAATACTATGAAGATCAGTGATGAATCGATGCCATTATAAGGATACAATATTTTTTATGAAGAGGCATGATTTTCCTAAAAATACACAATGTTTCAAATAATAAAGTTCTTTGAAAAGATATATAACCATACAATTCAAATGTATGAAGAGGACCAGAGGTGTCTCTGAAGTTTCGGTAATTGCATATAAGAATCAAGAAAGAGGCTAGTGAGATAGATGAAGCATTACAAAAGTTCGAGATGCCACTGAAGATCTGAAAAAATGAAGTTAAAATTTTTATAAATTAGAGGGTGGTTGGGTGGTGCTTGGGGTAGGTTGAGGCCTGCTAAGGGGGTTGTTTTCTCCTTCCAGTCATGGCTGGAGAATTAGGGTGTTGGATCATCCTTGTCTTTTGAGCAGGTATGTAGGTGCATCCTTTCTGTAGGGGCAGAAGAATCTAGGAGATTAAGTTCTCCATCAAGTTGGTGCTTGTAAAACAATTTTGTATAATATTAGCTTATTAATAAGAAAGCTTTGCTAGTTTTACCTTTGAGTTTTCCACGATAAATCTGTGTGTTCAAATTTTTAATGGTCTTATTCACGTTACTTATGATTATTTAACTTGTGCTTAATACTAATTGTATATAAAAGGTTTGAAAAAGGCAATGTGATTATTTTAATGGTCCTGTGTAGTTGATGCTCTCTAGCGCCTCTACTTAATATTTTAAGCACTTGGACCTATTGGCATAACTTTGTAGGCCCCCTAAGGTAAGCTTACTTCCCTTATAATTGTTAATCCTTCTTTGGACTCCAAACCTCATGAACTATTTACCCGATATTTTTCGGTACTTGGGACAAAAATAATGCTAATAATGGGGTCCCTTTGTGCAGAGATTTTGTACCTTGTCCCAGAGCACTTTAGCTGACGAACACCTTCCAACTTTATCTTTCACATGATCATATATTCCATGCAAGAAGATATCCATTTCCATTGCATTATTATTTCTTAGCTCCTTCATGGCTATATTTTTTTGTGGTCTTTTTGGAGCGATGTAACCATTTACAACAGATTTCTAGATATCAAAACCTTGTGCATGTAAATGGAGCCTCATTCTTATAATCCAATCAGATCAAATTTAATCCATAGAACAGTCGAACCCCATCTGCAGAGTAGAGACTTTCATGTTCATCCATGTGCTCTAGAGATCTTTGGTGCAACTATCAGACTCTCCTGAAGGAATTGACTCCCTGATTTACCTGCACCAACTATAAGGAGGCTCCAACCCCCTAATTTATAGGCTCCAAACTGAAGGAAGATCCAACTCCTTGTTTTACTAGCTCCATCTAGAAGGAGGATACAACCCCCTAATTTATAGGTTCCAACCTTAAGGAATCTCCAACTCCTCAGTTTACTAGCTACATCTAGAAGGAGGCTACAACCCCTTGGTTTTCATAATTTCCAACCTATAGATAGGACTCTAGTCCTCAGTAAAATACAACTCAATAATTTTACTAGCACCAACTGGAAGGAAGCCCCAAATCCCTGAGATCACAAGCGCCAACCTAAAGGAGACTTCAATCTCCTATCCTTGCCCCATCCTAGCACCCTGATATGAATACGAAGAAAAATATTTCATTGCCATTGTATCATTGTCTCCATCAACCTATACTTGTATCTATGTCCTTATACTTGTATCATTGTCCCTGTACCTATATCTATCATTGAAACAATCATTGTATTGTTGTCATTATCACAATCCCTATTTGTCACAATGACACAATCGTTGTCTCTGTCACAATGCCACAAAACCTATCTCTGTCACAATGTCAACCTGCACATGCCTCAAATCTGTCCTCCAAGAATGCCAACAAATTCTTCCAAGATATACTTCAGATGTATAGCAATACCATAAATATGCCTCCAAAGAGTGTAATCAAATCCCATAAATAATCACCAATAGACTTCATCTATTTGCACCTTCAAACCCTTACATCATAGACCTCATAGTACATTCCAAAAGCTTAGAGGGATCTCATTCCAATAACATTACCATGGAATATTTCAATACAATTAGCAATAATATCTATGCCAAGATCATCATAGAATGTGCCAATATAATCACCAAGATCATCATTAAGTATGTTGATCCAATGTGCCAACAAGTTTGTGATTCTGATACCATATGAGAAAGTTATGCAAGATTTTGTCAACCTTATTCTCTTGAATTCTCATTGTCTCTATATAACCCTAACATTCAACAAGTATAACCCTTAACATGTAATGAATAAAGATATGAAAATTTTACCACATATTCTTCAATATCTCTATGAAATTTCCTCTAAGGTTCATTCTATATAACGTAATGGATCAAAATTTATAGTGAAAATGCCAAACTAACTTGTTTAAAGATGATTTTTTAATCATTTAAAAGCCCAGTCTTCCCAAGTTCGTACCTTCAAAAAATATAGCGAACCAAAATCTAAAATTTTAACCATGTGTTCTTAAAGATCTATTTTGCGTCTCCTCCAAAGGGCACTATCTGAAACATTCTGCTTCAAAACTTATAAAGAAAATGCCAAACTGACATGTTTGAAGGTTATTCAAAAACCCTAACTTTATGAGGTCATATCTTCCGAACTATAGCAAATAAGCATCTGAAATATTTACCGTATGAACTCACAAGTCTTGACATGTCCCTATACCATAAACATTTCACGGTTTGAAAATCCCAGAAACAAAGATATACTAAAAATTCCAAGATGACCTAAAACAAAAAAGACCAAGTAGAAATCATCGCAAGATTTCATCTTCCACTAGAATTCTGGCCTTCTTCACTTTATCTTGTGAGAATTTTATATAGGATCAATACCACGAAATAATTCTAATAGCCAAAAATCTTGAAGAAAAGAAGTAAATCAATTGATGGAAATATCATCTCATGTATTATTCCTCAATATGAATACAATATATAATACATCTCAAGAGAGAAAATAGAATGTCTTAAAGGAAAGTTGAAAACACACAAAAAAGTAAGGCTTACTAAAAGCATAAAAACCCCCTAGGTGTCAAAATCACTTTCCAAAACTGTCTAAAGGCTCACGAATTGACTCTAGCTTTAGCTTTGGTTAATGTTACCTTTGCACTTTGCCGTTCACTTTCAAGTTGCCAAAGGGCTTCAAAGGAGTGAAGTTTGTTATTGAAGTGATTCAAGATAATAGTTTTTGTATTCATGAACATGATTTTTAGATCCACTCCCTCTTTTGCATTTATTGATCTCTATATTCATTGGACATTGCATAGATTGTATTTCATTTCCATCCAACCTTGATTTTTCTATTAGAATTTTGATTACTTGTCAATTCAATCTCCACGGTTATAAATATTTTTCAAATGTTTTTTTCATATTGTCAGGTATTTTTTATGTTTCTAAAATTTCCTCTATATGGGTTCTTGGTTTATTTGGGTTAGACATTGCTCATTAAAAGCTGTAGAGGGGAACGATGCAAATTTTGTCACTTTTTTAAAAAATTGGATGCATCCATGCCCAAATTGTTGGTTGTGGAGCCAGATCTTCCAGTCTCATAGATGATATTGTCTCAGCCGTGTACCCCAGCTTTTGATATGCAAAAGGACTGTACAATAGTTCCCCCACTTTGGGGTTCGGGGGCTTTGCCCCCAAGAAATTTTTTTGGGTTGTTTCGCCAACAAATTTCCGGCCCACGGTTTTGGGTATCCCATGGTATTTTCCCATTGTATTTCCCCTATAAAAGAAATACATTGTAATACGGCTAGGGTAAGAAATGTATTAGGTTTTATGCATTGTAAATATCTCTAAGATCGAAAATGAGAGACTGTGAGAGAGGGTGAAGAGGAAGTGCAGCAGCGATGCTGCAGGTTGTATCCCTTCACTTTGCTGGATGGTATAATAATAAGGACTGACAATTTCAGTGTGGACATATGCCATCTTGGGTGAACCACGATATATTGGTGTCTCTCTTGTAATGTGTATGTGTGATTATATTTGCATTTATGTTTATTTTTATTGCTCTACGATCATGTTTTCTAACATACTCCAATTGCGTAGGGGTGAAACTTAAAACAAAGTTTATCCTAGGTAATTCGTCCCCATTGTCGTTTCCACCTCATTTTCTTCACTATGCATTTGTGATTTGTCCAAGGGGATCCTTACAAACACATTCTCCAACATTTGCATTTGTGATTCGTCGAATGGGATCCTTATATGACTAGGTTGCTGTGAATTTATAGCTATGTGCAAAATTTTGCACTATGGATTGGAATTTCAAATATGTGTAGAATTTTTTATGTGGAGAACAGAGTTAGATGTAGGGTTTTAATTTTCCACAACCAAATTGTTTGAAATTTGTAATGCATTATGTGACTAGTCTATGGAGGCAAAGTCTCGAATGACACACTAATGAACCAACAAAAAATCACACTTCCTAAATTGTACAACCTCACTGCCATTTTTTCGCAATTTCCAAACCTTGAACGGTAGAATTATGCAAATAATATGAAATGGGTTGTGTAAAAAGTTAACACCAACCATAGATGTTATTCCTACGGCATGTTATATCTCCTTATTTTCCTAATTTAATGTTTCATCTCAATGCCATCTTGGAAGATTGATCTTGTTGTTTAAACTTCTCTTATCTCTTATGGTCATCTCTCCCTCTTCTTAATCGACTTTTTCCCATGTTACACTAGATCTTCTACAAACCCATCTACAAACAATGTCTAGAATTGGTATAATTGATCAAACAAGTGATTTCTTCATATTGTTAGCTTTTTTGTCTTTATGTTTTTTAAATTTATTCCATATGGATTCTTGGGTTATTTAACTAGCCCATATTAGTATAACATTGATTATTAAAGTTTATAGAGAGGAACAATGAAAATATTGTCACTATATTAAGGTCTCTATATAAGGTCTCTGACTCGTAATGTCATAAAAGCGGGGCATTTTGGTTGTCTTTTATCCTACGCATGAAATTCGTGCATGTTAAACCAATAGAATGCGTGTGATCTGTTGGATTTGATTCCTCCGAGATTGACGGTGTTATTTGCAAGTCAAATTCATGGCCTTCATGATTGCATGCAAGGGATTCAAATGCACAGAGGGGCTTCAAATGACCAAGGGTGGAGATGGAAAATGCGCTAAACAATTGAACAACTCACACCAAAAGTTGCAAACGTGTAAACACGTGGCAGAATAATTATGTAGACCCACCCAAAAGAAAATTGATGGTGGAAATGGCTTTTGACGCTAGAAAGTGCACGGTCGTTAAACTTGGAAAGGTGGAGCAGAAATTAAACTTCTTACCGTGTGGCAAGTGTTGGTGGAGTCCTCTATGAAAAGTGGTTAAAGTTAAACCGCTCATCACAAGTTTTGAAACCACCTAAGCATATGTTATATAAAAGGTTTGTTCAAAGTTTGAAAATTTGCTTTTGTCGATTATTGCCTGGATGAAAAGAAGCCGCGAGAAACACATCCTTCTCTTCTTCAACAAGAACAGAAGTTAACAAGCTCACTTCATAGGTAGCTAGAAACCCTCAATGTTCAAATTTTGTTTCCCAAATGGATAAAACCCAAGGCCTTCTTTGCTTCAATTAAATTTAAGATCAAAATGACGAGCTTGTAGTTGACAGGGAAAGGGATATTTTTGACCATGTTTTGTTTGTGCATAGTATTTCATAGTCTAAAGAGAAATTAATGGAGTTTAAGTCGCAGGGAAAGGATGTATTTAATGTTTTTGGTTATTTTTTGTATTATTGTTGTGTCGAACAAACCCTACACTTCCCTGAATTTGTTGGTTGGTGTGCGGCGAATTATTCGCAGGCCGGAAAGGTAATCATTAATGTAAATACGACCAAAATTCTATGTTGAGTAAATGCGCAGATTGTCCGTGAGGTTCTATGTTTACCTGAAACATTTCCCAATTTTTTATTACAAGTCTTGAAAGATGATCAGTCGCATGAAAATCTATCGTTCCCTTTGAGTATTGACTCCTTTCAGCAAGATACCCAGTTAGTTTTGTCCTTGTTGAGTCAAATTTAGGTCTAGATAGTGATAAATCAATCACAGAGCTTATGTTAGGTTTCCTTCTGCAAGTAATTTCACCCGAGTCATAGTCGAGTCCGATGTGTTGTTTTAATTTTGATGAATTCCTAGCTGAAGTGATTCATGTCCAGTTGGTGAATTTCCACGAGTTGAATCATTTCATATATCATTCATATCTCCTAAACCTATTCTTGTGTTCAAATATTTTGGAACTGAAGTTTCTTGGTACCATCTTTTCTCATGACCTTCCGAAACAGATCAATATGTTTGAGTTCACCAATACAATCACGACAGAAGTTTACAAAATTATTTTTAATGTTGAATTTCCCCGAGTGTTAGAAGAAATGAAAGAAACTTTGCATCCTACACCAGAAGGCCAAACAAGTGATTGGTTCTTGTATAAAGAACATACTATAATTATAGTGTATAGTTTTACTGGAGAACCATATATGTTTCCAACCTTTTTAACACCAAGGGTTTTCTCCTTAGAATTTATTAGACAAAGGTTGCATTCAAAAGAAGAACATTTCGGTGTTTTAAAAAAAAATCAAATGTGAAATTCCCTCTTAAAATTGGTCCATTCATCATTAAGACTAAGGAATCCCTATCGTGACAGTAGAAAAATTATTGAAGATCATGGATTTCCAAGAGGCTAAAAGGATTAATTATGATCATCATCAAATTATATCGCAGAAGAGATAGCAAAATAGAAACAAGGCTTTTGATCATCAAGAAGTTGAAGGATTAAAAGAAATGACAAATATATTCAAATTTGAACAAGATAAGAAAGAAGTGAATATGGAACAAACAAGCAATTTGGCAATGCTGGTTCAGACACTAGCTAAATTTGATATCACCAATAAGAGAACTATTTCAGAAGTTGATAGTACGAAATTCGATGAAGAAGTTTCAAGCAAGAAATCAAAAGTGGACCAACAGAAGGAATTTATTAGTATGGAGGAACGAGATTTAATTGTTCTAGAAAAAACTACTTTGATTTCGCAACCACCTGCAAATATGCAGCAATATTACTTTTCAGAAATAAAGGAATCTGGAAGTAACTCTTAGTATAAGTCCATTTTTTATTTCCTTTCACAATATACAGAAAAGAGGAAGCAGTCTTTGGAAGAATCTCAAAAATTGTTCCCTCAAGTAAGAAAGTTGGCAGAACAAAAAGTTTCCCTTCTTACAATTAAGGATCTAGAAAGAAACACTCTAAGGTTTGTAGTGGTGAACGATGAGAAAGTTTCTGAAATGGAAGTTAAGCTTGATGAGATTAATATAGCCAATAAGATTCAATTGCATAGACAAACAAAAGATGTCATGTACTATGATTTATTACAATCCACTTTAAAAATTTCTAAATTGCAGTCTATGCTAGCAAAGCTAGAGAGTCAATTGAGGCAAGAGAAGGCATAAAACAAAACAAATTTGATCCAGATTAAAAGACTACAAATGGACCTTGTGACTGTGGGATCCGAGCCAGGGAACACTTAGTGTACCAAAGGGATCCTTGATGAAAAAGAAAATACCATCCAAATGCTCAAGATAAAATTGAAGGTGCCAAATAATCAACATGTGCAATATCCAGAGTTGACAAGATTACAACAAGAAAAAGAATCCATATATCAAGAAATGATGGATCAAAGGTAAAATTTTAAGGTTACAAGATGAAAAGCATGCTTGGGAAAAAGAATGGATTGAATTGTTGTCACAAATTCCAGTGTTAAATAACAATTAGATTGAAACTATGCAAGTGTCAGAGAATCCAAGGGATCAATCTCTATGTACGGATGAAGGACAAATGGAAAATTCCTCCACAGAGGAATTAACCAGTTCCATGTCCCAAATTAGTCCAAAATATGTAGAGATAGAAGAGTTGAAAGCGGAAAACCAGGAATTGAAAGAGGAAGTAATTAAAAATTATGAAGAAAAGAAAAAGTATTTGAGTGATAGAAAATAGTTGCAAAATAAAGTTGATGAATTAAAAGATAGATTGACAAGTGGGTGTTAAATTTTGAGCATTAATTCACAATACTCTAGGGTCTTCACTGAGAGAATAACATATACAGTATATCAATGCATAACAATCACAATAAGCATGACAAGCATCACAAGAATCAAAAGCATGAGAGACAAGAGACATAGAGTTTCTGTGGGGAAAACCCTAAGGTGAAAAACCCCACAACTTCCTCAGAGATAGAGAGAGCAATGGCTCAACCAAAGTACAACCAAAATACACTGAGATAGTCTCCTAGTAGCAGATGATCCTCCTCCTCACTAGTGCGCCACTTTCTGAGTCAGAGATAGATAACTCCCCGAATGATCCAAATAGAGATCTCCTGATCTCTATTTATACTTAACCTGTTTACCCAGTTACACTATGGGGCCGACTTGTCTATCTAGATACATCCACAATATAATATATATTTTAGGGCCGACCCCACACATGGTGGTCTAATAACCCATCGGCAAGTACACACACTTGCGACACTTGTCAATCCACATGACAACACTTCCTTATAGAGGAATAACACATTTCTAATAAGGGTACAATAAATATATATGAAATACATAGATGAAATACATTCCGAAGTTACATATACATCAACACTCCCTCTTAACTAAGAAGGTATTTCTCGACATAGATCTGCTAGACAAGTCTTCTTCTCGGGATCATCGTCATCGATGCATCGTCGTCATCATCGTCACTACTACTGCTATCTCGACCAATCTCTAACTCTACTCGTCATAGGAAGTTCTACAGAGCCAGTCCTTTTTCATACTGGATGTAGGCCCACCACCTGCAGGTCTTCATCATCACTGGCCATACTGTGGAATCCTCAGGACTTATTACATGCATCACAAAACCTCGAAAGAGCATCCCAGGCTTTTACGAGCACACGGCTCTACCTATAGGATCTCCCGGGGCCATATTATATGTGACCTCACCACAAAACCTCGCAAGAGCATCCCAGGCTATTACGAGCACACAACTCTACCTATAGGATATCCCAGGGAAAGATTATATGTGGTCACCACAAAACCTCGCAAGAGCATCCCAGGATGTTACGAGCACATAGCTCTACCTATAGGATCTCCCAGGGGAAGATTATATGTGGTCATGACAAAACCTCGCAAGAGCATCCCAGGACTTATTACGAGCACACAGCTCAACCTATCGGATCTCCCAGGGACATATTATATTCCATAGGACAAAACCTCGAAAGAGAATCTGCCAGATATCCCAGGGCCAGATTATATGCCATAGGCAAAACCTCGAAATACTATTTGTAGATCTCCCAGGGCCAAATTATATGTCCTCCCAGAGCAAAACCTCGAAAGAGCATTTCCCAGATATCCCAGGGCCAAATTATATGCCATAGGAAAAACCTCGAAAGACTATCTGCAAATCTCCTAGGGCCAAATTATATGCTCATCTGCACAACCTGATCCACGGCCATAGAGTATCAACCTGATACTCACCATACATCATCCTGATGTACACATGATCATCCTGATCATCATCACTGCAACATCCTGCTGCATGTCATCTGGAGCAACATCCTGAAGCTCATCATCCATGATTATCCTGATCATACAATGCATCTACCTGATGCATACCAAGTATCTACCTGATACATATCATCATACATGATCCACCTGATCATACAGTGTATCCACCTGATACAAATACAAATACATGATACATATCACCATACATGATCCACCTGATCATACAATGTATCCACCTGATACATATACAGATACATGGTCCAAGCATCCAACATGATGCATATACAAAATACATACAAAGTATCCTACTGATCATATCCAACATCCAACATGATGTGTACATACATATAAATGATCCAACTGATCATATCCAGCATCCAACATGATGCATACATACATATAAATGATCCAACTGATCATATCCATCATCCAACATGATGCGTACATACATATACATATAAATGATCTAACTAATCATATCCAGCATCCAACATGATGCATACATACATATAAAAATGATCCAACTGATCATACAAAGCAGAAACCAGAACATCATCCTGATGCTCATCATCCAACGCTTACATCCACAGCCATGTGAAGGATCCTCCTTCCAACATGCTTGGAATGGCTTCAGCAAATGTGTCCATCACTTCTTCCTCGAAGTGTCATCAATCTGAAGAACACCAAGCCTCTCTCTGAAGTACTCGAACTTCACCCTGGCTAGTGGCTTCGTCAGCACATCTGCAATCTGCTCGTCTGTTGCAACATATAGGAGCTTCACAGCTCCTCTCTGCACCATATCCCTGATATAGTGATATTTGATCTCTATGTGTTTCGACCTGTCATGAAACACTGGGTTCTCAGACAGCTTCACACAACTTTGGTTATCGCAGAAAATACCAGTAGCATCCAATGGGAAATCAAATAACTCAGACAGTAGCTTCCGTAGCCATACTGCCTCACAACTACCTGAATAGGCTGCAACATACTCTGCCTCAGCTGTACTCAGTGATACGCAGGACTGCTTCCTGCTAAACCAAGAGATCACACCTGATCCCATACTGAAGCAACACCCAGATGTTCTCTTCCTATCTGCAGCACTGCCAGCCCAATCTGAATCAACATAACCCTACAGGTTAAACTTTTGATTCGCTTCATACTTGAGCCCATAATCCACTGTACCCTTCAGGTACCTCAGAACATGCTTTACTGCAACCAGGTGAACACTCCGCGGATCCGTCAGGAACTGGCTCAATGTGTTCACAACAAAGAAAATATATGGTCTCGTGTTCGTCAGGTACATCAAGGACCCAATCATCTGACGATACATAGAAACATCAACCGGCTCAAATGAAGCATCACATAGAAGCTTCAGATTCGATGCCATAGGTGTGGCCATGGCCTTGTAATCCATCATCCCGAATCTCTTCAAGATATCTACTGTGTACTTTCCTTGACCAAGGAAGATCCCACCTGCACTCTGCCACACATCCATTCCTAGGAAATAATGCATCATTCCCAAATCTTTCATATCGAACTCGACAACAAGCTTCCTCTTAGTATCTACAATCAATTTGTCATCTCCTGTTACAAATAAGTCATCCGCATACAAGAGTAGAATCACAGGATTCCCTTCCTCAACCTTGTAGTAGAGGTTGGAATCCACTTTACTCTTGGTAAATCCCAAACTAGATAGGAAACTGTCCATCCTACCATACCAAGTTCTGGGAGCTTGCTTCAAGCCATACAAGGCTTTCTTCAATCTGCACACATATGACTCCCTGTCATGTATTTCAAAACCGAGTGGTTGCTCCACATATACTTCCTCTTCAACTACACCATTCAAGAAAGTAGTCTTGACATCCATCTGGTGTATTTTCCATTTCATTGCTGCAGCCAAGGAAAGTACTGTTCTGATGGAATTATACCTGGCTACAGGTGCAAAAGTTTCTTCATAATCTATTCCCTCTTTCTGAGAGAAGCCACGAGCTACGAATCTTGCCTTGTATTTCTCTACACTGCCATCTACAGCATGCTTGATTTTGTAGATCCATTTGGAAGTCACAACAGACTTCTCTTTAGGTCTTGGGACAACATCCCAAACATCATTCTTCATTATTGATTGGTATTCCTCAACCATGGCATCCTTCCATTCTTTCTTTTTCGCTGCTTCTTCATAACTGGAAGGCTCTTTGTTCATAATGTCACAGAGTAAAGCAACATAGCTGGTATGTGATTTGGTTCTCTTCTTTGCTCTATGTTCTTCTTCTGGACTGCCAAATCTTTCTGCATCTTGAATGAGCTCTCTAGCCCATGTGGGTTTCCTCTTGTGAGAGTTATCCTCATGGGTTGGATCTACAAGTTCTTGTGGATCTTCAAACTCACGAACAACTTCTGGAACTGCTTCAGTCATGGTAGTGTCTTGAAATATAGTTTCCTTAGGTTCTTCATAAACTTTGATAGGTGCCTTCCTTGATTTGATGAATGCTGAGTTTTCATCAAATGTTACATCCTTGCTGACATCAATCTTCTTGAACCCTGGAAATTATATTATGTAAGCCTTCGAGCTTTCACTGTAACCCACAAAGATACCCTTCTTTCCTGAAGGATCTAGTTTAGTCCTCTTTTCCTTTGGGACATGAGTGTATACTGGACAACCAAATATTCTGAGATGGCTGACTTCAGGTTTCTTGCCAAAAAAAACCTCTTCTGGTGTCTTGTTGTCCAATATCTTTTGGGGTGTTCTGTTCTGCACATATACAGCTGTTCTAGCTACTTCTGCCCATAGATGCATAGGTAGATCCTGGTCATGCAGCATTACCCTTGCTGCTTCCATGACTGTTCTGTTCTTCCTTTCTGCAACTCCATTCTGTTGAGGATTATAAGGAGCAGTCAACTACCTCTTAATCCCTGAATCACTGCAAAGCTTCTTGAAGTCACCTAAGGTGAATTCTCCACCATTGTCGGATCTGAATGTTTTGATCTTCTTGTCAGTTTGATTCTCCATCAAGGTTTTGAATTCCTTGAACTTATCAAGCACCTCATCTTTATTATTTAAGAAGTATACCCAAGTCTTCCTGGAGAAGTCATCAATAAATGAGACATAGTAAGCATACCCACTAAGAGAACTGGATGACATAGGACCACATACATCTGAGTGGATGATTTCCAGGATATCTTTGGCCTTGCTTTCACTGCTTGGGAAAGCCTTCTTAATGTTCTTACCTTTTGCACATCCTTTGCAAACACCTTCATGTTT
This sequence comes from Larix kaempferi, assembly GCA_027924585.1. Taxonomy (NCBI): domain Eukaryota; kingdom Viridiplantae; phylum Streptophyta; class Pinopsida; order Pinales; family Pinaceae; genus Larix; species Larix kaempferi. Next base: position 18,114,602 of record BSBM01000805.1, on the reverse strand, counting down.
GGTCTTGATTTCAGGAAGACCTTCTACAGCCTTGCTTGCAATTGGAAGTGCCCTATAGTGCATATGAGCAAGTCTTCTATGCCAAAGTTCACTTGGCTCCATGGATTCATGCACCATGGCATGTTCAGGTTGTCCCTTCAATTTATACAAACCTCCCTCTTTCTCTCCAATCACTACTGCATCAGCTATGGTCTTTCCCTTTGGCCACATTAGGACTTGGCCATCCACAAATGCAACCCTCATACCTTTTGCATCCAAAGCAGAGATGGAGAGTAAGTTCTTCTTGAGCCTAGGTACATAAAGGACTTCTTTTATCTTCAAAGATTTTCCAGAATCTAGGTTGTAGGAGGCTTCACCACTTCCTTTGATTGGGTATTGATAATCATCCCCAAGTTTCACCTTATGGGGTGATTCATGTTCAGATAGATTCACAAAATATTCCTTAAATCCAGTCATGTGTTTGGAAGCCCCATTATCAATCAACCAATCATTACAACCATGGTAGATAGTACCTGTGAGAGAAGATATTAGAACATACTCTTCTTCACTTGATGAGTCATTGTCACTATCATCACTTTCTGCCCTAGCCTTCTTCTTTGGAGGTTCATCATCCTCGGCAGCATGAGCATGGAACTTTCTTTTGCTGCCCTTCTTCTTCTTGTTGGAGTTGTTGTTATTATCCCTTTTGTTCTTGGGACAATTTGAAGCAAAGTGACCCTTCTCATTGCATGTGAAGCATCTTAGATCCTTCTTATTCTTTTGATAGGATCTCTTGTAGCGAGAGTGCTCCTTCTTGGGCTTGCTTCTTTTGGTGTGAGCTGCAAGAGCTTGATCTTCACCTCCCATCTTTTCCTCACGAGCTACAAGTCTAGCTTCTTCTTGAGAGCATTCTTCCCATAGTTTACTGAAAGAGATCAATTTCTTTCTTGCACAGATTCCTTGAATAAAGGAGTCCCATGACCTAGGAAGGCCATTCAGAGTGGTCATAACAACTTCACCATTGTCCACTATTTCATCCACAGCTTCAAGTTGCTCCTTGATATGAGAGACCTTGGAGAAGTAATATTGAATGGTTTCTCCATTCAACATCTTGACCCCTTTCAATTGATTCCACAGAGTCATCTTCCGATTTATGTTCTTCCCTTCAAATAGCTTGGTCAAAGAGTCAAACATCTCCTTAGGTGTCTTTAGAGAAGACACATGGGGTAAGAGATAGTCTTTAATAGAATCAGCAATGATTCTCTTTGCCTTGACCAAGTTCTTCTTATGCAATACCTTGGTCTCTTCATCCTCTGGGATAGGGATGTCTTCTTTTATATATGAGTCCAACTCATTCTCTTCCAGGATTAACCCAATCCTATACTTCCAAGCTCGGAAGTTATCAGCCCCTTCAAGCTTATCCTCAAGCTTGGTGTGGTGAGACATCTTAAAGAGTACTTCAAATGGAAATAGAAAAGATTTAGGTCTTACCACTTGAAATGCTGAAAACTGGATCTGATCCCAGATTAGGGTTTGTCGGAAAAACCCTAAAAATTCAAAATGTGAATTTCAACTTTTTGAAAGGATAGAAAGATGTGCCTTGATGAGCTGATCAGCCTGGTGCATTCAGAATTTGAGATCAGCAAATTTTTTCCTTTCAGATTTGCCTTTTTGTCCTCCCGGGTTCACTGGGAGAGCCCTGAATTAGGGTTTGAGTTTCCCGGAGATCTGCCCAGCCAAAAATCTGGCCAGTAATTCTCGACTTCTGACTTCTGCAGTAAATAGTAGGGATCAGAACATTGGCTAAGCTATAACATAGAAACAATATTTATCCCGACTTCTGACTTCCAACAAGAAGGATCGATCGCCCCTTCTACGATGATCACTCCTTCTATGATCGATTCAATCTCAAATGACTATATAAAATGTCCATTCGATCTCTCATGGATAATGCTAGTAGATTTGTTCTTAATCAATCAATTGATTTTGAAAATGAGCGGTCGTTCCTTATCCATCGATAATTAGCCTAAACATTTGCAAGTATACATCTAATATTAAAACACTAATTCATAATTATAAACATTGTATGCATTATTATATTAACTACTTAATATTTATTGTTTTGCAGATAAAACATGTTTGCATTGTTGAGCCTTAGTCAATACCAGGAAATCGCATTCCTTGATTTGTTAAAAGATCACAACCTTGGTTTATTCAAGCATGGATGGTATGTTGAGATGGATGAACCAGATAATTTGTACCCGGATTTATATCTATTTTGCTTGGATGAGGAAGAAGCTCCAACTCGAGCTGGAATATTACATTTGTGGATCCCATTACTGACGATTTATTGCATGTTCAAGTTGAAGTGGTTGAGAGAGACCGGTGTTTCCTTCTATAGGTTGATCTTATGGTTTGTAATTTTCGACCAGATCTAATGAAAAGTGGTCCCGATTCAGATTCGATTTCCTGTGCGAAGAAATGGTGGTTTTCCCTCATATGATGTTTCTAATCGGTCCAGAATTAATACCGCGTCATCTTTGAAGTAAGAAATTTTGTCGGTATGGAAGAAAAGAATCCTGGCTGTGAAAATTTCCTTTGTATTGCATTACATGAATATTGAAAAGAAGTTTACAAATGTATGCCATGAAAATATTCTTATCTACCTTAGAAGAACATTTCTCCATCATATTGAAAAAGATGTGACCAAATATTCATTCAAACCACTCAAATCAAGTCCTTCTATAGCGATGATGCAGAAAGCGACTAAGAGCTTCGAAAGTTCAAAATAAGTTCAACAAGAACAGATCAAATACTTTTTATTCAATGAGAAAGTTTTTTCTATTGACGTAACAAGATGTATTGTTGCGCCTCCACATTTGCAATATCGAAAAGTTGATGAGGAGGTTGTGGAAAATATGGTTATATCTCTTCTCTCAACATTTACAACAACATTGAGAGATGTTATTCTATTGCCTTTCGATAAGGATACCACATTGAGATTTCTTCCTAGAAATGAAGACGAAATTAATTTTCCTTCAGTAAATTTGTATATATTGGATGGGCAACATACTATTTCTGCGCAGAAAAAAAATCATTGAAACTGATAAATATCAATCGGTCCATTCAAGGTATCGGCATCGAACAACTCGTCTTCTACATAAAGATGTTCCTCAGCACATTATCAACAAATTATGCAAACAAAAAAATTGATCAAACAAGGAATTTGTAGACACTCCATTCATTTCTCAAGTTGTAAAAGCAAGGGAGAAATGGTTATCCTTCAGTAGGCCATCCCGCCCGGGAAAGGGAAACACTTCCAGTGATGCTTGGCAGGTATAGAATTTTTCTTCTTATCAATCAAAGTCTTTAGATTGCTTCTTGTGTTATGAAATTAGAAAATTAAATATTATCTTCAATTTTATATGTTTGCAGTCTTTCCAAGGTGAATGCATGAATATCTTTTTTGTTCAAACAAAGGACAACCTTAAAGAAAAGCTAACTCTTGTTTTGACATCAAATCGACTGTGGAGAAAATGGATGCCTGTATTCGAACTTTACAAAAGTGGTTCCTTTCCATGTTCACCCAAGAGCATCACTCAGGTTGATTTTGTTCAAAATAAAATAAAGAATCATGGATCTAATTTTTTTAGACCATTACGTGATCTTGATGAAGATGAATTGACCGTTCTGGTGGACAATATAATCAACGGATCAGTTTGGATGAGCACATCATTCGATAAAAATGTTTGCGCAGAGACTTTATATCAATATTGAAAGCGAATCAAGGATGAGAGGTCAACCATGCATTCGATATTTGAATATTTCAAAGTTCATGATGTTCAAACTGTTTGATCACATATTATCACTGACCATAATGTCATTGAAATCTATAAAATTGCACCAAATCATCTCCAACAACTGTGCAGTATTTAATGCTACGAAAAGCAAGCAAAATCTCTGGGTAAAAAGAGAAAGAAAGAATCTGAAGAGGATAATGGTACCAAATTACCAAATGATGCTGAGAAAATATTGAATATATATATCAATAAAGAGGGGATGGGTATGTCCATTGACGTCGTCAAAGATAGTTCATAGTTTACTTGTCAATGTTGTTATCATGCATCCTTGGTCAACACACTAAGTTCCATTGCATTTTTTGGTGCAGCAATCAACTGTGAATTTGTTGTTGTTGATATGTGTAATTGTGATAGTCCCTGGACAAAAGAAGATATGCTTGCGTTGTTGTACTACTTAGAATCAAATGAAGCGGTATGTACTTGTATTTTTTTAGTTGATATGGAAAACTCTTGTATGATTTCTAAAGATTTCACACTTTTCAGCAATAAAAAAAAAAAAAGGTGACACGGAATCCTACCAAGGGAGTTTATAGAGATTTCTCCAAGGACTTGTTTATAGGATTCTCTATTATATAATCTTGGAGAATTGGAAGGGATGAGGATAATTTGTCTACTTTTCAAATGGATATGGATTGGAAGGATGAGGGCCTACCAATGATTGATTTACGTTTGCCCAAGGTTGACAATGATAGCTCAAGAAGCCATGTTTTTGCAAAAGAAAGGACACAAGAATTCTGGTATCACATAGTTTCTAGATTGTTCTCTTCTCGAGGTACAGTTCTTTCGTTGTACACAGGAGGTAGAGTTCTTCGTTCGTTGATCAGGTCACCAGATAGAATAGTTATTTCTATTGTGGAGACAATACAACAAGAGCTGTTTATGAACAGTTTCTATCATGAATTGAGTATAAAGAAAGGTATTTGTATTAACATTTTCATATGTCTTCTTTCATTGCATTTTACTTTTCTCGGTCAGTTATGTTCAATAACTTCTTCAAATTCCTATTCTAATACAGCTTCAAATAAAGATCACACTCAGTTATCATCCAATAAAATTATGCTATCCGATGATGAAATTGAATGTGATAGAGAATCAACAAAGAACTACCAAACTGGAGAACAAGATGGACAAGAAGGTAAAAAATTATTTTTCAAAGATCATGGTTAAATTAAGTAAATTATGAATGGGGATAGTGACCTTGAATACTTGCAAAAAGCTATATAAAATGTATACCTGCAAATTTCTGGGTCAAGATGATTGGATTACTATTCAACATGTGGATCATACACAACCAAAGTTGGCATCGACGATGTCCATGGATATTAGCCAAAAAATCACATTGGATAATAATGAACCAGGAGAGAGCTTGGATAATAATGAACCAGGCGAGGGCTTGGTGTCAAAACGCGGTATCTCCAGCAATGTTACTCACCACTCAAATGTTGGTCTGGCATTGACAGGTAAAATACAAAGAATATTTTCTACTTAAATTGCTAAAACAAATTTATTCTGAAATATATAATGACAAGCAATATTTTTGTGCATCTCCCCATACAAAAATGTTATTGATATTAGAAATGGAAGGTTTTCTATTTCACAAGAAAGTCACGGAAAATGAACCCAAAGAGAAAAAAAGGGAAATAAAAAAAATATTGTTGGAGGGAAAAAAGTAAAAAGGGGGAAGAAAGTATTGTTGGTGAATTTGAATTTAAACACAAAGAAATTTCATATGAGTCACGAACATATGCCATACAATTTTTGGGATTATGTCTTTCCAAATTCAATGTTGGGATTTGGTCATCTAAATGTGGGGTCAATGAGGGGAAGTCACTGTTTACAAAAATTTTGAGGGCAGGTAGTGCAGAAAAATAATATGGGGAACAAATTTTATTTTTATGGTTTCAAGAGAGATGTACCTACGATAAAGAAGGAAATACACAGAAAAGTATGGAGTGTGTGTGGAAGGAGTTCCCAACGAAAAATTCAGAAAGTAAGACATCAATGATTGTTTTGCAGGGTGATGATGTGAAAGCACATCCATGTGAAAACTGTATTTCAAGTAATCCCTTTATTGCATCGTCTGCTAGGACAGATAGTGAATTGGTACATCGACTCTGGCAAGATTTTAGTAAAATGCATGAATCAGCTGATATCAGAACCTTCAATGCCTTCTTCTAGTTGAGTGATAGCCATCAAATGTAACCTATCATTTCCTATTTCAAGAGCACACTAGATGTAACCTACAAAGATTTTAAATCATTCAATGTGTTTTATGTTTCTTTTAGTGACGTTGTTATTTTCGTCTGAATCTAACATATTATTAGTTCAGTGTGATGCTTTTATTAAATCATTTGAATCTGTGAAATTTTGGGTGATTTTTGTATTAATCTTTGGAAATCAAAATCTTCATTTACAGTTGCATGTTTGTGATCATTAACTTCATGAACGAAGTTTTGTTGTTGTTGTTATATATATAGTCTGGTTCTTGTATTAAGTTCGTATATCATCGCAAAAGAAACTATTGGTCCTGGGATTAGAGGGATTGCTCTTTGGAGTTCGGATGTTATCCAACATTGAAGATTCTTCCAAACAACCTTATTTTTTCCATAATTTCTATCGTTATTATGCACAGATGTTCATCCCCGATATTATCAGTGTTTCCAGAGAACATTTCGACGTTGCTCTGTGGTTTTCCTCGCTCGACAACATGGACATTAAAAAATTCCTTGGTATATTTGAATGGTTGAAGAATGAATACTTTGTACTTATTTGGGGTTGAGAGCAATGTAAACTTAGTACTATTTATAATTACTCAATGTTTGCATACTATAATGTTGGTGAAGTACTGCACATATACCAAACTTAGTTCAACGATGTACTTATCCAATAAGGAGATATATATAAAAAAACGGACATGTTGTTTATAGATGAAGGGAAATATCAATCATCAAATAATAGCAAGAAAAACTACTTGAAAATGCCAACTAGTTGGACATTCAACGGTTCACAAGAGAGAGAAATAACTATAAAAACAATGTTGTGTTCTCTGTTGAATTATCTCGAGGCTCGTTCAAAAATGGGGCATTGGTTAAAGACATTAAACTTCAAATGACCATTATATTATACAGACAACAGTTCATTTAGTGATTTGTATATTTTTTACAACTTCTACATTTAATTGATGTAAGTTTTATTTCACAATTCTCATATTATTTATGGACATCATATCATGTATCTAGTGATGTGTTTCAAAAATTGCAGAACATGAAAGCAATATACTTAGAAACATTGAAACATAATATTTTATTAACTCGGTTGTGTGTGTGTTTTTTTGTTTGTAGATACTAGAATATTTGTTACTAGTAAACCATTGATTATTTTCGATTTCAATGGAGTTTTGTTACACACAGTTCAAAAAAAAAAAAAAATTGGATTACCACAAACAGTGGATATCGAATCAACCACAAAGTATTATTTTATACGTCCAGGATTAAGGGAATTTTTTGAAAAATGCTTTAATATATTTTAAGTTGGGGTATGGACATCTGCACAACAAAAAAACATTGACGAGTTTTTTCCAACGTTATTACAAAGAACGGGATTGCAAAGGGAACAATTTAGAGTAATTTTAACTCAAGAATATTGTTTTGCATAGCCAGAGAGGGTTATCAGGGCGATGGAAATCCTTATGTATTTCTAAAACCTTTAAACAAAGTTTGGGACATTTTGATCCATGGTTGGGATGCTACGAATACAGTGATTGTAGATGACTGGAAAGAAAAACATGTTTGTAACGAGGAAGGGAACTGTATTATAACAAAAATGTATACTTTCCAAGATGCCAATGACACATTCTTGTTAGATCAATTATGGCCTTGCTTGCTGCACCTGAATGGTGTGAGTGATGTGAGTCCAATTTTGAATCAAATGAAAGTATTTTGTTAAATAATACACTTGAATATTTGTTTGTACTAGTATGTTCAATTTCACTATGATTATAATACTTGTAAAGTGGTGAGTTTGGTTTTCGAAAATGCAAAATCAGAGCTTGAAAGTGCCAAAATCTATTTTCAAAATTGAAAATTTAAGTATTGGAAGTGTCAAAAGTAGCCTTCCAAAAGGGAAAAATTGGGTTCTAAAAGTTCCATTATCATATTTATCATATCAGAAAAGCGCAAAAACCAATTTCAAAAGTGGCGATATCGAAAGCATGCAGGCATACGTATGCGACAAAGACGATTGAAGTTGTGGCTTGATTTTATTTTGGGTGTTGTCGGTTCGGCTCACTCCTGGATGAGTTGCCAAATGATTGTGGCATCCTCTGTGGTTGTAACAAGTGTTCTCATGGATATTAGGATACTCCAATTTACGGGTGCCTCCCACACATGTTCTTATCTCTTGTACTTAGTTGATTTGTTGTATGCACATGTAGCTGGAAAATTGACTAAGAGTAGAAGTTCAGAGGTTGATGCGGACTGGAGTAGCAGCTTGGTGGAAGTTGGGCTCTTCACGATTCTTTTGACAAAGGGATGGTATCATGATGGAGGTGGTTACTGCAGTTGTGAATTTTGGTTGGGCGTTCATGGAGGAGTGCCTAGCTAGAAGTGTAGCAACGTCTCAGGTGATGGCATCCGGGAGAAAGGAAGTGTTTCTATGGGAAGCAATTCAGACACACATTGAAGAATGTCAAAGTTACCAGGACTTGTGTGGAAGGCTAGATCCGCTAGTGCACAGAAGTGATGGGAAGACAGAGGAGCACCACATAAGCAGTTCATTTGGTTACAGGAGGTGCAAAAAAGTGATGCGACATGAAGAAGACACTAAGACTTGCGAAGTCGCAAGAGTAGCTTCCAAGTCAGTTCGAATGGATTGGGTGCACCAAACAACGGAAGGAGCGGGCAGGACAAGGAATCCCAAAGCATTGCAAACTTCCAACAAATTGATGGGCATGCTGATTCCAAGAAGAGTTGACGAAGGCTTGCAAAAGTGATGAATTTGGAAAAGGAGGTGTCGTGCATACCTACAAGAAAGCACAACTTAAATGTATTGCAGCAAATGGTGAAGCATTAGGACGTAGAAGGCTTGAAGAAGTGTGCCCAGAAGGGTTCATCCAAAGTATGGAATACTTGGTTGCAGTGTGTTGGATAGCATAAAACAGATGGCAGTTTCGTTTCTTTGCGATGTGGAAATGTTTTCTTATGCACTGGTAAGACGGGAGGTGCGAAGGCGCCTATACTCAACGTAGGTGTAAGAAAACAATGACCACATGAATCCAAGGAATGTAGACCATCAGGATGCTGGTTTGAAGCGTAGCATACTTGGGTGGGATTCTGTTGGGCATGCGGAATGTTGCTGGCAAGATGGCAGCGTTTCAATAAAAGTGATTAATTCAAGTGACTTTCCAAAAAACCTCCAAAGGCACAAGGTGGTGCGGATGGAGGAAGCTCGTTGTAGAACCAAACTAGTTGTGAGTGTTGCAAAAGAACTTGTTGAGGGTTGCTGAAGCAGCGCACCCTGAAATCATCTAGGAGGTGAGTGTGCGACAGAGCGGCATGAGTCGTTTGAGGATGAATTGTGAGAGTTAGGAGGCAGGAATCTTTCCACTGTGATGCGGGGCATCACGTCTTAGCAAGATGAGAAGCACCGTAGCAGGTGACCTTGAAGTATCTTGGTTGCAAAGAGGTCTGGAATGGGAAGACTTCTTTGTAGAGAAGCAGAGCTACAACAGAGCGTTCATCAAAGCATAATGACGCGGCAATTTGTGGAAGGAGCTGCGGACGACAGAAGTCAGAAATACTTTTGTCTTTGTTTGAGGCAAGAAGGGTTTCCATGTCTCTCAAAGATGTGCATTCAGGAAGAAAATGTGAGGGAAGGAGATCGATTGCGGAATCAAAGTGGTCAGGTACTGAAACGGAAGTATGGTTGGAGGTCACAACACTTGGTTGACGGGGAGCCAAGTCAAGTGTGTTAGACAGTTTTGAGGTGGAGTGTTACCTTTACCTTACGTTTGACAGAGTTGCGGAGAAGACCGAAGTGCGGAGGAGGTTGTCTGGCCGAGTTTGCGGTTCATCTCATGAAGGGGCACAATGGTTGGGAGTCATGACCCAACTAGTTCAGTCATGGGGACTAGTATGGACCAAAGCAGGACAAGGTGGTAGCATACCGAAGATAAAGTAGGTGGATGATGCGACGACTAGAACATGTTGCATCTTTCCCGACTTCCGACAAGAAGGATCGACCACCCCTTCGTTTAGTAGATAATTGTGAACACCAATATCGAGCAATTCACCTATATGTAGAATGGTGAACACAAGAAGGATCGACCGACCCTTGTTGCAGTCTATAACTATTGTGAAAATAATACTGGGCAGAAGAAGGGTCGGTCACCCCTTCATTTATGAGGGAATTGTGCAAATATTCAACCTACGGAGGCTATGCCGTCAATTCATGTATATCCAGAATTGTGAAGACTGGAAAAATACTGAGCACAAGAAGGGTCGGCCAACCCTTCATTTAACAGAGAAATGTAAAAATATTTAATCTACGAAGGTCGGGATGACAATTCCCGACTTCCGACTTCCGCAACAAATGGTGGGGATCGGGACATTGGCTAAGTTATAACATATAAACAATATTTATCCCAACTTCTGACTTTTGACAAAAAAGATCAACCACCCCTTCATTTAGTAGAAAATTGTGAATACCAATATCCAGCAATTCACCTGTATCCAGAATGGTGAACACAAGAAGGATCGACCTACCCTTCTTGCAGTATAGAACTATTATGAAAATAATAATGGGAAGAAGAAGGGTTGGCCGCCCCTTCATTCATTTATCTCGGCCCTCATTCAAAAATGGGGCATTGGTTAAAGACATTCAACTTCAAATGACTGTCATATTATACAAACAACAATTCATTTAGTGATTTGTATATTTTTTACAACTTCTACATTTAATTGATGTAAATTTTATTGGACAATTCTCATATTATTTATGGACATAGTATCATGTATCTTGTAACGTGTTTCAAAAATTGCAGAACATGAAAGCAATATACTTAGAAACATTGAAACATAATATTTTATTGACTGTGTTGTGTGTGTGTTTTTTGTTTGCAGATACTAGTAGATTTGTTACTAGTAAACCATTGATTATTTTCGATTTCAATAGAGTTTTGTTACACGTAGTTCATAAAAAAAAAGAAATTCGGATTGCCACGAACATGGGATATCAAATCAACCAAAAAGTAGTATTTTATACTTCCAGGATTTAGGGAATTTTTTGAAAAATTCTTTAGTATATTTGAAGTTGGGGTATGGAAATTTGCACAACAAAAAAATGTTGACGAGTTTTTCCCAACATTATTACAAAGAACAGGATTGCAAAGGGAAAAAATTAGAGTAATGTTAACACAAGACTATTGTTCTTGCATAGCCAGAGAGGGTTATCAGGGTGATGGAAATCCTTATGTATTTATCAAGCCTTTAAACAATGTTTGGGACATTTTGATCCATGGTTGGGATGTTAAAAATACGGTGATTGTAGATGACTCGAAAGAAAACCATGTTTGTAACGAGGAAGGGAACTGTATTATAACAAAAAATTATACTTGCCAAGATGTCAATGACACATTGTTGTTAGATCAATTATGGCCTTGCTTGCTGCACCTGAATGGCGTGAGTGATGTGAGGCCAATTGTGAATAAAATGAAAGTATTTTGTTAAATAATACACTTGAATGTTTGTTTGTACTAGTATGTTCAATTTCACTGTGATTATAATTCTTGTAAAGTATCGAGTTTGGTTTTCGAAAATGCAAAATCAAAGTTTGAAAGTGCTAAAATTTGTTTTCAAATTTTCAAATTTAAGTATTGGAAGTGTCAAAAGTAGCCTTCCAAAAGGGAAAAATCAAGTTCTAAAAGTGCCATTATCATATTTATCTGTTGGCACGAGGTTAGACCGCATAAAGTGCGGAAGCCAACAGCTGCGAAGAAGGACAATCCATGGAAGAAGGATCATTCGCAGAAAACAAGGAGCCGACGAAAGCGCAAGATTAGTTTAATTAGTTAGAATGGGTCATGTGGACCATTTTGTAACCATTTAGTTTCATATAAATATGAGCATTATTGTAAGGCTAAGGGAATCATAGTTGAATAGGAGAATAAGATCTTTTGAATTGTTTTGTTTCCGCGATACGATGTTGTGAACTGTTTCTGCGAAGGTTATACCACAGGCTTTGATGAATGCATGAAGATGTTCGATTATCGTTATATCTCTTGTCTCTCTTTCTGTTAAATGATGAATGCAAGTGCTTGCGAAATGTTTAAAACTCTGTGGTTTGGTGATTTATGTTAATATGAATGATTAGTTTAACCATGTTGATGCGAATGTTGCTTCTATATTGAATATGTGAAGGGAATGAATGGATGCATGAACTGTTAGTATGATGCGAAGACATAATCTCTGGTTTCTGTAGTTGATGCATGTCCTCCGCCTACTGCAAAAACTTGGTTCTTGTAGCCCCATTAATCATCTCGGGTGAGACTTCACTCGCTCTACGAGTGTTGCTAGAAAGGGTAAAACCTTTCTGGGCCAGTGTTTAAAATATTTTGGTTGATGTTTGTTGATAGCAGTGCGAAGTGAACCCCTGTCGACAGTCGCTGTGTCAACAAATGGTTCCGTTGTTGGGACCCTGAAGAGGAAAAGAAGAGGAAATGTTGTGGCACCTAACAAAACTGGAGATTCAAGAGTGGTTTGACAAGAAGACAAAAAAAATCGCAGAAGGAGAGAATTGGAACCCTGGACAAACAGTAAGCAGTTGCTTGCAGAAGCATATCTACTCAGATATCCCCGAAGTGTTTTTCTGCGAATTCTTGGTGTTGTTGCACGAGTGGTTGGCATAGCTGACGTTTCAGAAGAACCATTGCCAAAAGACTGAGCCTGACCATTGGACTCCATAATTGATTCAACAACTAAAACAAGTCGACAATAAGGTATCAAGGGTTGTCGACTTTTGGGTGGATAGTATCCTAGAGGGATACATTACTAAGTTCGCAGTTGACACAATCAAATCATACAGTGACACAGAAAGGAACTTTTTCAAAGGAATAAGGGGGAGATTCTTACTATTGCTAAAGTTGTGGATTAAGATACTCGTATGCGAATAGGGCATATTGAGGATGACTTCCGAGGAGTAGAATATCAGTGTGCGGAGGTTGTGGGTATCGCATGAATGCGGATATGATAGAAAGGTGTGGGGTAGATGGACATTAGTGACGATGAATTTCTAAGGGAGTCTGAGGAAGATTGTGGTACCTTGAGGAGTGGGGCGATATTTCGGTGACCAGAGAAGAGGAGGAGGACTGAGAGAGAGTCTCGTGATGGGACTAGAACGGAAGACTGCGAAACGGGACCACAAGGGACAAAGCAACCTTATTACGATGAAGGAGATTGTGACCAAGATACCCGAAAGCAGAAGAGGGACGGATCGTAAGTTACAACATACCTTCAACCCCGCACACTACTAAGAATTTCATAGGAAGAAATACAAGTTATTCACAGAGTTGTCCTATGTGCAGTGGTAGGAGTAGTGCATCAGTAAACAATAACAATAGGAACGTAAGAATGGCAGACGACGTGAAAATTCCCACTTTCCAGGGGAACGAGACTGAAGATCCTGAGCAGTATTGGTTCCTGTGCAAAGCAGTATGGAATGTGAAGCAGGTCCAGGATGAAGATATTAAAAAGGGACAGCTAGCAATTACCCTCAGGGGCCGTGCGCTAGACTGGTTTATGAATTTTACTAAGGTACCAATAGGGACTCCAAGAAAAACATTGGCATAGATCAAAGCAGGAATGATTGATGAGTTTAGAAAACCAAAGTCGGAGTCGCAGTACATCACCGAGCTCAAAGAAATCAAGCAATACTTGAATGAGTCGGTATGGGAATTTGATCAACAATATAAAACATTGATGGTGAAGGTGAGTTTCGAGATGAATGACATGCAACAATGAGAGTGGTTTATCACAAGATTGGTGCCACACAGCTACGGACCACTAATGCAACAGAAGGTAGCAACCCAATATGAAGTGCTGGAGATTGCGATGAAGTTGTATTCTTCACCAATTGGAGAAGCTGGCATAGGAATGGACAGGATACAACCACAGTTGGCCAATTTGACACTCCAACTGCAAGATATGAAGAAGGCGAAAGAAACTCGCGAAGATATATGGTGCAGTAGATGCAAGACTGAAGGACACCATAAGGATAATTGCCCAAAATTTCAAGAATAATTGCATTCGGGTGCACTGAACCCCCTCAGTTAGGGAGGGATGCCTTAGTGTCGCGTCTATCACACCAGAGGGCATCGATCGGAAAAATGTGTTTACCTATAGAATATGGTGTCGAAGCTAGTAAATTTGTACTTTAAATTTTGTCGGTCGGTTGGCAACGATGAGAAGGAGTGCAGGACCTATGACCTACTCCAAGAATGGACTGTTGATACATATTTTATGAAAGGGGAAGAGAAACCGGCGGTACAACAACAACCACATTATACCCAAAAACAACCTCATTATAACCAACCACCGCAATATGATCAAGGGCAGTATGGGCAATGCAGTATGGCCAGTTGCAATATCCACCACCACAGTATCAACCTCCGCCGTATGGGAAACCACCATATCAACAATCGCAGTATGGACAACCGCAGTACCCACCATATGGGCCACCGCGTGGAGGTTTTAGAGGAGGATTGTGCAGAGGTCGAGGTGCTGGTGCAAGACAAGGAGGAGCCTCTAGACGAGGACGAGGACCAATTGTATGTTACAATAGTGGGAAGCAAGGGCATTATCAGAGGGATTTCCTGAATCCAATACCATGGTGCACCTATTGCAGGGTTTTGGACCATCGCGTCGAAGACTGTCCGCATCTAATCGCAAAATAGAAAACCAAGAACCTGCCCCCACCTCCACAGAATCAAAACCATAATATGTCGTCAGCATTGCAGAAGATATCAGCAGAGGTTAAAAGTCACACTGCGACTGTTGGTGTAGGGACACGAGGAGGAGCTGTGACAAGAGTCGACAGGTCACAGGCTACCATCCAACCAACAACACAGAATCACGTCACATTCGATGCAGGGGTAGAGAGGGATATTTTCTTGAAAGCATAGGAAGCAATGAGACAAAGGAGGCAATTACCTCTTCAGGAAGAAGTTACCTATGATATGCCACTGACGTTCGACACGACGAAGTCGCAGAGAAAGGCTAACACATTAATATCCTTCTTGGAAATCTTCCTAGAGTTGGAAAAAGATCAAGATGCATTGGAAGAAATATCCAGCTTGTTGCATCGACGGGAGGGTGCACACCAGGAGCGCACAATCAATCACATACACAAGAGGAAGACGGGAAGAGAGATGTGGATGTCTACACAAATCAGAGCATTTAATGTCGACTCAATTATCTTGGACCTGGGGTCAGACATAAACATTATGACCAAGCAAACCTGGGAAACAATGGGAAAACCACAGTTGGCCTAGTCATCGGTACAATTGTGATTAGCAAATCAAAGTAAGGTTACTCCAATTATTCGGGTGTTCCAGCTTCTAGTTGAAATTGAGGGACTCAAAACCTATGTAGACTTTGATGTAATAGAGATTGTTGACAACACAAGCCCCTATCCAGTACTGCTAGGGATAGACTGGGCGATGGAGAACCAAGCCATCATCAACTTCAAGAAACAGACTATGTCATTCGAAAATCGCGAGATGAGGGTAGTTGCACCTCTTGATCCTGCAGAAGGGCAGCGATATGTTGAAACAACAAGAGATGAATTTACGAAGGGATGGGACAATTTATACAACATATCTGAAGATTACATTAATCCCACTATAGACAGAGAATTGGGATGGTGCAGTGTCATTTCAACATCGTCAGATTTGGATGAGGCACTTGAAGATTGGCAGAATCGGCTACATGAAGTATCGTTCAGGAGGTGTGCACAGATCACGCAATCACTGCGATGGGTAGCCACAGAGGAGTGCGCACTACCAACATATGAGGGATTTCCTAACTTGACTACGTTTCTCAATGAATTTGAAGAAAAAGTGGCGGAACCACAATGTATACTAGCCTTCGAAGAAGCTTTGAAGGCTACTCCAACGCGATGGTGGGCGGTGCACAAGTCTAGTATCACAAACTGGCCACTATGTCGACACCTAATGGAGGTTAGGTTCGGACACACTGCAGGATACGACGGATGGAAGTATGATGGAAGAGGAGATCCTAAGAAACATGTGAATGCATGTCAAAGATAATGGGGCTCACGAGAGAAACAGGAATGGGTCCATGCATTTGTTCACACATTGGATGAAGTACCGTGGAGTTGGTATGTCGTAGCGGAACTGCGATGTGAAATGACCTCTTGGGAATAAATAACAATTGGCTTTAGCCAAATGTTCAGTTTCTTCGATGAGAACCCCTTCATCCACAACACATTACAAGCGATCCACGAGAAGGTATTTGAGGTAGTTCCGACTGAGCAACCAATGGAACTTCGGTGGACTGCGACACCGAAAATGCTGATGGAGTGCTACAATATCATAGGAGAACCGAACGATGAGGATGACCCAAGGGCTACATATGTACCAGATTCAGAAGGAAGTTGTAGTGTCGAGGCACCAAAAATGCCTTCCGACAAGTTTCAACAACCGCTGAACATCAAGAAAGTAAGCATTGGGTCGGAGGAGAACCCGAAGTTCACAAGTATTGGATATTATTGGGATGAATCCACCATCGCCAAGATGACTGATCTGTTGCATAAGTTTCATGATTTGTTCCCAACAAAATTCTCTAAGATGAAAGGAATTTATGGGGACCTAGGAAAAATGAAAATCCCCCTGAAACCCGATGTGAAGCTAGTCAAGCAGCGGCCCTACAGGTTGAATCCAAGGTACAAGGAGCGGGTGCAAGCTGAACTCAAGAGAATGATGGATGCGGGAAGTCTAGAACCAATCACAGATGAGTTCAAGAAGGACACAACAACGACCAAAAGAAATTGGCAGGGATTAGCGACAGAATACCACTACAAGAAGTGTGAAAACAAAAACATAGAGTGAAGCATCGACACAGCAGAGCTGGCCGCGTCGCTAATCAAATAGCGCAGTATGAAAAAAAATCGCCGCTAGATTTGTTAATCATGGTCCAAAATATGTTGGATGCGGCCAACCAATGCTATAAATACAAGACAAAGGGGCAGTTGAATGCATCGTGGGTTAAGCAAGAGCTTTCAAAGTGGCATGGAAGTTTACATTTCGAGCACAAGCACCGAACGACCACATCCCACGCCAATTTTGCAGGAGAAATCGGAAGTCATGTCGAGAGTACCTCGGAGGAAGCGGGGTGCTAATCAACCAGCAAACACCGACCGAGCGCCAAAGAAAGGGACCAGGAACTCAGCACTCCTGGCGGAGGAAGGAACTGGTACTTCGGGGGCTACCCAAAAGACACCAGCATTGCGAAGCAGGTAACAATGCCCAATGCTACCCGGGTATGTGCCACCAAGCAAGGAAGGAACACTAGCGGTTCATATCCCCAAGAACCACAAATACAAGATTACAATGGTGCTAATACTAAGAGGGGTTGCGCAAGCTGGCAGAATCGTCGAAAATATGCAGAAATTGACGTACAGTGATCATGACCTGATGAATTACCCAGAGTGCATGGAAGCCTATGTTGATATTCTGCATGGAGAAGGAGGACCGATCACGAAGGAACCAGCAAAGTGGGAAATAGGATTAGAGCAATCGGGAATACTGGGCCTCACCCAAATGCCACATTTTGGAAGGTTGGTGGAGGTAAATGCGTGCGTCAAACAATTGCTCGCCTGTTTCCACGGAGGCTACCCATGGTTGCATAAGAAGATTCTGTTCACGGTCGACCTGATTTCAAGAATCACTGGACTTCCACAGGATGGCGACGACCCCTCCCAGTTTTTTGAGGGAAAGGATAACAACAAGAAGCTTGCAAAAACTATGAAAACGAAGTATGGGGTGGACAAACAATCTCGAGGATACCTCATCCACACAATTAAAAATCAAGCCGTCAGGGTCGGAGCGAAGATAATTGTCGCAAAGATGACGTAGAAGAATATGCCGAAGGAATGCACATCAGGCATCATTGCTTCCGCAGAACTATGTTCCGCAGGAACGTGAATGAATTAGTCCAAATTTATGTTAAGTTAGTTGGTGGAGGATTCTTATGATGCACAGGAGGGAGCAAAGCCATTCACATATTCATGGCTCCTCATGCTAGCCGCATTAGTAGGATGGAGGGAGCCAAAGCATTATCAGGGTATGGAGACCGTCAAGGCCATGGCACGAGAGGGTGCAAGGTACCAAAATTTGTGGGCAACGACTGATAAAGAGCAGCAAGCAGACAATGTGGTGCAATTTTATTTGTTTTTAGACATGATGAGGCTAGACACAAAAGCAATACCACGAATCACAGCAGAAGCAGCGGAGAAGCATCGACATATTGCAAAAATATCCTTTAAGTCTCACACTATTTACATTCAAGCGAGAGCAGACAAATAGAAGAATAGGTTACCAACACGGTATAAGCTCACTGACGCAGATCTGGACTCCATTATAGCAGCATGTCCGGCAGAATGGAAAGTCCTAGCGGAAGAAAAGGATTTGTCGAATCATGCGGAAGACCAATAGCAAATCAGTCAAAAGGAGATAAGAATTCAATCAATGGACAACAGGGTGTAGGCGGAGATGATCCTGCGAACGAACAATTGCAGAGGTCCAATCATAATGGCACTTCTTCAGTCACTCCGACAAATTCAGAGCTGGAGGTACAGCACAAGGAGATGAGGACAAAGAATAGGATGGACCACGGTGAAGGGAGCACATGGGGTGTTCTCACTGCGGAGCAGGCTAATAGACTCCTAGAGAACATCACAGAAGTTGTGGAAAATAACCGTGTGAAGGTTACACATCACTCAACCGAACACTTCCAACAAATAGGACAACTACTATCTACACTAGCAGATGTAGTAATAAACTCAAGTGTACCACACGGGGATATTCAACAAAATCTGTCGACACCAAGAGTCGAAGTAGAATTCGGAACACAATCGCAGATAGTACAAATAGAATCACATGCCATGAAAACAGGTGATGAGGTCGTGGACTTCGAGTTACGGAAGTCCGACTTAATTATGGTAAATTTCAATTTAATCCCAATGTTGACATTACACCAGATTCAAGTCACAGCAAGCATAGAGATCCACGACCGCGAGGTTGCGATGCATAACAAGATGGTCGAGTATAAGAAGCAACTACGCACCAGTGAGATGGAGGCACGGCATCTCCAAGAAGACCAAGCCATAGCACTATCCGAGAAAGAGAAGGCTATAAGGGATTGAGGATGCATAGAAAGAGTGCTTGCGAAGGCATGTGAAAATACGGAGCTAGATCAGTATGTACCCCTAGAAGCGAAAATTGTTATGTGAGGAGTGGCTCTCACCGAGCTAAGGAAAGAAAATGCAGAGCTCCAGGATAGAGAGATACCCAACACACGACCGGAATAGATTCAGAATCAGCAGATTGCGATTGAGGAAGCTGTGACAAAGATCCTGGAGATGGAGAATGCAGTCCAGACAGTTACCAAGGGATTCACATAATTTTGGGGAAGTGTAATCCAGGACAACCAGCTAATCGAGCTGAAGGTGCAACTCAGCGAAGTAGAAGTGCAGCTGGAATCCTTGAAGGGATCGATCAAAGTGATGCCCCCACTAATACAGATGACGAAGGTCACGGAATTAAAAGGCATGCAGCAGCGCATAACCAAGGCACGTGAAAGGCAGCAGCGAAGGTCCACACATTTGGATGAGCTCCAGACAAAAGCAGAAGTTCTTGTAGTACGAGTAATGGAAGTCATGAAACAAGTCAAACAACAATTGAAGGAAGCGCAACAGAAAAATTGCAAGCACCCCACAGACTAGCAGGTGGAAGAATGTACACAGCTTAGAGCATCAATGAAGGAAGTGGTCGACCAGATAAAAAATGCATACGAGGATTTCAAGAAGAAGGTGAATGCACAAGAGGTGTCCATCTGAGGTGGATCAAGGGAGAGCCACAAGTTTTTGTTGGGGTCCTGTTGGCACAGGGTCAGACCGCATAAAGTGCGGAAGATGATAGTTGCGAAGAAGGACAATCCGCGGAAGAAGGATCATTCGCGGAGAACAAGGAGCCGACGAAAGCGCAATATTAGTTTAGTTAGTTAGAATGGGTCATGTGGACCGTTTTGTAACCATTTAGTTTCATATAAATAGGAGTATGATTGTAAGCCTAAGGGCATCATAGTTGAATAGGAGAATAAGATGTTTTGAGTTGTTTTGTATCCGCGATACAATGTTGTGAATTGTTTCTGCGAAGGTTATACCATAGGTTTTGATGAATGCATGAAGATGTTCGGTTATGGTTATATCTCTTGTCTTTGTTTCTGTTAAATGATGAATGCAAGTGTGTGCGAAATGTTTAAAACTCAGTGGTTTGCTAATTGTCGTTAATGTGAATGATTAGTTTAACCATGTTGATGTGAATGTTGCTTATATATTGAATATGTGAAGGGAATGAATGGATGCATGAACTGTTAGTATGATGTGAATACATAATCTCTGGTTTTTGTAGTTGATGATGCATGTCTTCCCCCCACTGCGGAAACTTGGTTCCTGTAGCCCCCTTAATCATATTGGGTGAGACTTCACTCGCTCTGCGAATGTCGCTGGAAAGGGTAAAACCTTTATGGGCTGGTGTTTAAGGGATTTTGGTTGATGTTTGTTGACAGCAGTGCGAAGTGAACCCCTGTCGATAGTCGTTGTGTCAACATTATCATATCAAAAAAGCGCAAAAACCAATTTCAAAAGTGGCGATATCAAAATCAAAAGTATGCTTTTGGAACCAGGATTTGGCACTTTTGGAACCGGATTTGGCACTTTTGGAACTAGTTTTGGCACTTTTGAAACCAGATTTGGCACTTTTGGAACCGGTTTTGGCACTTTTGGAACCTGGATTTGGCACTTTTGGAACCGGTTTTGGCACTTTTGGAACTTTTGGAACCGGTTTTGACACTTTTGGAACTTGTATTTGGCACTTTTGGAACCCAATTTTGCTTGATTTTGGGGTTTAGAAAGGTTGTTTTCGACCCATCTTCAAAGTGACTTGGACTAGAATATGTCCAAGTTTAATGAAATTGGCGTTTAATCAATAAATTCCAATAGTTTTCCAAATTTCTTAGAGAAATCAAGATCCACCAAGCCAAAAGAACCACTAGTGAATGCATTTTGGAGATAAGACTATTTGGTTTACGCATGCCAAAGTTGTAGTGATAACAAATGCCCCTTAATGTATAAGGTTAGTAGAGTATCAAATGCAAAGTACAATATGTTTGTTCTTCATTCAAAAGGACTTTTGAGAGCGTAAGAATGAAGACAATAGTAGAGAGACAAAAATTAAACCACATACAAACACAAAAAGGGTATGTGACCTATAATCATCCTTTCTTTCATGGGTCAAGAGTACACATGATCATACATGAATCAATTCAATTACATCAAATAAATGGATCCATGGCCCAACAATGGGAAGGCCAAGCTAAAATACATCGATATAAATGCTACATGGTTCGACAATGAGGAAGTCATGCAAAATTACATCAATATATCAATGCATCCTCTAACATTTATGGTATAATGTTTCCAAGATGGATGGCATAAAATTGGAAAAGATGAAGACTATTCTATAAAGGACCAAAATATGTAAGGACCCATCATCTAGATTAAAGAACTATAAGAATAGATTGCAATACTCGTGTAAAGGAACCAAAAAATTTCACATTATTTGATTGAATATAGACCATGATGACCACATGGAAGTACATTAAGGGATGGATTAATGAATATTTTTCATTCAAGGGTGTCACAAATTATTTCCCAAAAATACACATTGCAAGCAAACGGATTCCCAGGTGCATGACAGAACACATGGTCAAATGAAAGAAAGGTGAAAATACACAACAATCAATGAACACCCCAAGCACATTTCTTCACTTTAATGGGAATGGATTGCATGCATTCAACATGATAGAGACAAAAGTAGAAATCATCGTATGGATTAAAAGTAGTAAAAAAACAATGCATAATCGTGAACCAAATAAAAGGGTGGCAACCCTGGTAATGGGAAAGACCAAAAATAGATAAGTGGATAATGAGGCTCAACAACCAGCTACAAAGGATCTCTACCCTATTGAAAACTCTTGGGATGGGTGTCATCTGACAAGGAGATACTAAAGTAGGGAAACCCATCAATGGAATGATCGATTTTCATATACATACAATGTGGTGAACTAGAAGGGGCTAACACACCAATTCCCAAAGGGAAGAATTCTATGGAAAATTCAAGAGGAAAAATGTTGAAATGTAAATTTACAGAGGGAAATCATGGTCATACATGCTAGTTTAGTAATATACAGGTTACCAAGGCAATCAAGTAACTAGAATGATCCAAAAGAACCATAAGGTCCAATCCAAGGTCCTACATACTCAAAACAACAAATGCAAAGTTTTAGCATATTCCTTATGAGATATTAAATCCTTGTAAGTGTTCCCAACCTTAAATTTTTTCTAGATCCAAATCTATAACAAAATATGTAATGTAGTCTCAATTAGGAAATTATGGGATAAGGTATCTTATTCTATAGTAGGTGGCATGGGTAAAGAGGTTGTGAAATTATCAACATCACTAAGGGAGAAGAATTATAAGGGTTAACAAAATATTTATCCAATCCAACAATATCCAATTCCTTAAGGAAATTTTCAATGGAAAATAAATAATAATTTCAAAGTGCTAAACCAATCGGAGGATGTTGTTGAACAAAAAGGAAGGGAATTCGAATCTTAGGTTACGTATGAGAAGACACTTGACAAGTCTTTTGGCCTGGATCTAAATTCCCTTTTTTTAAATGGAAGTAGAGACTTGAATAACGATGGATGAAGCCACATAATATAGTTGTGGGAGTAGAAGTTTTAATACCCCAGAAAAAATTACTATGAGTAAATACCAATGACAATGTCCTAAATGGAAGGAATTGGATGAGAACCTCCTACAAAAGGCATGACATTATTTGGATTTTAATCAATGTTAATTTTGGATATAGGAAAGATATTTTGATTGGAATATATGTCCCTTAAAATGGGTGGATGCTTATGGATCAACTAGGTTGTATTGCACATTTGGAGTGTCATCTTGATGAACTCCAAAATAAACATTCAACCTTCCACATAGATTACGATCTCTAAAAATGAATCATAACCAAATTATTTAGGGGAAAAAGATACCAATGGATCTATTCCATGGAGCAATACTAAATTACCCTACATATTATAAGAAACCATATTCCCTAGTGAAGGTAGTAAAGAATTTTATTGATTAACGAGCACGTAAGGAGACCATTATCCATAGTGAGATCTAACTTTTGCAATACTTGTAGCTTGAGAGTCAACTCTAATAAGCAAGACCTTTTAAATGGATGGGATTTGCAATGATTAAAGATAAGAAGGGAATTCCCAACAAGTCGATTGATTTATCTAAGGTCACTCACAACAAAAATCACATCTTTGGGGGAGCTTATGTACATAGATTCATCCACCCATGAAGCATATAAAGTGTATGCAGAAGATGGGAACTTCAAGGGGGTGTATCACTAGTTTTAGGGTCAACATGGACAAGGAAACATTGATTACCATCTCCAAGATAGATTAATCTTCGAGATGGAGAATATTTGTGTGCCAAACGGAGAAAGAGTATTGTTGATAAGGAAGGATCATACCTTCAATTTTTTTCTAGATTTTGATATCGAGATAATTGCGGCAAGCTTACAGAAGTATGTCTATTGGACCAAGAAGCAAGAATAAGTAGTTTTTTTTATCAAAGGTTATATTATGTTGTACCGGAAAGCATAGTAGTAGGAAGCAAGGACTATACAATCCACTTTGAGTGCTTAAAAGGAAATGGGAAAGCATACCCATGGACCCTGTTGGGGGTCAACAAGTTCAATAAGATGCATGTTCTGATAGCTTATAGAATACCATTAGAAGGAAAGAAGCTACAATTTTTTTTATTTTATAGAATATGATTTTTGTAATGTACCCAAATGCATCTCTGAGACAATGAGACACTCCATAAGAAAGTTCATATTTTTAAAAGTGATCGTTAGGTCAAATGAAACTCCTGGAAGCAATATAAACAAGAATTCATATGCAATATAAAATAACAAAGAAATTAATTATGCATAAAAAAAATCCATTCATTTGACACATTGAATGCATGGAAACACACAACAAGTTACAAACAAAAAGAATTCAATAGATAGGAAAATATCAATACCTATATGTGATTAAAGACATGTCCGACAAATTTGTTTCCTAGGAGTGATTCACTACCCAACTATGGAAATCAACACTAGATTCCAACCCAAATCCAACTAATGATATCACCGTGGAAAATAAAGCTCTTATAGAGCTCTAATTTCACTCAATCCAACTCATAACTCTCATGAAAAGACCAATATGTTCACTACTAAGTACTGCATCCCCCATCCATCCATGAATCATCCATGCCAGTCATTTACACTACCATACACAACACAATGAATATATTATCATTGTTAAACAAACCCTAGGGGCTTCTTCCCTTCTAGTGCCCTTTGGTGCAACTAGAATAAATATAATGGTTGGTTTCTTTCTAGGAATAACCTAGAAGATAAAATACTTTGACCCATAATACTATATGATAAATGATAACAAAATTGTATATTTAATGGTGTTTTATTCAACTATTGTGGACATTCCAACAATGGTTTTCCTTCAAAACCATCATGCTTTCCCTCAAATTTTTAACAATAAATTCCCCAACTTATACATGCCAAATGGTACTCCAAGGAGAAGGTTGGGGATTTGTTTCCTCATCTCCTTCAAAACTAAAGATTTTGAACACCCAAAACATCCCAACATAAAAGGGATGATCCAAAATGGATTTAGATAGTTACCATATGACTTTTCAGATGCACTAGAATTGGGAATATAATTTTGGAGCCTAGACTTGGGTCAGTTTAGATGAGATCCTAAAAATTGCACTAACATATTGGGACTAAAAATCCTCTATTCAAAATCAACAAAGTGGAATATTGAGGTCTCAAATGTGATGCCCATATGTCCTTAAGGTCCTTATTATGTTTTATAGGTTAAAATATTTCCAACAATGGTTCATTTTTTTCAAACAAACTCTATATACAAAAGTTATACCCTTGATAATGTAACAATCCAATTATTCCCCTTAAGGCTGAGTGGAAATGATGTGAATGCACCATAATTCAAGCATATGGATCTAGTAGAATATGGGAATTCATTAGAAACGTAGAAATATCATGAATATTCTAAGAGGATTCTAAAACCCTAAACATAAGCATGATTCTAACTATCAAAACTTAGCAAAAGGAGGGAAAATGTTTCACTTTCATTAGCTACCATTATTGCTCCATAGTATGAGAAATGACTGGGAAGAGATACAAACAAAGGGTAGAGAAAGGCAAAATCTATAGAGGGTTGTAGAAGGTCATAGTTTCCCATAGATTTGCATTAAAATTGGACTGCTTTGTAATTTGTACCTTATTTTTCATTATATAAAGATGAAAGACATATTCTTTTATTTCTTATTGGGTTTTCCCACATAGAATTTCCTAGGGTAAAATATTATGTTCCAACTTTTATTGTGTGTTTTTTATATTGTAGTGGTATTTTCTATGCCTTGATAGTTAAATAATATGATTGGTGTGTGTGTGTTTTGTTAAACATAGAATTTCCTAGGGTAAAATATTATGTTCCAACTTTTATTGTGTGTTTTTGATATTGTAGTTGTATTTTCTATGCCTTGATAGTTAAATAATGTGATAGGGTAAAATATTATGTTCCAACTTCTATTGTGTGTTTTTGATATTGTAGTTGTATTTTCTATACCTTGATAGTTAAATAATATGATTGGTGTGTGTGTTTTGTCAAGGCCCAAAAAAATCCAATCCATGTAATTAGTGTCGCCTAGCTTGGTAAAAATTATGTCTTACTGAAAAATATACTACGCCGTTACGTATTACTTAAAATAATACTACGCCGTTGCCGGGGATCGAACCCGGGTCACCCGCGTGACAGGCGGGAATACTTACCACTATACTACAACGACGAGATGTATTTTGGTTTGACATTAATGATTGCAATATTAATTGCGAACGTTTAAAGAGAATAGAATCATGGAATGGAGTATGCATGCATAGGTAAATACAACACTTAAGCCTCCAGCCTGCGTTCGCTTGTCAGGTTGCTAAATCTTTCATATTTCAGTTGCCTTTTAATAATAATAAAATTGGTCGCAGGGAAGCGAGGTCTCTAAGTTGAATTGAATTGGCCCTCTGACTACCCTCAGCCTCTCCCTCAAATAATATAACAATCATTATCGATAATTTAGATTAAAAGAACTCTAAGAATAGACAGCAATACTGGTGTAAAGGAGCCAAAAATTTCCACATTCTTTGATTGAATCTAGACCATGATCCATATGGAAGGACATTAAGAGATGGATTAATGAAGATTTTTCATTTAAGGGTGTCACCAATTATTACCCAAAAATACACATTGCAAGCAAACGGATTCCCAGGCACATGACAGACCACATGGTCAAATGAAAGCAAGGTGAAAAATACACAACAATCAATGAACACCCCAAGCACATTTCTCCACTTTAATGGGAATGGATTGTATGTATTCGACATGATAGCGACAAAAGTAGAAATCATCATATGGATAAAAAGTAGGAAAAAACAATGCATAATAGTGAACCAAATAAAAGGGTGGCAACTAGTAATGGGAAAGACCAAAAATAGATAAGTGGATAATGAGGCTCAATAGCCGGCTACAAGGGATCTGTACTCTATTGAAAACTTTTGGGATGGGTTTCATCTGACGAGGAGATACTAAAGTAGGGAAACCCATCAATGGAAGGATCTATTGCCATATGCATACAATGCGGTGAACTAGAAGGGGCTAACACACCAATGCCCAAACGGGAGAATTCTCTAGAAAATTCAAGAGGAAAAATGTTGAAATGTAAATTTATAGAGAGAAATCATGATTATATATGTTAGTTTAGTGATATACAGGTTACCAAGGCAATCTAATAACTAGAATGATCCAACAGCACAATAAGGTCCAATCCAAGGTCCTACACACTCAAAACAACAAATGCAAAGTTTTGGCATATTCCTTATGAGTTATTAAATCCTTGTAAGTGTTCCCAACCTTAAAAAAATTTCTGAATCCAAATCTA
Source organism: Larix kaempferi (assembly GCA_027924585.1). Lineage (NCBI taxonomy): Eukaryota > Viridiplantae > Streptophyta > Pinopsida > Pinales > Pinaceae > Larix > Larix kaempferi. The sequence goes on along the minus strand of BSBM01000805.1, from coordinate 18,087,320 downwards.
TGACCAAATATGCAGTCTCAATCAAGCAATATTGGGATAATGTATCTTATTCTATAGTAGGTGGCATGGGTAAAGAGGTTGTAAAACTATCAACATCACCAAGGGAGAAGAATTCTAAGGGTTAACAAAATATTTACCCAATCCAACAATAGCCAATTCCTTAAAAAACTTTTCATTTGCAAATAAATAATAATTTCAAAGAGGTAAACCAATCGAACGATGTTGTTGAACAAAAAGGAAGGGAATTTGAATCTTAGGTTTCAGTATGAGAAGACACTTGACAAAGCTTTTGGCCTAGATCTAAATGCCCCTTTTCTAAATGAAAGTAGAGACTTGAATAAATATGGATGAAACCACAAAATATAGTTGTGGGAGTAAAGTTTTTAATGCCCGAAGAAAAAATTACTATGAGTAAAGACCAATGACAATGTCCTAAATGGAAGGAATTGAATGAGAACCTCCTACAAAAGGCATGACATTATTTGGATTTTAATCAACGTTAATGTTGGATGTAGGAAATATATTTTGATTGGAATGTGTCCCTTGAAATGGGTGGATGCTTATGGATTAACTAGGTCGTATTGCAAATTTTGAGTGTCATCTTGATTAACTCCAAAAGAAACATTCAACCTTCCACATAGATTACGATCTCTAAAAATGAACCATAACCAAATTATTTAGGGGCAAAATCTACCAATGGAGCTATTCCATGGAGCAATACTAAATTACCCTACATATTATAAGGAACCATATTCCCTATTGCAGGTAGTAAAGAATTTTATCAAGTAACGAGCACGTAAGGAGACTATTATCCATAGTGAGATCTAACCTCTGCAATACTTGTACATTGAGAGTAAACTCTAATAAGCAATACCTTTTAAATGGATGGGATTTGTAGTGATTAAAGATACGAAGGGAATTTCCAACAAGTTGATTGATTTATCTAAGGTCATTGACAGCAAAAAATCACATCTTCGGGGGCCCTTATGTACATAGATCCATCCACCCATGAAGCAGATAAAGTGTATGCAGAAGATGGGAACTTCAAGGGGGTGTATCACTAGTTGTAGGGTCAACATGGACAAGAAAACATTGATTTCCATATCCAAGACAGATTAATGTACAAGATGGGGAATATTTGTGTACCAAAGGGAGAATGAGTATCGTTGATAAACAAGGATCATACCTTCAAGTTTCTTCTAGATTTTGATATTGATATAATTGCGGCAAGCTTACAGAAGTATGTCTATTGGACCAAGAATCAAGAATAAGTAGTTTCGTTTATCAAAGGTTATATTATGTTGTACCAGCAAGAATAGTAGTAGGAATCAAGGACTATGCAATCCACTTAGAGTGCTTAGAAGGCAATGGGAAAGCATACCCATGGACATTGTTGGGGGTTTGTTAAGAAAAGAAAAGGGAATGAATAACCTATATGTGGTAGTCAAAAGGTTCAATAAGATGCATGTTCTAATAGCTTATAAGAATACCATTAGAAGGAAAGAAGGTACAAGTTTTTTGTTTTAAAGAGTATGGGTTTTGTAATGTACGCAAATGCATCTCTAAGACATTGAGACACTCCATAAGAAATTTCATATTTTCATAAGTGATCGTTAGGTCAAATGCAACTCATTACAGCAATATAAACAAGAATTCATATGCAATATAAAATAACAATGAACTAATCATGCATAAACAAAATCCATTCATTACACATTGATTGCATGGAAACACACAACAAGTTACAAACAAAAAGAATTTAATAGATAGGCAAATATTAGTACGTATATGTGATTAAATCCATGTCTAACAAATTCATTTCCTAGGAATGATTCACTGCCCAATTATGGAAATCAACACTAGATTCCACCCCAAATCCAAATGATGATATCACCGCAGAAAAGAAAGCCCTTATAGGGCTCTAATTTCACTCAATCCAACTCATAATTCTCATGAAAAACCAATATGTTCACTACTAAGTACGGCATTCCCTCATCCATCCATGAATCATCCATGCCACTCATTTACACTACCATACACAACACAGAATATATTCTCATTGTTAAACAAACCCTAGGGGTCTTCTTCCCTTCCAGTGTTCTTTGGTGCAACCAGAAAAAATCTAATGGTTGGGTTCCTTCTAGGAATAACCTAGAAGATAAAATACTTTGACCCATAATACTATATGATAAATGATAACAAAATTGTATATTTAATGGTGTTTTATTCAACTATTGTGGACATTCCAACAATGGTTTTCCTTCAAAACCATTATGCTTTCCCTCACATTTTTAGCAACAAATTCCCCAACTTATACATCCCAAATGGTACTCCAAGGAGAAGGTTGAGGAATTCTTTCTTCATCTCCTTCAAAACTAAAGATCTTGAAGACCAAAAGCATCCCAACATAAAAGGGATGATCCAAAATGGATTTAGATAGTCACCATATGAATTTTCAGATGCACTAGAATTGGGAATCTAATTTTGGGACCTAGACTTGGGTCGGTTTAGATGAGATCCTAAAAATTGCACTAACATATTGGAACTAAAAATCCTCTATTAAAAATCAACAAAGTGGAATATTGAGGTCTCAAAAATTGTGATGGGCATATGGGCATATGGGCATATGTTCCAACAATGGTTCATTTTTTTCAAACAAACTCAATATGTGAAAGTTATACCCTTGGAAATGTAACAATCCAATTATTCCCCCTAGGGATGAGTGGAAATTATGCCAATGCACCATAATTAAAGCGTATGGATCTAGTAGCATATGAAAATTCATTAGAAACGTAGAAATATCATGAATATTCTAAGAGGATTCTAAAACACTAAGCATAAACCTGATTCTAGCTATCAAAACTTAGAAGAAGGAGGGAAAATGTTTCACTTTCATTAGCTACCATTGTTGCTCCATAGTATGAGAAGTGACTGGAAAGATATACAAACAAAGGGTAGAGAGAGGAAAAACCTATAGAGGGTTGTAGAAGGTCATAGTTTCTCATAGATTTACATTAAGATTGGACCGCTTTGCAATTTGTACCTTCATTTCCATTATATACATATGAAAGACATATTCATTTATTTCTTATTAGGTTTTCCCACATTGAATTTCCTAGAGTAAAATATCCAACTTCTATTGTGTGTTTTTTATATTGTAGTTGTCGTTTCTATGCCTTGATAGTTAAATAATATGATTGGTGTGTGTGTGTGTGTGTTTTGTTAAGGCACAAAAAATACAAGTTGGTTTACAAGTCCAAAATGGATCATTATATAAATTGTCATTTATTTTAGTACTCTTTGGGTGGAAAACTTGGACATATTGTCTTGTAGGGCCCATTTTATGGGCAGGTTCCACTTTGGTGATTTTGCATCCACAATATTTCGAAGCCCATTTGAGGCATTAAATGGTGATTTTTGGTTAAAAAATTACAATATTTTATCCTATCCTCTCAATGTTGGTCTACACATTGAGTCCTTCACGACATTGGAAAACTCACCTCAATCGAAGTTCATATGCAAAATTTATGCCTTACGCAAGTTTACCTATCATGTTGACCACCATGAGACCAAGTGGATGCCACATTACCTCACATTACTTACACATGTGGAGTTAGTCACGTGTGGAAGGTACAAAACCCTAATATTATTTGGGTGTTGAGGCATGCAAAAACACTAACCCTGTCCCCTTACAACTATTAGGCTATGTTAAATATTGGGCTATTAGGAAAAGAAAGGGTTTTCGTTCTCGTTGTATTCTACACTTTTCCATAGTTGATAAAAACATTAGGGAGTGCAATTTTGATGCAGAACAGGGGAAGTAAAAGGTCTTGTAGAATTCAGAGAGTCCATGGAAGCTCCACAGTCAATACCCCATTCTTTGTATTTACATTACATTACTAAGAAGAAAAGAGAAGAGCATAGGCCTCACCTTTTAGCTGGGTTTTTCTCATATTGGATATTCCTAGGGTACATCTTGTTGTCATTGTGTGGATGGTGTGTATTTGCTTGCTTATTTCATTTTAGTTACAATTCATTTCAGTTTATTTTGGCATTGGGTGAGTAAAATTAAATCTGAAATCTAAAGTAAAACACTCCATAATAAGAGATTGCAAAATATTATAATATTTTTTTTTATGAGTTATTCTAGTGGAATATCCATGGCAATTTACATTTCGTATTGGTATTAGGGCAATTTTCTTTGGAATTTTTTTGGGAAGTTGCATGATCCAAGAATTGGCGTAAGAAATAAGTCTTAAAACCCTATCCATGGCAGATGAGTCCAATAATAACAATGACCACGGAATGAGGCAGAGGGGAGATTTTCAATGTTGGAATCACAAGTCCTCGACGTCTCCCATAATATGGTCACTCTCATGATGGCTCTAGAGAACAAGTTTTGACTTTTTGAGGAGTTTGGTAACTCTAACTCAAAATATGGTTTGAATGAGAAATTTGGAGATGATAAAGACCCCGAAAAGAGATCGAGAAAATATCTAGAGAAGGAGAGACCAAGTTTCAATGCCATCACTTCTCACAATCTCTATTCAAAATGTTAGTCAAAGTGGAAATCAATCCCTACAGAGATTAGATTGATGTTTTTAAATTGAATTAATGGTTGCAATAGTTAGAAGCTTATTTGTGTATCCATGACATAGGAGAGGAGCAAAAGATTTCATTTTCACAACTAAAGTTAGAGGGAGATGCCCTAACTTAGTGGGAAAGTCACATGGAGACACTTAGACTCAAGGATGATACCCCAATAACTAAGTGGAAGGTATTTAAAATATTCATCATAGTCCTAGTTCTACCCTATTGGGTACGAATAGGACAAATGAATTCACTAGAATTACTTCCAAAAAAAGCAATATAAAAGTGTGTAAAAGTACAAAATTTAGTTTAGAAAAAATGGTTATCATGTTGATTATATCTCCCAAGAACCTAGATGTACTCCTCTAGTATTTGGGTGGTCTACACAATCATTTACATAAGCAAGTGGCGCTCCTCAAACATAAGATAATTGATGAGGCATGTGTGCAAGCACAATATATAGAGAATATAGGTAGGAGTAAAAGGAAACCAAGTGGTTCCAAGCAGAAAGACCACCAAGATGCTTATAAGTATGGAAAGAAGGAGTGGGAAAGAAAGGACAAGAAGACAACAACAAATACACATTAGTGAAAGGATCCAAAAAACAACAACAACCATTGTAATATAGATTGTCACACTGAAGATAATTGTTGGAAGATGCATACCAAGTTGAATCCAGATAACCATAAAAAGGATTCCAAGAAGAAGAACATGTAGCCATGGATTCAAGCAACCAGGTAAAGAGAAACTCAAATGTAGATGAAAATATTATCTACACTACAATGTAAAAGGAGGTGAATCTAAGTGGCCTCCATCCCAAGTAAGAGAAGAAGACAACTAAACTCTTCCATATAAATACCTAAGTTAAATATGGCCAGCAAGATTGGATTGGAAGTTCATGACCATCCTCACCCATACCCCATTAGGATGGGTAAATAAGGATGTAGAGCTTAGGTTCAATAAGCAATTTAAGATCAAATTTTCTTTAAATTAAAGTTGTATCAATGAAGTGGAGGTAGATGCAGTACCACTTAATGTGTATGATGTAGTGTTTGGAATCCCCTACATGTACTTGAAATATGAAATATCCATGAGGAGATAAAACCAAAACCTCCTGATCAATGGATGGGAAGCCCTTCATCATGATTGCACACAAAGGTAAGGCCAAGATCCCTCGTGTAAGTGCTAACCACACCAATAAATTGATTAGTTCCAACGGGAATTTTGTATTTTTTTCTAGTTAAGGGGGAATCAACCAAGAGATGAATTGATAAATTAAAGAATGTCTAGAGGGATGTACTAAAGAAAAAACATGTCATTTGGAGGAGATTTTGCAAGAATATAGAGAAGTGCTCCAAGAGCCTAAAGGGTTACCAACTAAGAGAGAAATAGAGCATGAGATACAATTTTTACTTGACCCATTGCCAAATATTAGGATGTACAGGCAGTCCATCCTAGAAGTAGATGAAGTTAAGAAACAATTGCAACAGTCGTTGGAGCAGGGAGTGATTTGAACAAGCACCCCACCTTGTGTGCCAACTATCATAATAGTACCCAAGAAGGATGGGACATGGAGAAGGTGTATCTACTACAGAGATTTGAATAAGATAACCCTTAAGAATTGATACCCTCTACCCAAGATTGATGACTTGCTAGATAATTCATAGCATGTCAATTACTTCACCAATTTGGATTTGAAATCAAGATACCATCAAGTACGAGTTTAAAATTAAATCATCTTGAAGACTAAATTCAAGACGAGGTAACATCTATATAAATGGTTGGTAATGTCTTTTGGTTTGTGTAATGCACTAGCGACATTTATGTGTTGATGAATGATGTATTGCATCCATTTCTAGATTTATTTATTATATTGTACTTAGATGATATATTGGGTTATATATCTACCTGGGAAGAGCATATCTCACATCTCATGCAAGTGTTAAAGACCTTGAAAATCATCAACTTTTGGAAAACCTCAAGAAATGTGAATTTTCCAAGCAATCACTGGTTTATCTAGGGTATATGATTGGTGGAGGGGAACTCAAGATAGATCCTGCTAATATGGATGCCATTATCAAGTGGCTAACTCCTACTAATGTCACTAAAGTTAGGATATTTGTTGGGTCAACACAATACCTATAAAATTTTATAACATACTTTTCAATTGTGACTGTACCACTCCATGACATAACAACCAACTGCGATATTTTTCATTAGGGAAAGAATCAACAAAATATTTTGACAAGATTAAATGAAATATCGATCAAGCACTAGTACTTTCATTTCCTAATTTGCATAATCCTTTCAAAGTGGAGACATATGCAAGTGGGTATGTTATGGTAGTGGTCTCGATGCATGAAGGTAAGCTAGTATGTTATCATTCTGAAATGTTTCACGGAGGAGTTTTGAACTACATTACATATTATATGGAACTCTTTACTCTGGTTCAAGCTATTAGGAAGTGGAAGATCTATCTAATGGGAAAGGAAACCATCATCCACATTGATCATTAGCCATTGTAGTACTTGTAGACTTAGAATAAGCTTCAACAAACCAAGTACTACAAGTGGATGGGGTTTTTACAACAATTTCATCTAATCAAAGTATAAGAAGGGTAGCACTAAAAGGTTGGTAGACATGCTTTCGAGGCCACCCATTGTCCAAGATCACATCTTGGGGAACTCTTATGCAGATGAATCCTTTCACCCATAATGTATACAAAGAGTCATACATAGAAGATGATGACTTTAAAGTGTTGTTTCTGCAAGTGCAAGACCAAGTCTGTGTAGAATAAATTGACAATCAGGTTGACAACGATCTCTATCTAATCAATTTGTCTACAAAGTATATAAGTTATGTGTTCCTAAAGGTGAAAGATTTTATCTTTTAGAGAGCCTCACAAATCCAAAATTATCGGGCATTTTGATGTTGGGAAGATAGTTTCGAACTTACAAAAGTATGTGTATTTCCCTAGAATGGAAGAAGATGTAGCTTGATTTATTAGAGGATGCACACTTTGTTATATCAACAAACCTAATAATAGAAAGCAAGGTTTTCACAATCCCTTGCATATTCCTACTGGACCATAGAGATCATCTCCATGGATTTCATGGGTGGTTTACCAAGAAAAAGGAAGGAACATTACTATATGTTTGTGGTATTTGAGAGGCTTAGCAAGATGTGTATTTTCATGCCTTGTAAAAAGGCCATCAAGGGACAAGATGCAGAAAACATGTTCTTTGAAAAGGTCTAGTTGTACTTTAGGATACCAAGGAGCATCATCTTAGATAGAGATACCATATTTTATAGTTCCTTTTGGACTGTACTTTGGAAAAATATGGACACTAAGTTGAAGAGTTCTACATATTTCCATCCACGGATAGATGGGAAAACATAAGCAGAAGTAGTGAATAAGACATGGGTTCATCTTTTGAGCGATTACAATCAGAAGCATCCAAGGACCTAAGATGAAAAATTGATTTAGTTTTAGCACTCTTATAATGTAGCAATCCACACTTCTACCAATAAGTCCCCTTTCCAAACTTGCTTTGGGTATTTTACATCTTCACCCTTAGATGTAGTATATGGATAGCAAGGAGGAGTGAGGGAAGACACCATAAGAGAATCATTGAAGGCTAAAAATTTCAATAATAAGATCGGCCATATCCATTTGCAAGCACATGAGACATTGAAGAAATCATAGGAAAAATACAAGGCCAACATGATCAACACAGGATTCAGAAAACATTTAACATGGGAGACAAAGTTTGGCTGCATCTGAACAAGGAAAGGCTACAGGTCCTAGTAAGAAGGGCAATGCCCTATGATATGGTCTATTCGAAGTGTTGTAGAAGATGGGTGATAACACCTATAGACTCATTATACCCCCATGTGCGTGCATTTACTTAGTAAGGAATGTGGAGAATATGAAACTCTATGAGCCTTCCATGTTGGACGAAGAAGTTAATGAGCAAGTCCTACCTACCATAGAAAGCTTAGCACCAGAATCTTAGGTAGAGATACCAGAAGATTATGTTTTGGAGAAGAATTCCATAACAACCAAACTAGGACATCATGAACTCTGGTGGGTTGGGCTGAAATGAAAACTTCCAAGCAAGGCCAAATGATACTCTAGGGAGAAGGTGGAGGAAAAAAATTGTGACCTCCTTTAGTAAAATATTTTGGGGACCAAAAGCTCTTCTAAATGGGGAGGTATGATTTGAAACAAATAATTATGTAATTCCATCATTTTAGGTACTTTCTAGGTGGAAAAATGGAGGTATTGGCTTGTAGGGCCCATTTTATAGGTAGGTCCCACTTTGGTGATTTGGGGTCTAGAAACTTTTGGATCCCATTAATGCCTTAAACGGTCATTTTTGGGGTCAATTATATCCCATCCTCTTGAACTGGTTCTACACATTGAGACGTTTCCAACATGAAAGAATCACCTCAATCAAAGTTTTTATGCAAAAGTGATGCCTCCCACAAATGACATATATTGTTGACGACCATGATATTGAGTGGATGTCACATTAGCTCACATTACTCACACATGTGGAGCTAGTCACATGTAGACTTTCAAAAAGATTCTATAGGTCTAAAACCCTAACATTAATTAGAGTTGAGGCATGCAAAAACCCTAACCCTAACCTTAGATGACTATGAGGCTATGTTAAATATTGGGCTACTAGGAAAAGAAGGGTTCCCATTCTTATTGTATTGTATATTGTTCCATAGTTAAACAAAGCATCGGTGAGTGGGATATTGAAGCAAAACAAAGAAGGTAGAAGATCTGGTAGCAACCATATTGGCCATAGAGTGCATGGCAACTCCATAGTGAGTGTCCATTTCTTTGCATTTGCATTACACCACTAATAAAAAAATAGCAAAGCATAGAGCTCACCTTCTGGTTGGGTGTTTCTCATTATACATCGTGTGTTTATTGTGTAGATGGTGTATATTTGCTTGCTTCTTTCATTGCAATTTCAATTCATTTTTATTTATTTCAGCATTAAGTGAGTAACATTAAATATGCAATCTAAAGTAAAACACTCCATAGTAAGATTTGTAGAATATTAGAAAATTTGTTAGATAACTATCACAATGGGATATCCACGGCCGTTTACATATCATTTATGAAGGGTTTTACTTGTGGGTATAACTAAATACTTTAAACCCTAACCAAGATCTACTCCTATGCAAGAAATTAAACTTAATGCACAGCGGAACTTAGAAATCAAGCTTAATGCACAGCGGAACTTACTTTCCATCTTCAAAGGCTGCGGACAGCTTCCAAGGCTCTGGGTTGATATGCTCCTGGTCTTGACTTGAGTTGTTGGCTCTCGAATCCTTCCAAGAACTTGCAATCCTTTTCTCTGGAGAGTATCCTGTCTTCAAATGGAGCAGACAATTTTTCTGGATGATTGCAAGCCTTGGAGACTCAGCCCTTTTATAGCAGTGCCAAAGAAAAAGATTCTAATCCTAGGGCTGCTGAAATTTAGCTAATACTTGGGAAACAAGTCCAAAAAGAAATCTGGAGTTTCCGATTTTATAAAAACTTCAAATCGGGAAACTTCAGAAAAAACTGAAATAAATCAGAATAAATTCTGATTTCCTTATTTAGCTCAATTTATTACTGCTATTATTTTAATCAACTATAATCGGTCCATTTAACAATTATAATTGATTAACATTATTCTATATGTATTTGTATCCAAATCCTTATTTAAATACGTATAATGCCATGACTTAATTAATCACATTGTTTGGCATGTTTTAATCATTACATAAATGTAATCTTTCGACAGTATTTGATATCATAATCATAATGCACGTATGTCCAACTTAATTATTGTAATTAGACGTCTCTAAATCCAACAATCTCCCACATGGACAAGTGCAACCTTTTGATTATATATCCTTAACTTTATTGCATGCAACTTTTCTGTCTTTCTTATCGTATTTCTTAAACAATTCTGTCCATCAATTATGTTAACAAAGGACTTAAGCAGCACTTGTCACATTTATTCGCAACTAAACCGACATAAATCACGCTGCCAACATAACTAAATGACATGAATCTGATTTGGACATATAGTTTAGAAATTACACGCAAGTGTGATTATACGTGCCTATTTCTAATTGAGTCACCTTTACTTTACTATATGAGGTCAAAAGATCAAACTTTAAAGAAAGAAATAATGAAACTGAAACTGAATGCAATTTGTATATATCATCAAAATTGTTTACAATTGCATTACATAGAACATCCAAAAACAAAACTTAAAACATATTCAGACTCCCACATTTTCTAACTATCCTAAATAGATATTACACCCATACGGGCAACATGTTCGTGAAACTTTTTGGGTGGTAATCCTTTAGTAAGAGGATCAGCAATCATGGAGTCTGTACCTATGTGTTCTATACATAATTCATTATTCTGCACTCTCTCTTTTACAACCAAAAACTTAATATCGATGTACTTTGACTTTGACGAACTTCGGTTGTTGGTTGCGTATAACACTGCTGAATTGTTGTCACATAATAATTTGAGTGGTTTCTGAATAGAATCCACAATTTTCAGACTTGTGACGAAGTTCTTCAACCATACGCCATGATTAGATGCTTCATAGCATGCAACAAATTCAACTGCCATAGTGGAGGAGGCTACCAATGACTGCTTAGCGCTCTTCCATGACACGGCACTGCCTGCCATCATAAAGATGTATCCTGATGTTGACTTCATGCTATCGACACATCCTCCAAAATCAGAATCAGTATATCCAATGACCTCGAGCTGTTCTGATCTCCGATACGTGAGCATATAGTCCCTTGTTCTCTTTAGGTATCTCAACACTCGCTTGGCTGCCTTCCAGTGTTCCATACCTGGGTTACTCAAATATCTCCCTAGCATTCCAGTGATGAACGCAATATCTGGACGCGTGCATACTTGTGCATACATGATGCTACCCACGGCTAAGGCATAGGGAATATCTTTCATGATGTTTTTATCTAAGTCAGTTTGGGGACATTGTTTTAGACTAAACTTATCTCCTTTTGATACAGGGGTATCTCCTGGTTTGCTGTTTTCCATGCCAAATCTTGTTAGAATCTTATCGATATAGTTCCTCTGGGATAACCTTAGAATACCTTGAGATCTATCTCTAAGTATTTCAATCCCTATAACAAATGATGCATCACCAAGATCTTTCATTTCAAAGTTCTTAAATAAAAAATTCTTAGTTTGATGCAACATGTCTTTATCGTTACTGGCAAGCAATATGTCATCTACATATAAAACCAAGAAAATAAATTTACTCCCACAGAACTTAAGGTATATGCATTCGTCTACTATGTTAGACTCAAAACCAAATGAGCTAACAATTTTGTGAAATTTATGATACCATTGTCGAGATGCTTGTTTTAGCCCATAGATAGATTTCTTAAGTCTGCAAACCATAGACCCTGCATCACCTGATACAAAGTTCTCTGGCTGCTTCATATAGATCGTTTCATCAATGTCACCATTGAGAAACGCCGTCTTTACATCCATCTGATGAAGTTCTAAATCATAATGTGCTACAAGCGCCAATATAATCCTTAAAGAGTCTTTCAATGAAACTGGAGAGAAAGTCTCTTTATAATCAATGCCTTCTTTCTGTGTGAAACCTTTCGCAACAAGACGTGCCTTGTATTTTTCAACATTGCCTTTAGAATCCCGCTTAGTCTTAAATATCCATTTGCAACCAACGGGTTTCTTGTCTTTAGGCAACGGAACGATATCCCAAACGTCATTGTCATATATAGATTTCATCTCTTCATTCATGGCATTAATCCACTTTTGAGAGTTAGAGCTTTCCACAGCTTGTTTGATATTAACAGGATCATTTTCAAACATGCCAATGTCAAACTCATGTTCTTGAAGATATGCATAATCCTTAGATTGTGTAGATCTTTTCTCTCTAGTAGATCTCCTAATTGGCACATGTACTAGATTTTCTTGAGGTTCATTTACAACTTGATCTTCAACAGGAGGAGGAACATCATTATCAATTTCTGAATCTCCCACAGGCCCTAGGCCATCAACATTTGTCATGTCAATGTCAGGGTTTGGGTTGGGTTCAGGTCCATTTGTGTTCTCTATTCCATGTTGAGTTTCTAACTGAGTTATTTGTGATGATGAAGTTTGCATATTGTCAGAAGATGTATTTCTAAACGCAATCGAAATTTGAACAAAACCAGGACTTTGGTCCATAGTCTCATTTCTAAACGCAATCGGAATTTGAATAGAACCAGGACTTTGGTCCATAGTCTCATTCGCATTCGTCTCTTCTTCTTCAAAAATACTATCTTTTGTCATATCTCCCCCCACAAACTCATTATCCTCAAAAAATTTCGCACTTCCTAACTCGAAAACTGTATGTTCTGTTGGATTATAGAATTTGTATCCCCTAGATCGTTCAGAATAGCCTATAAAGTAACAACTAATGGTCCTTTCGTCCAGTTTCTTTTCATTTGGCTTATAAGGCCTAGCTTCACATGGACATCCCCAAACTCTCAAATGATTCAAGCTAGGCTTGCGCCGAACCCATAACTCGTAAGGGGTCTTGTTAGCTGCTTTAGTAGGCACTCTATTAAGTATGTATGCTGCAGTCTTTAAGGCTTCTCCCCACAAATTCTCAGGTAGAGTTGTACGAGCAATCATACTTCTCACCATGTCTTTAAGGGTGCGATTTCGCCGTTCAGCAACACCATTCATTGCAGGCGAACCTGGCAACGTATACTGAGGCACAATTCCGCATTCCTCTAAGTATTTTGCAAAGGGACCTTGACGTTGTTCTCCTGATCCATCATAACGACCGTAGTATTCAGCACCACGATCAGAACGAATGGACTTTATACGTTTGTTAAGTTGTAACTCAACTTCCATTTTGAACTTTATGAACACGTCTAATGCTTCCGCCTTTTCTTTTATTAAGTAAATATGACCATATCTTGAATAATCATCTATGAATGTGATAAAGTAACGGTGACCATTTCTTGTAGCTTTTGGAAAAGGACCACAGATATCCGTATGAATCAATTCTAAGACATCATTACATCTTTTTGCATCATACTTACGTTTATTAGTTTGTTTTCCCTTTATACAATTCACACAATCACTTAAGTTTGTAAAATCTAAAGGTTGGAGAATATCATTAGACACTAGACGTTCTATCCTTTTCATAGAGATATGTCCTAATCGCTTGTGCCATAATGTTGGAGATTTCTTGCAAGTTAATTTACGTTTTCTATTATCTACATGCAGTGCCTCTGAATGTGAAGTGTCTATATCTAGAAAATAAAGATTATCATAAGAAGACAGGATACCAGAAGCAAGAAGCTTAGAATTTTGACACAAACTGAAATTTCCATTACCAAATGAACATACATAACCATTTTTGTCCAAATAAGATATAGAAATTAGGTTCCTTCTGAAAGATGGAACCACTAAAGCATCAAAACTTAAATAAAATCCTGTCTTACATAATAATCTAAATTTTCCTATGCTTTTCACTTCTACTTTGTTGCCATTTCCTACGTAAACGTAGCGCTCCGCCTCACTTGGCTTGCGATGGCTTAGGCAACCCTGCATCGACATACTGATGTTAGTCGTTGCACCTGAATCTATCCACCAAGTATATCTAGATACAGAACTTAAATTAACTTCAGAACAAACTAAAGCAAGAGACATACCTTTCTTTTCCAACCATGCATGATAGTTAGTGCAGAATTTCTTTGTATGTCCTGACGCTTTGCAGAAAAAACAGTTCCTTTCTTCTGCTTTCGCAGAAGTATCTTCCTTCTTGCTTTTCTGCGCGGCATTGTTTGCAGCTACCTTGGCAACAAACTTGCGCTTCTTGCCTTTACCCTTATGATTAGATGTTACTACATGAGCACTTTCCCCCTTAGTCATTTTCTGTCTCTCTTCCTCCTGCACCAACTGAGCCTCAAACTCAGGTAGTGTCCACGTCCCTTTTTGACAATTATAAGTCATCTTGAATTGACTAAAGTTGGACGGGAGAGACAGAAAAATGAACTCAATGAGAACTTCATCAGAGATGTCATAATTATGCCCTTTCAAGGCACGTTGCAGTCTTGTCATCTCAATAACATGCTCTCTAACCCCTTCTTTTCCCTTGTATTTTATTGTTGCCAACTTCACAAAGAGTGTACTAACTTCAGCCTTTTTACTCTTTGTGAATTTCTCTTCAAGGGCCTTAAGGTATTTAATAGCGCCGGTCTCTGTATCAGGTATTATGCCCCGAAAAGTCTCATGGATCGTTTGCTTCATCACCATTATGCACATGCGATTTGAATGCTCCCATCTATCAATATCAGCCTTCTCTTGGGGAGTTTCTTCACCCTCTTTATTGGGCTTGGGGCGATCAAATCTCAGTGCAGTGTCCAATTGCATGATCCCTAAGACTAATTTCAGCTTTTCTTCCCACTGTTTGAAATTGTTCCCCATGAGGGGCTTAATTTGACTTAGATTTGACATTATGTTTAGATCTGAAAATTGAAGAAAAAAGAAAAAATTAGATATTATGCATCACGATTTGATCTTTAATCATAATTCTAAAATCCATCTAAAGGCCCAAATTAAATTATGTGCTCCATTGAATCTTTTAGCCAAAACACCACTCAATAATGAAAAACACCTTTGGGCGCAATCATTACCTTATTGTCTTTTCCGCCTTTGGGCCAGATTGACATATCCATTTGCTAACTACCAGGCCAGTCAAGTGGGGAAGGCAGGTCACTAACGGACCTGGTGCACCAAGCCCCAAATGCTTTTCTAGACATTGCCAGCATATGTGTGTTGCAACTTATTTGTTATACATCACCCTTATGCACCAAACAACTTAGCAGGTGCCAACCCTCCTTTGGGAAAGCTAACACCCACGTCCATTGAGCTTGTCATGAGTCATCCTTGCAATTGTCTTACACAGAGCGGTTCGTTTTGCGAACATCAATGCTTGACTCATGCGAAAACAACACATGTATACATAAAATGCCTTTAGTTAGATTCCAAAATTATACCTAAAATCATCACCCTTATTTGTTAACTTAACAGTTGATAATATGTGCTTGTTCAAGTAAAATATTAACATCTCTAAAAGAAAGTATCACATTCAGAAATACTAAACTTAAGATGGTAGAAACAAGATGCAGACAACATCGAGATGGTAAGAGGCAAGATACAACAATCCCATTATAGGCACGGGGATCTACCTCAAGCACCTGCGCGGTTAGCAAAAGAACAACATGCATGCTTCTTATCAAGCTATCAAAGAAAAGTAAACCGGAATTATCTTCAGGCCTGCGCAGATGTAAATACTTTCAGCAAACAAATGAATTATCTCTGTATTGTTAAGCAATCTCCCTCCCCCAGAACGATTAATAAAGTGCATACACAATAATAGCAGAGATCGGGAGTCATCTGCACTTATGCAAACCTGAACATTAAGATTGCAATAACGAATACACAAAATGTATAAAAATATATGGGATCAAGCTCCCAATCCCCTGCACTATGCAAGCCAAGCCCCACGCAGCATTATCTTTCGTGTACTCTGTATTCTGCAGAACAGAAATGGGGGAACTGTCGGGGGTTCTGTACGTGCGGGTGTTAAAGGGGATGAATTTAGTTATTGGGGATCACTTCGTAATGAGTAGTGATCCTTACATTGTCGTCAGGTTGGGCAAACAAGTCCGTAATTTCTTAACCTATCCATTTTTCATCTTAGCATCACGAGTAATATATATATAAGCGATTGTAGGATCGAATGATCGGGGATGCCATGAGCAAAGCCAGTGGTTGAATTAGATTCATGCTTTCACACACAATGTTCTGTTTTAACTTTCTTTTTGTAGGCGACGAGTATTTTCGCTTTGGTACGAATTCATAGCTCTAACATCAAGTTTGTCATTCTCTTTCTGTTCTGATCAGACAAAGAAGATGGCTGTGAAGAAAAGCACCCTTAATCCAGATTGGTCGAATGATGATCAAGAGCTTAAGTTCACTAATTTTTCATTGTGATGATATGAATGAGTCAGGCTTTGGATTTTGCAGGAATTGTTGGATGACGATAGATTCCCCAAATTTAAACGGAAGGACTTCCTGGGAGAAGCTCTGATTGATATAGAGCCTCTGATTCAAGAATCATATCCCATGGCAACCGGAAAGAAGGTATCATTTTCCCCAAAACGATTTACAGCAATAAAAAATAATAAAAGGAATGTTTTTCTGTGTGCAGGGATCAATGCTCATGCTAAGTAAGGAAGAGAGACAAACGCATAAGGAAAACTAAAAATTCCTCTTCCATCAGCGATTATAAGAGAATAAAAATTAATTCCCCAGATCTCAAAATCAAGCACCAAACAGAGATTATAAAAGAATTTAAAAGTCAATACTTCATAATCGTTTTCACACACAGCAATTCATAGAAAACGCATCTCATACTCAGGGGATCACACGCAGCAATTTCAGCCATGGAGACTTGGATTTCAAACTGCAATTCTCACATAAGGGAGGCTCTGATACCAATTGAAGGGTTTTACTTGTGGGTATAACTAAATACTTTAAACCCTAACCAAGATCTACTCCTATGCAAGAAATTAAACTTAATGCACAGCGGAACTTAGAAATCAAGCTTAATGCACAGCGGAACTTACTTTCCATCTTCAAAGGCTGCGGACAGCTTCCAAGGCTCTGGGTTGATATGCTCCTGGTCTTGACTTGAGTTGTTGGCTCTCGAATCCTTCCAAGAACTTGCAATCCTTTTCTCTGGAGAGTATCCTGTCTTCAAATGGAGCAGACAATTTTTCTGGATGATTGCAAGCCTTGGAGACTCAGCCCTTTTATAGCAGTGCCAAAGAAAAAGATTCTAATCCTAGGGCTGATGAAATTTAGCTAATACTTGGGAAACAAGTCCAAAAAGAAATCTGGAGTTTCCGATTTTATAAAAACTTCAAATCGGGAAACTTCAGAAAAAACTGAAATAAATCAGAATAAATTCTGATTTCCTTATTTAGCTCAATTTATTACTGCTATTATTTTAATCAACTATAATCGGTCCATTTAACAATTATAATTGATTAACATTATTCTATATGTATTTGTATCCAAATCCTTATTTAAATACGTATAATGCCATGACTTAATTAATCACATTGTTTGGCATGTTTTAATCATTACATAAATGTAATCTTTCGACAGTATTTGATATCATAATCATAATGCACGTATGTCCAACTTAATTATTGTAATTAGACGTCTCTAAATCCAACAATTTATGGATTAGTTTGGCTTATAATATCTTCCTAATATTTAACTTGAATAGATCAGAAATTTTGGAATAAATGGACATAGACATGACATTAATGACATCTAAATGGGATTTGTTCATAATTAATAGTTTGTATTTATTTCTATGTTTTGATAGTTTGACACAATTGTTTTCAATATAGGAAATTGATAGATTCATGACCACATAAAATGTATATTTTTTCTTTCAAAGTGGTTTCCAAAATTAATATAAAACTGTTTTAAGGAATTTTCGAATGATTTAACAAAAGTATTGATAGTAAGAATTTACTTAACTCTTCCTAAACAAGATCAAACAAGAAAACATGAACCTGTTTGAAAGAGTTGCTATCTTTAGAATAGGATAAAATGACTATGATGAATCTTTTAATACACAAATTTAAATCATATTTTACTATCACATGTGCCTCCTTTAGAATAGGATAGAATGACTATGATGAATCCTCTCTCTATCCACTTCTATAAGATAGTTTTAAAGGTTATAGCATACTGTCTTTCCCATGAGTAAGAAAAGCAGCATACAAGAATAACGTTGTACATAAATTCTCTCTTTTTCTAATGAGTTACAATCAACTGAAAGTCACATGGAATTTGTTGAAAATTCAATTACCTGTATAGAGCTGGATTTGATTTAAAGCACGGGCGTAGTGAATTTAGCTGGGAATATCATGATGGTTTGATGAAACAAAATAGAACAATTTGATCGCTTTTGATTTGTTATAAAATAAAGAATAGCGAGCACCTCGATTGCTTTTGATTTGTTTTAAAATCTATGCTGTCAAGAATGGGATTCAAACCCATGCCCTTTCGGACCAGTACCTGAAACTGGCGCCTTAGACCAACTCGTCCATCTTGACTTAATGAAAATACAAATTCTGGTAATAAAGGTGATACATTTCTTATTAAACATAAATGTCCCACAGATTTTTTTCTAGTCCCTGCAACCAAACCAAACTTAATTTATTATTAATGAAAAACAACCGAAATACAAACCAGCTAGTAACTATCTTTGCACGTATAACCTCTTTCCCTCAAATTTGTTTGTTTGACCTTATTTTTCTCTACGATTCACATAAGTAATTCCCAACCGAAGCATGTAAATGTCGTTGTAATGTAGCGTTAAGTATTTATGCATGTAACACGGTGGGTTGGATTGACCAAATCCACTTTACCAAATAATGGTAATTTTTATAATTTATAGGATTAAATACGAAAGGAGTATAGTAGTTTGTAGATATATTTTTATAAACTTAGCTGTGAACTTAAAAATATATTATTATTATTATTAAATTGGACAAGAATAAATACAATTATTAAATAATTCATAAAAATTCAATAAAGAAATTTTAATATTTGTCTTTAGCCCAATATCAATATAATATTTAGAAAACAAAAAATTAAGTAGTAATAATACTAATGTTCCAAATAAAAGTGATTGATATAGATATTAAGAAGCATTGAAAGGATACAATGCACAATAAATTTACCAAGACCAAGACTTAGGGTTTCTGTGTGCTCCGAGTTGTTCTAGTGTTTTAGTTTTGCGCTCGACCTCCATGGAACCTTCCTCGCCGGACCTTGGGCCGAAGGATCAGAGTCACCTTCTGGATGAGCATTTCTGTTGGGTTGTTGCTTCTCAACCGCCCTCTTCCAAGTCTGCATCCACCAATGACTCAAAGTTTGTCAAGAAATCAGCAATTCCAGATGTAAAGCTTTCTTCTACTGCTTCAAAATGTAATGTGATTTCCCTATCTGAAAAAGGCTTAGTGGGACATTTTACAGGACTATGGCCATCCCTCGTGCCATCGAGGTGTGGTTGAACAAGAACTGAAGGCCATTGATACAAGGAGAAGTTCAACAAATCTTCTGCGGCAAGGGCTTCTTTGTCTTTCTCTTTGAAAAAAAAAAAGATAGGGACCTGATCTTCAGGAATGGGCCTTACTTCATGGGCCCTAGAGGCATGTACATCAATAAATGGGACCTTTCCTTTGACCCAGAAAAAGACATCCCTACAGCTGTTATGGTATGGGACCTGATCTTCAAGAATGGGCCTACTTCATGGGCCCTAGAGGCATGTACATCAATAAATGGGACCTTTCCTTTGACCCAGAAAAAGACATCCCTACAGCTGTTCTGGTATGGGTTAAGCTCCCGCACTTACCCTTACATTGTTGGAACGACGATGACTTAAGAGCAATAGGGAACTCCCTGGGGAAGTACATGGACAAATCAGAGCCAAGACCCCCCATGTTCTCATGTGCAAGAATTTGTGTTGAAGTAGATTTAGAGAAAGGACTGCCAAAAGCCATAAATCTCTCCATGGAAGGATGGAATCACTTGCAAACGATGGACTATGAACAAATTCCCTTCAAATGCAAAGTCTACCATGAATACGGACACTTCGCAAATTTATTCCCCACAAATAAGCAGCCGGAAGCGAAGGAAGGTCAAGGAGGTGAATGGAATGAGGTATCCAAGAAAAAATGAAGTAAACAAAATACTAGTACCAACCCCCCTCAATATCCTAGTAAGAAGAAGTTGGGCTCAAACAAGTACCAAGCTCTTGCTAGCGAAGATAATGAGGAAGAGCAACGGTCGTCACAAGGAAACATAGACAACAAGCAAGAGGAGTCTCCATTGGAAAGTAAACACAAGGAAAAAGAAGAGCCAGGCGAACCAATATCCACACTGCCAAATGGTGAAACAAGAAATGAAATTTCTCTCAACTTGGGGGGCTCAGTCACCAGATCAAGGGCTAAGGAAAATATGGAAAACACCTCTGAAAGTAAGGAGGAAGAGGTAGAACTGCAAACAGAAAAAGGAAGGAAGCTCAATAAAACATTGAGGGAACAGGAAGCAGCTAGAGAAAAAGCGGCGGGTAAGCAAACCAGCTTGGATCAACATATAAGGATAATCTCAAGTGGGAAGCAGATAATAGGAGCAACAGAGGAAAAGAGAGATAAGGTATCAACCTATATACAAAATAAATAATGAAATTAGTCTCCTGGAACGGCAAAGGATTAGGGGATAAACAAAAAGGCGAAGCAGTAAGAAGAATTAGGAAAATGGAAAACAATACAATCTTCTTGATCCAGGAGACCAAAATGAAAGAAGAGGACAACATCGAGATAGTGAAGAAGGATTGGACAAACGGAGAAGGCAAATTTGTTAGCGCAGAAGGGGCTTCTGGTGGCATCATCACCTGGTGGAACAAAGGTAACTATAGATGTGATTCTTATATAGCCATTAAACATTGGTTTTTTGTTGAATTAGAGGATTTAAACAGTAATGAGAAATTATGGTTGGGAAATGTTTACGGTCCCACATTATCAAGACAGAAAGAAATTTTTTGGACTGCTCTTTTGTCACAGCGACAAGGAAAAGAAAACCTTCCTCATATTCTACTAGGGGATTTCAATGTAACTATCGCTATCGATGAGAGAAGAGGAGGATCGAAAATAAGAGATCCTTATGGGGAAAGAATGGAAGATTTGCAAACATCCTGTAGCTTAATAGATATAAATCCAAAACATGGGAAATTCAAATGCAACAACAATAGAGCAGGCCCGGGGCACATTACAGCAAGGTTTGACAGATTCTTAGTTAGGGACACTTTCCTATCTAAGCCCCTCGTTCCATAATCAAAAAATTTGTCTATATCAACTTCAGACCACAGGCCCATCTCCCTTTTCTTTTTAGTTGTAGGGAACCTTGGCCCTTTTCCCTTCAAGTACAATCCTAGATGGTTGTATAGCGAAGAGTGCATGGAAGCGATAAAAAACTCATGGAGGCATTATGTTACTAGTTCTCCTGGTTACATTTGGGAGACAAAGCTAAAGTGTGCCAAAATGATTTTTAAAAATTGGCAAAAGAAAACTATAAAGATCTGGGAGTAGAGTTAAAGGACACCCAAGCAGAATTAGAATCACTTCAAACGAATATGGAGGAAGCCCCAATAAGAGAAGAAATTTTGATAAGAGAAAAACAACTTGACAGAAGGATTCTCGACCTTACCAGGAAAGAAGAGGAGGAGTGGAGAATGTGATCAAGGAGCTTATGGCTATAGGGAGGTGATAGGAATACCAAGTTTTTTCATACACAGTGTAAAGAAAGGAAAAAGAAAAATACCATCTTGGAACTGAACAAAGAAAATGGAGAGAAAATAGATGATCAATAGGAAATAAAACGAGAAATTAAAAACTTCTTCGAGAACTTATACAAAGAAGAAGAAGAAGTGAACAGAGAGTAGATGGAACAAATGAGCTCAGACATCCCTCTTCTCATTTCAGAAGAGAATAATAAATCCCTCCTCAAACCAATCTCCGAGGAGGAAGCTAGAAGAGCGGTATTGTCCCTTCATCTGGAGAAGGCCCTTAGGCCTGACGAGTTCTCAATTCATTTTTACAGTAGGTGTCGGTCTTTCATTAAGAAGGATCTAATCAGAATGCTAAATTGGAAAAGAAGGAGAATGCATAGGAGGAGCAACAAACTCCTCCTTTATTGCTCTTATTCCTAAGGAGAAGAATCCCACATCTATTCGGAGATTCTGACCAATCTCCCTTTGCAATTCCTCTTACAAGATCCTGACCAGGATCATAGCCAACAGAATCAAAGGTTATCTTCCCAACTTAATTTCTGCTAATCAAGGTGGCTTCATCTCTGGCAAACAAATTTATGACAACATTCTCTTGGTTCAAGAGGAGATCCACTCAAGTCAAAAGAAGAGAGAATCGGGTATGGTTATCAAGCTTGATTTGGAAAATGATTTTGATAGAGTCGGGCATGAATTTATTTATATAGTTCTGGAAAGATTTGGGTTCTCATCTGAGTTTATTAAATGGATCAAGTATTGTATTGGATCCCCCTGGATCACCCCCTTAGTAAACGGAAGACCTACCACCTTCTTCCGCCTCTCCAGAGGCCTCTGGCAAGGCTTCCCTCTATCTCCGTTTCCTTACATTCTTATGGCAGATTCTTTAAGCAAAAATATCAACAACTCGATCTCTGATGGCACTATTCCTGGGTTACTCATTGCAAGGAGAGTTCAGTCGATCAATCATGCCCAATTTGTTGATGACACCATCCTAATGGGAAGTGCCTCAGTTCAAATTGATTGAAGATTCAAGACCATTATGGACTGTTACCTTAGAGCTTCGGGAGGTAAAATAAATAGCGGTAAGAGCAAAATTTTTGGTTGGAATTGCAATCCCATAGTCATAAGAAACCTAGGGGAAGTTCTTGATTTTAATATTAGTATGGAATGGTCCTCCTTTAAGTACCTGGTAACCCTTATCAATATAAAAAAATCCACATCCTCTTCATGGAGCCCCATCATTCAAAAAATAAAAAAACAAAATCCAGTCTTGGGAATGCATTGGCTAAATTTAACAGGCAAGGTCACCCTGATCAAGGAATTTATTTCCTCTTATCCAGTTTTTATTGGGGCTATCATGTTGGCCCCCAAATATGTTATGAACAACATCAACATAGAAATTAGAAAATTCCTCTGGTAAGGACGGAAAACTCAAAATTAAAAATTCCACCCGGTTAATTGGAGCATTGTAAAGGAAAACAGGAAGAAAGGAGGATTGGGAATAAGGGAGGCAATTCAAATGAACAAAGCTCTGGGATCCAAGTTTGCTTGGAGATTAATTTCAAGAAAAAAAGAATGGTGGAAGAAAGTACTCAAAAAAAAGTACATGAAGAGATCACGCCTAAGATGTTTGGATAATCAACTAGAATGGAAAGGCAATAACACTTGGGATCTTATAAAAACCTATGCTGGTCTAATTAAAGACAAACTCTATTGGATTCCATGAAACGGGAAGAGAGTAAAAATATGGACGAATAACATAATGGGCTCTCCTCCTCTGAGCACTATCACTAGACTAGCTGAAATCAGAGACTGGATGCAAAATGAAGGATATCATAATCTAAAGGATATCTCAATTTGGGGGAACACAGGGGCATGGAAAGGTTGGAAGCAGTTGAACCTTCCAGAACATCTCAATCAGTACTACTCCCTTCTCCTCATGCTACTACATGGGAAATCTCCTCTTAACATACAGACCAAGGATAGTAGAGGATGGGGTTGAGCTAGACACTACTCGGTCAAGGAAGGATACGAGAGCTTGACCAACAACAATGGGAACCCCCCTCAAAATATCTGGGCAAAGGTTTGGAATTCTGACTGTATACCAAAAATAAATTTCTTCTTTTGGCTCTTGGCTCATAATAAACTCCTAACGACTGACAATTTAAGCAAAAGAGAAATAAAGGGCCCATCCCGATGTGAGTTATGCAGGAGGTACTTAGAAAATTCCCAACATTTATTCATGGGGGCTTCACTAGAAGGCAATATAATATCACGTTCATTCATATTACGATATTAAATATTCATGAAAACCTAAAAATTATATTGCTTATATATTAAGGGGCAAAGGGTTTTTTTATTTAATGTAACAATACAAAAATACTTTGGGGTCTTTTTTATATAGGCGAGCTGACAAATATCCGCCAAATGGAGATGGCGGGATCACAACTAGATGAGAAATCGTGTTGAGGCAAGGCTCGGGATTACCAATATGCAGGGAAATCGCATCTTGAGGCATGCTTGAGGCCAGGGGTTTCATGGTGAAGTGGGTTGCCAGTCGATCATAGTCGAGAGACAATGGTCATTAACAGCCAATTGTTACCAATAGCACTCGGCCAGTTGTTACCAATTGCCTTGGGAGGCTCTAAGCCTCCAGGGCCTGTTATAGGCCCTCGATAGGCCTTGGGGGCTTGAATACCCAACCAATCGTGCCTATTACAGGGCTTGAGAGGTTTAGTCAGCCTCCTAGATATTATTACGGGCCCTGGGGGCTTGGATACCTATCCCACAATAGGCTTAGTCAACGATTGGGGAACTGCAACATGCAATCTAAATGTTGTACTATGTGCATTGGCTCTAGTGACATACAAGAAGTGATCTCCTATCTCTTCATTAGACCATTAGATGTTTCAAATCATAATGATACATGGTTGAGTAATTGCATTGTGGGTGAAGTAATGTGCATCCACAATATACATCGAAAGAAGCAAGGTGCATTGTAGAATGCATGTGGGGTCATAAGAGGGGTATCATATCAATATACTAGGTAGAAATATAAAGGGGTATAAAAATGTTAATGAAAAAATTGATACATACAATATCTAGTGAAAATAGGGGTTTTTAAAAATTGGGAAGGCATATTGGGAGGGGGTTAAAAAACAATTTTGGAAGGTGTTTTCCAATATTTAGTGAAATTAAGGGTATTGTTTCATATGCCACGAATGAACGTGTTATGATAGCGGTTTATTGAGTGAAGCCACCGTGCATCTATTCCTCAAATGTGATTTCGCAAGACAAGTTTGGGAAATTGTAATGGAACCCTTATGGAAGGATCTGAAAATTCCGATTCAAGTCAATGAACTGATAGAAAAATGGAGGAACCACTTTCTGGGCTCAACAAAAGGAAAAACTACAATGGCTCGAATATGGAAACTTCTCCCCATGAACATAAGCTGGCAGTTGTGGATCGAAAGGAACAAAAGTATATTTGAGAACAAGAAAGCATATTACAATAGAGCTACTTATAAAGCTAAAAATCCGATTGCTGAAGCTCTTACAGCCAAAGGTGTTCACCTTCCTAGTGTAGAGGCTTTATCTTGGAAATAATTTTAGTGGTGTCAATCTTTCATGAAAGTGAGCTCACTTCATTTCAAAACCACAAAAGATTGAAATGATTGGGAAATAAGAAAAGAAATCTTATATTTTAATCAATGGTGGAAGAAACAACCAAGCCACACTATATTTTTTGATGGGGCTTCCAGAGGAAACCCAGGGGAGGCAAGTGCAAGAGGGATTAGCTTTGATCCAGGAGGAAACAAAATTACATCATATGCTTGGGGGCTCAGCAAGAAAACTAAGAATGAAGAAAAATGGTTAGCACTCTACAATTCCATGGAAATTATTTCAACTCTCAACATCAATAAACTCAAAGTTTTTGGAGACTCCAGACATGCCATTCAAAAAATGAGGATAGGGACACCTAAAGGTGATTCCAGATGCAACATAATGCATAAGAGGATCAATTAGATAACCTCCTCCCTCGATATATCCTATCTCCACATTCTCAGGGAAAACAACAAGCAAGCTGATGAAGCTTCCAATCAAGGGGTTAATCTCCCCATTGGAATCATAAAATTTTGTAATGGGAAGGAAATTTTTAAAAGTATCCCCTAAGCACAACTCTCGAGGGTGGGAAATAGGGGCTAAGTTTGGGTGTGCTCTTGGATTTACACTGCCCCAAGGGACGTGGGGGTATTCACATGGCCACACCTGTGCACGTCCCTTTGGCGGTAGAATCCATGCTCCAACATTAAATGCAGCTCTAGTCTTCTCCTCCTTAAGCTGCCCTAACTCTAGAATTATGTCAAACCCTCCTCATGATTCTGACTCCTCTGTGAACTATCTTCCTCCTCAGTTCCTCAGTGGATTTGGAAATCTCTCCTTCACAGTTCAGTAGGAATTATTAGCTCATACTCTCAGCTCGGAGTCCAGTTCACCAACGTATCTTGCCTCCCTGGTTTCCTTGGTTGGGCAACAGGATGAATCGGCCTCTTCTCATACTATTTCTTTCAGTTCAATGGCAGGCCTTGCAGAAGGAATGGCTTTTTTAAAATCCAGTGTGGAAGACTTCAAATAATACTTGCAAAAGGTTTATGAGGAAGTTTGCTTGGGTATCAAATCGCACAGAGAGTCAGCCGTCAACATGAGGTATATTTCTCAGTAGTTAGCTTGCTAGGATTCGAGAATTTATGATTTAGAATGCAATTTGATAGAATTGATGGGTTCAGTGGACATGATAAAAGAGGAAATTATGAAGATTGTCAGGATGTCGCAGTGCGGCCACTACCAGGAATCCCCCTCCATGGATATGAGAATTGCAGAGGAAACCTATGTTCAGCAGCAGAAGTATGGTTAGAACATCATCCTCCTTTTCTGAAATGTTTGAATGTTTTTCTGCATCTTGTTAAATTCTCAGTTTGTAAGGGTTTATCCCTCCCTTGTAGTTACAAATACTAGGCAGCAAATCAGGAACTATCACAGAGCCATACTGGGAATCTACTTAATCTCCATTGTGCAAGCTATCTCTGCTCCAAGGGTCTCTTTTTTGTAATGAATGGTTGTGCATAGCCTTTTTTGAATACAAACATTTTACCCTCTTTCTGTTAAAATAATAATAATAATAATGTTCCAAAATAATAATATTTGAATTTCATTGTTACTTTTCTTTTTTCTTTCTTTTTTTGTTATTGTAAAGAATAATTAGGGTGCATGAGTTTATAACCATATGTTATAATGGTAATGTTAATAAATTAAATTGAAAAAATAAAAAAAATGAATAAAGTAAAAATAAAAAACTAAAACACTAAGAGAAGGGATGAATAAGATAAAATAAAATAGCATAGACACACCTTAACATGGATCTATCAAGTGCCGAGAAAGGTCAAATCCCTTGAGATGCAAACCTTTTCTAGAGTATAAAATTTGAGGAAAGGTTTGCACCTCAAGGGATTTGATCCCTTTCTATGCTTGGTATATGTAGAGTTAAGATGGATCTATGTTGGTTTTGCCATAATTTTCCCAAACCAAGCACATTGCATCGACCAACTTTACTATAATTTTTCCACTACACTCATTACGTTGATCGACATGTCGATACTGATGCCGACACTCTACATTTTGGATAAATTTGTGAGTTTTAAACAGATATACCAAGCAATATCTAACATGGGGATGTATATCATATGGTAGAGTGTTCACTTAGCATGTGAGAGGTAAAACGATCTATATCCCGCATCTTCATTTCAACGACCTCTATTTTATTTCTACAATATGCATTCTACTTCTATTTTATTTTTGCAGTATGCATTTTTCAATTCACTTTTTATTATACAAATTGTGATGTATCTCATATGGTAGAGTGTTTGCTTCGCATGCAAGAGGTTCTTCACTTTTCATTTCTACAAAATTGGGATATATCTTAGATGGTAGAGTGCTTAGCATGGAAGAGGTACACAAAGCAATACCCCCCATCTCTATTTCGACTTTTGTTTTATTTCTACAATTTGCATTGTTACTTCACTTTTCATGTCCAAATTACTACATTGTGTAGCAACATGCATTGTTATGACTTTTTGCGCTATTTTCCTATTTTGGCTAGCCTACGTCTTCACTTCGCAGACGTGCAATTTTGTTTTGCCTTAGTTTGGTAAAAAATGTTGATCTTCCCTCCAAGGTTACATTCGTTTTTTTCCTAGGATCCTTAATGTCATGAATTTAGAGGTTCCCACCCAGTTTTTTGCACTTTGAGTACTCTCTATTGTGAAACATTTTCTTGTTTTTGTCGTAGGGGCTTGATCAACCTAAGTTTGAGTACTCTACATTGTGCAACATTGTCTTGTTTTTTTTTTGCATGTGCTTGATCAACATGTGCCTACTTGAAATCAAGGCATGTATGTTTACT
Organism: Larix kaempferi; assembly: GCA_027924585.1. Taxonomy (NCBI): domain Eukaryota; kingdom Viridiplantae; phylum Streptophyta; class Pinopsida; order Pinales; family Pinaceae; genus Larix; species Larix kaempferi. Next base: position 18,058,802 of record BSBM01000805.1, on the reverse strand, counting down.
TTGGTTCTACCCATAACTATGCCCTAAGCTACCACCATTAGCACTTTAATCAAGCTCAGTAACAAATAGGCCAATGCCCAATTATAGCATTAAAACATCCCAAACAATATAATATGCAAATCAACACTTAGTGAAATATTTCAACACTGATCCAAATTACATATTGCAAGAAACATAACATCCACATAAAGAGACAACACCACAAGATGTTAGGTTGCACCTAAGGTCGGTTGGTGCCTAAAATTTATTAATAAATAATGTTCCAACAACAAGGGTACAACATAGAGGAGTATGTCTGGTGCCTACAACTTGTTTTACATAAATATAGATAACCTAAGGTGCACCTAACTTATTGCACTTACTTGCGTGCCAGCCCCTGAAGCATCCACAGGTCTACCTCCTACAAACCTCATTCTTCACCAAGACACTTAAAATAAAGGTGGCATGCTTTATACAACTCTATACCTCCTACCCAAACTTCCCTAAGACCTTCATGTAGACTAGTCCAAGCACACTAAATTCAGGTTGTATGCCTAAGCTCGGTAAACCCCAAAACTATGTGCTCTATCTTTTACAACATCTCACACAAATCCACTAGCTAAATGCCTAAGTGTCTCATGGCCTCCACATTACAAAAGAGTGGTGTACAAGTAATTTCCCTATCTGAGATGTCTTACCACCATCTTCTTGGTAAAATAGACATGTTTCCCACTTACTATTAAATTATTATAGCCATACACTGGAAAGTTGCTAAGGCATCGCAACTATTTGTGGAATTTTTCCTTGCAAGGCATGCTCCCTAAACCAAGGTGATCACCACCAAACACCTAAGATGCCTCATTCCATTAAAAAATCCATTTTCAATCACACTCAACCATGTCTGGCACCCTCCTTGGCACGTTTTCCCTTAAGGCACAAGTGCACACCTCCAAGTTCCCAAGGTGTTACTAATTGTTCAACTCCCAAGCACCTAACTAACTTGCCACCTATTAGTTCTATGGACCCAAGTCACCTTTGGGACCAAAACCAAGTCATCAGTTGTTCCTTACTCCAAGGTCATGCCAGCCTGAGTTTCTTCCATGCTTGGGTAACACCTCTATAAAGAGTTGTCCCTAGGAAACAATTAACCACTTCATCAATTTGACTCCATATAGAAACCCCAAATATTTTGTAACTTTGGTCTACCATATAATTCTATGATCTTCGTCCAACATGGGTTTGTCTCCTACAAAGGCATGGCATCATGCTTCACAACTTACAACAACTAATCATTGTAAGTTCCCAAGTTCCCTTAGTAACTAGTCGATATCAAAGTTGATAGATTTTATTTGTGTTGATCTAAGAATGTAGGGTATCCTAATCCTTTCCCTAGAAAGATGGGTGCACAAGTAGTGAAGTTTAGGTACATTGAAATTTCTCATAGTTATGAGCTCAAGAAGTCCCATGTAGCCTTGTAGAGATTGGATGGAAATTCGTTGAGGTCGAAGGAATTATTATTAGCCATCTTTGTTAAAGTAGTGTACAACTCATCTCACATAAAGTTTTGTTTGTGCATGTTTTTTGAGTTTCTCACAACCTATCAAGCACAACATCTACATATGTTTGCATAGACACCTTTTGTTCTTTCTTCAATCCTTCACATTGAAATACCAAACTTGTAATCATTTATTAACTATCTTTCAAGGTCCATGGGTTTAACTAGGTATTATTTTTGTATGTCACTTCTTTCATAACCAATGCCTTAAACTATATGGATTTGTTTCTTAATCGATGTGCGTGCACCCAAATTTGTGTGTCTTTGGCCTTTTTGACCTAGATCATCTTAACATTGTGCTTAATATTCAACATCTTAAGTTGTAATCCTTGTCATAAGGATTACACTAAAGTGTTTTCTTAACTACTAGTCAATCGCTTTTGTGGCTTTAATTTCCGTTTGTTTCCTCATTACGTAACGCTCATATGAATCTCCTTCACCCCTTATCTATGTATTAAATTCATTTTTTTTATGAATATTACTAATACAACTTTACGAATATTACTAATACAACTTGGGTTTTGCACGTGAAAGATATTTAACAAAGTGTGGAACCTTGGCATGGGGGCTTAATTCTCATTGTGTAATCTCTCAAACTAAGTTGGTGGTCCAAGATGGCCTGTACTAAGATATGGAATATAATTGCTCTTCTAAATCAAGACAAAATTATTTTTCTTTGAGATCCTTTTCTTATTTTACCAAAGTTAGAATAAGTATAATAAAAATTTAAGGAGACATTCTTTTTATATACATTCGACGTATAATAAAGATTTAAGGAAACATTATTTCTCTACATATTCAGTTTATATATCATAGTAGCATAATTCGAATACGAATACAAATTCGAATATACGCAACAAAAAATCTAGTATGAAAAAAATACGGGAATGGGTTTCTTATCTAGATTAAAAAAACATGATTTTTAAAATTTAGAAATTTTGAAAATATATATAATACATGTAACATTCATTTTTAATGTTCATTAAAAACAAATTGAAATATAAATTTTAAAACAAAAACTAATAATGCATTATAAACTTAATTATAAAAATATTAAGTAATTAAAATACACACAATACATTATAAAACAATAAAACAAATTTCTAATAAGATATTCTAGAAAATATTACCCTAACTAAAATTTAATATATAATATTATAACTAGTTAATTAACTTTATATTTATATTATAAAATAAATCTAATATAAAAACTAATCTACTATTTTAACAAAATTCTAAAACAAAATATATTAATTAAATTCCAAAACAAAATATATATTATAAAGTTTAAAGCTTTAAACTTTTTAAACTTTTTAAATGGAAAACTAACATTAACACTAAATCAAATTGTAAATAATACAATAAAATTTAAATAACTCTATATGCCAAAAATATATAATTACTATATATTGATAGTCAAATATATCATTTTTGTACAATGTCTAAATATTCAACAATTTTTTTAACTCCAAATTTATGTACAAAGAAATCCAATACAACTTAATTATGCCCATATAATCCTATGATTATTTCTTGATATTACATCATCTAAAAAAATAATAAAAATTTATCAAACAATTCCACCATATTAAGTCCTTCACAAACAAGTTAATTGGATTCTAAAATTCGTGTGTCATCCATCTTCAAAGAGAAACTCTCGATAACATTTTCAAAACCATAAATATTGGTTGCTTCAAAGATATGATTGCAAGGCTTAACAAGACTCAAATCAATCCAATAGTGGGGTTTGAACGATGATATGTGACATAAACACCAAACTGAAGGGAGAGAAAGATGGTCATGGCACTTTTCACTTATTCATAAATTGTAATAAAACTTCTAATACATTATTTAAAAAAATTACAATTCAATAAAAACTTCACTACATTAACCTTTTATAAACACATCATATCTAAATATTCTAGAAATGTATATTTTTCTAGCCATAATTTTCTTGAGGGATCCATTAACCGTTGGAAATTCTACAATAATATATTCATGTGAACTCGATAGGGGGAGGTTCCTCTCACCTTTCACCCATCTCTACTTGTTCTATGTCTTATATCATTCATAAGTATTTGAAAGTTTATAGGAACTTTGATTTCTTAAAAAAATCATTCTATGTTACGAGCTTGCAAAGACTATGGTTGGCTTGAGGCTAAGGTATTTCTAATTAGCATAAAGCAAAATCTAAATTCACAATGAAGATTGACATTTAAAACAAGTGTTCAAGATATCAATATAGCACATAAGTTGGTAAAAAGATTTCCCACCAACATACACCATAATAATTTCCAATAACAAAAAATTTGCTTAAGGTATATAAATATGTTGACTTTAATTTTTATTTAAATATTTATATTTAATTTTTTTATTTAATTAAGGTTATAAACCTTCCAAATTTTAATAAAAAATTTCTCCAAACTATATGGCTATTAGATGATAAAGAACAAGATAAAATTATATAAAAAAAAATTAATAACATAAAATAGAAAACAAGTTGTTATTCTTGAGAAGGGTTTTGTTTGTCTACTTATAGGATGCATTTAAAGATTTCTAAACTTGAGTTGGAATTTTAAAAAGTGAACCTAAAAAACCTTGTATGATATTTCATGATCCTTTGATAAACTAGCTACATGTGTTTCAAGAATCCCTAATATGAAAACAAACAAAACACACACACATGAATACTTATTATATGTATAAGGATATATTTATAGTCACATTCATAGAGGGTTTTGAACCTAAGTCTTCACATTAATACAAGCTCAATCACCTCGCTACTTATCATTAAACCATATTCTTTTAGACACAACTTAGCTATATTTAATCTTATAACAAACGAAAATTCAAATTAGATTCAAAATCTCCATTACATATAATACCATAAAACACCATCATGATGAACTTCATTGCTTCCAAAGCATCATCCTAAAACACCCTCATGATGAACTTCATTGCTTCTAAGACATCATTATCCTTCATAGTTGTAATGTGATACACTATTGTCATATTGGGTAAGTGCCATATAAGCACAATTTCTAATAACGAGAACTCTATGCTAAAAGGATGCTCAATGATTATTGATAAAAATAAGATATAGTTTATTAAACCTCCCAATGTTGATAATAAACAAGATATAAATAGATACACGACTAATCTATTAAGTTTCTCATTATACAAAGTAATGAATTGATGAAAATATAAAAACATCATTGTGGTTTCTTTACATAGGGTGATTGAGCTACTAGTTATTGTATTTCATAGCCACTTCCATTTTTAACGAATTGATGAAAATATAAAAACATCATTGTGGTTTCTTTACATAGGGTGATTGAGCTACTAGTTATTGTATTTCATAGCCACTTCCATTTCCTATGCTTTCAACAACTTATATTATTATACTAGACATAATCATGTTGTCATTATCACAACATTTTTATGTCCCGACATATATGAATCACGTCAAGGCATTAGTTTGGGTTGTTTGGGTTAGGGTTGGAGATTTTTGGAACTGGACAAAGGTCTTATGTATATGAATGTGTCAAGGCATTAGTTTGGGTTGTTTGGGTTAGGGTTCGAGATTTTTGGAACTGGACAAAGGTCTTAGACATACATAAACAACGTTAAGGTATTATTTTGGCCTAGGATTCGAGATTTTTGGAAATGGGCCCATAGATTGTTATTTTATAAAATAAAAATAAAAAATATTTGATTTATTTGATTTCCCATTAGATATGTGCGAATAACTTTGTCGGGATCTTATGCCCTAGGGACGAGACAAGTTTAAGTCAACCAAATTTAAACAAATATACCAAGCGTTAAAACCAAAAATCATGATAACTTCACCATGTTGGTGGGCATTCAAATTGCCCCGCTTTTTCAGCGATTTGTTCCCTAGATCGGTTATAAAAATTGGCGGAATCGTAGTTCCACCCTATTTACTGCGGAACTATGCCATGGAACTGTGTCCCTATGGGATTTGGTCCATTTTAAAACGACCCAAATCATCAAAATTCCAAAAAAATAACGAGAAAAAATAGAACTATGCCTTGATGAAAAATTTTCTATCCCTGACAAAAGACAATTTGAGTGCCAGTTATCACACGCCCTCCATGCTCGCTCTCCCACTGACCAGTCACCTCTTTGCTCGATTGTACTACCTCGTGCATGAACGCGTAGCCTTCAAAACGTTGACACTTTAATTATAACGAGCAGGAGAGTGGCGGGTATACTCTTGCAGCTGTGTGCTACGGACTACAGCTGTGTGAGTTGTATGCTACAGATTAGAGGGGACATTGGAGAATGGAGCGTCGCCTACCAAGGAAATTAAATGAGAAGTATTGCTAGACCGCGAGGAAAATTACACATGACTTAGCTCCATGGTTAGATAATGACACGATGACTGGTTGTAATACTAGTAATTCCACGTGTAGCTCTTTCTTCTCTCAAATATGTGCCAAGTATAGAGTTGTTAAACCACTTGTACATTGCATTAAACTCTGAACAGTATGTTTCCATGGTATTAAAATGAATGTGAGCTACACATATATCTTTGTTTCATTTTGACATCAGGCAGCAATGGAGTCGATGGTTATGGGGTTTGTAGAGTTTTTTTTAGCTATCATCTGGTTTGTAGTCATCGAATTAGCCCCAAGCGGAATCAAATCCTATGCCTTTGATCTAAATTTCATACTCCTCCCAGTAGAATCCCCGCCATGCAACCCATAGGAAGAGCTAGGAGCCTTGATCGAAGCAAACCCAATGTGAACCCTCTCAAAATGCATTCTTGTCAACTGGTTGAAGTCCCTCCAACCACCATGGATTCTCAAAGAAGAACTGCTTACAAGGGACTTAAATATGTTTTTTCCATTGCTGTGTGAATTGAACCCGACTACACTAACTGAAATTCTCTGAACTATGCTACATCAAAGTGGTTCTAACAGTGTGGAGATCTCAGGGGATTCAACAGAGAAAATAGGGCAGAGAGAGACTACATCCATGCATATAGAGGCCTCGTGACAACCAGAAAAATGGGGCATTATTTGTTCTTCTTTTACAATCAAATTGGTGGGTGGAGTGAGAGGGATGCAAGACTGTAGAGAAGAGAACATCTCTTGCAGAGTTATACTGAAATCAATGCAATTGAGATTGATGGCATATATGTTTGTTAAAATCAATGTAGCAAGTATTGGCGAGTGCAGTAAGAGGGCCATAGGACCATTGAGAAGAGGCCATCTCTTATAGAGTTACCTAGAAATCAATGCAACATAGATTGATGATTGAGATACGTTTTCAAAAATCAATGCAATGAGTATTGATGTGCAGAGTGAGAAGGTCGCGTGACATAATTTTATAAGTATAGACAGAGGCATGGGAAGCGATATCTCTAGTAGAGTTATATTGAAATCAATGCAATGCTTTCTGTAAATTAATTTTGTTTATTTTGATTACACAAAATCAAACATCGCATAACCCTGAAACCAAAAATGTTTTTGTGTCAAACATATACACAAATATTTCAATTCCTTTAAAGTTCATGAATTCAAAGCTTTTCGATATAGTAATATTAATAGTAAAGTTCTTATGTCCTGTAAAAATGTATAGTATTCTTGATGTTTGCATATGAATATATAGTTGTACATTTTTGCAAAAGCCTCTCTTTTAAGAATAGAACTATATAAAAGAGTTCTTGTGAATGTGATTTCAATAGAAGCATGTATGCAACAGTTCTTGTGATTGTATTTTTTAATGAATGTGAAAGACCCTAATAAAGGTGGGCATTATTTGTTCCAGATTTTCATGTGTCTATTCTGGGCATATATTTTGTCTATTCCTACTATTCATATGGCTCTCCAAGCTTTAAAGACTTTAATTTTTAATCTAGTTAGGATCGTGGTAACATACATCTTCTCCACGCGTAAACTAAGAATGGGATGGCATTTACCATAGTGTTAACACCCAAAAAGTGCTCACTAGCTCATTTCCTTATTCACATGACCCATTTGTCCACTTTTCCACCATTTGAGCCTCTAAAGCCACCAAAAGGTCACCAAAAGACCATAATACACCCCTTTTTTGCCTCAAAATGAATATTTTTCCTCAAAAAGGGTCCAAAATTCCCAAAAACATTAAAAAGTGAATAAAAATATTCAAAAAAGGAAAAATGAGGGAAAAGGTACATAAACCATGTTGGTCAATACCATTGGTTTCCTCAAAACCATAATGGTATTTCCCACCACCAAAAACTATAAAAAGGTGGTAGGGGCTCCTCACTTTCGATCCATCCATCATCCTATCCTCATGCTGTCAAAATCTCTCATGAGTTTTTGACCATTGAAACAATCTTGGAGAAGAGACAATTGGAGCTTGGAGCTACTCACCTTGGAGCTGCTCAAACACCACAACATCCTCACCATTTGAGGTATCATAATACAAAAGTTATTTTTCCTTTTATTTCTTGTTCTTGTTCTTCAATCTTTTCAAAGTTTATTGTTATATACACATGCTAGTTTAGTTTTAGATTCAGATTTATAATTGTTTTTTGCTTTCAATATTTGAAACTGTTATCACTTGTTGATAGGTGCCCAAAGCACTAAAGCTTGGTTGTAAAACCAAGCCAACACATAGCAAGATATGTTGGATATAAATTCAAGAAGCATTACATTTGTGCAATCAGTAAAAATGCTTAGACAATGATAAATGTAAATTAAGTGGAATTTTAATCATCATTGTAGCGTTGATGGACGGTATTATTTGCTATCCTAAGAAATTCAGAAGGAAATAAATGTAAGTCCACTGCAATCTTCATGGAGTTCCCTTCCTCGGATAGTTCTAAGAAGGGATAGTGAGCCTCCAAGAGGACTGGAAGTTTTTGAAGAAGCAACCCAGCAATAGCTTAGTAAAATATGGACTCGTATTGCTTGAATTTAGGAATTTTTTCTTCTTGTAAGTGAACGGTAAATATTATGCAATATTTCCTTTTTGTACTACATTCTAGATCCATTCATGCAGTTTTAGCTGACAGATAATGTCGATATACATTTAAATATCTGACTTATATTTTAGTGGCTCTATATCCTTTTTTCAAGTATGCAAAATCAAGTTTTATTTTTAATGTTCTGAGAAAATTGTTTTAGCCAGTCTAATCTGCCATGGATGCTTTTAAGTTTCTTGAAATTCATCGGCAATCATCTCTGACAAAATTCTTTGACATGTATTTATTATAAGAGCCATGGTGGATGGCTCTCTGGAGTGTTGGAATTTCACTATGATCAAGCATTTTGGCCCACAACTAAGGCTAAAAGTTTTAGGCAAGGCTAAGCATTGTCTAAGTCGATTCTTTATGTAGCATTGTTTTGTATGGAATTCCATAATGGAAAGCTTAATAATGTAGCAATGCAATGTTACTAACTCTATAATTCAAATATTTTTTTGCGGGGGGCAATCAATTTGTTTCTAAATTTTTTGAATCGATCCAAATCATAAGTTATTTCAATAACCAACCGGTCTATTAAATTTACAGTCGACATTTGAAACGTTCTAGTTTACAACAAATCAATATAGACTATCAAAAACTATTAATATAGACTCCTATGGGAAGAGTATGCGATAGGTTATCTCATAACCGTTCGAGTTGTGAATTGCTCTGAAACGGAAATTATTAAAGAAAAATTCAATTGTTACCAAAGTTGCAAATCAAATTTGAATTTTGCACGATTAGTGTTTAAAATTTGGCACTAGATATCCTCATCTGAGCCTATGTTATGCATAGAACTTTATAAACCATATCAAATGGATTTCACCCAGGTCAATCAATCTCCGAGGAAGGTTGAGTTGCTAAATAAGTAAGAAAATGTCTATGGCTTGCAGTTTTGTGGATTGCATTTTTATGGCTGGGAGGTTCACAGCTTTGCACTTTTTTTTTTATGTTCTTCTTCGATGTTGTTGTTCTTCATATCAAGTGTGTAATGTAATGTTTATGGTTTAAATTTATTTAATTTGTGTAGTTATTAGTTATCTATCTATCTATCTATATATGCGGTTGTATATATTTTAAATTTAATTTGAGCTGACATTTTATGTTTTATAATATTTTATTTTATTTTTAAAAAGGACATGTGTCAACTCCAGGATGATAAAGGAAGGAGTTACACATCTCCCCCCATCTGGTTTATTTTTATATATATACTTTGATAAATTAATTTGATTATTAAGCCGATAAGTTTTTATTATGTTTTGATTATTAAGCCGACAAGGTTTTTTTTTCTCTAGATTCACTTTTTTTATTCTAATTTGAGCCGATTTTGAGCCAATTATAAGCACGGAATGAGTTACACATCCCCCCCAATGGGTTGTTGAATAATAACATAGTTCATGATGACAATCCTTATTAGCAAATTGTTATTGTGGTGACTATGTAGCACACTGTATGGTTATTGGCCTCTTATTGAGTTGTACCAAAAACCCACAAAGATGCATTGAGGTGAGATTTCTTGCTATTCCAATGCTCCGTCAGACTTTTTTTGAAAGAGTTCTTCGATTAATTTGATAAATTTTTGGTTTATTTTATATATATAGACTTAGAAATTAATTTGATTACTAAGTCGACAACCTTTTATTATGTTTTGATATTTATTTTATTTTTATTTTGTTTTGATTATTAAGCTGACATATTTTTCTCCTTATTCATTTTTTTTTAATTTGAGCCAATTATGAAAGCCGATTATAAGCACGGAAGGAGTTACACACCCCCCCCCTACTGGGCGGGGGGGTGTTGAATAATAACATAGTTCATGATGACAATCCTTATTAGCAAATTGTTATTGTGGTGACTATTTAGCACATTGTATGGTTATTGGCCTCTTATTGAGTTGTACCAAAAACCCACAAAGATGCATTGAGGTGAGATTTCCTGCTATTCCAATGCTCATTCAGACTTTTTTTGAAAGAGTTTTTCGATTAATTTGATAATTTTTTGGTTTATTTTTTATATATAGACTTAGAAATTAATTTGATTACTAAGCCAACAACCTTTTATTATGTTTTGATATTTATTTTATTTGTATTTTGTTTTGATTATTAAGCCGACATATTTTTCTCCTTATTCATTTTTTTTAATTTGAGCCAATTATGAGAACCGATTATAAGCACGGAAGGAGTTACACACACCCCTCCTTACTAGGATGTAGAATGCGCCTCTCGGCGCAATAAAACAATATGTATACATTTTTATGGAGATAAGTAAATAATGTTTGTGACTGGTTGCAAGTTGTCAACTATCATAAATAAAACTATATGTATACATTTTTATGGAGATAAGTAAATATTGTATTATGACTGGCTACAAGTTTTCTAGCTGGGTAGTTAACCAAAAAGGAAACATTCAATAATTGAATCATTAATTATTAATTAGACATAAACAAGCTGAATTTGTTCCTTATAGACTTTAGCCATTTATTGTTTGTATATTTACCGTAAGTGTTCTTATAGATTTTAGTCATTTATTGTTTCTATATTTACTGTATGTGTTCTTATAGACTTTAGTCATTTATTGTTTGTAGATTTACTATAAGTGGTTTTATTGACCAAATTGTTTTATTAAATCACAAAAAGAATTAATAGTTTTCCAATATATAATTTTTTATACTAAATCTTAAACTGGTTAACATTGTTCTTAGCAAATAAAACTTCTAGAAATTACAAACCATTATCCAATGCAGGTGCAATGTGAGGACATTGCCACTTCGTGGCTCTTGCGACTAACCATTTGTGATATGGATTTTTTTCACAAAGTATAACTTAATTGTGTTAATAATAATAATAAATATATGACCTTACAGGTTGTGCCTCATTGATGATATTAAATTTTATAAAAAAAAGATTAAAATGGATTATAGAGTAATGTCATTTCTAATTCAAGTAAAAATATTAAGATTTGAAATTTATTTTATATTTTTCTTCAAAATCCAAAAAAAAAATAAAAGAGTTGCTACAAGTGCATATATCAATTGTTGAGATTGCACAATCCAAGTGTAATAAGGGTGATTAAGGAGGATGAATTCATTTATGTATTCAAAATGCAATTTAGGTAATGAAAAGTTACAATTTAACCAAAGATTGTATAATCAAATTCTGATGATGATAACTGTATACCGTTTAGACTACCCCATAAATAAGGAGGTTCTATCTGGTTTTGGTTAGGATGTAACCTTAAATTACATTATTATTATTATTAAAGTAGATTCGATGCTAAGAGTTCAACACAGTTCTTTGAGCCTCCTCCTAGGCCTTTTTTGAATGATATGAAATGTGTTTCAATAAGGTAAATGATGCCACCTTCCCCACAGAAAGGGGGTGTTCTTTAGCTGGCACCAGCAAAGTAACCCTATGCTCCAATGTTATCAATGGGTTCATGTATCAACTATGTTGGGAGATTTACCTTTGGAGATGACTTGAAGCTTTCAAAAATTTCCGTTATATGTGATGCAAATTGAAATGGAGGAATAAATCTATCCTTTAATATACCAACATTATTGACTAGCAAAATGCCCCCAGACATAATCAGAGGAAGTGCCTTATAATATTTTAGTTCATATTTCTACTACCATATTTTTAAACCTTCTACAATGGTCTCCCCTTTATAGTGACATATTAATCATGTCATCATATACATTTCTACCAAAAAATTTAAAGTGTATGAACAAGATATTAAGAAATGATTGAATAATTCCCCATAAGATGCACCTTCTAGGACCTTGATAATTGATTTTTTATATTTTTTCCCATGTTAAATTTTTATCTATAATATCTAGACACAAAAATCCAAAAGCCTTTGACTTCAAAAATACCTGTATCTTCCATCGAGGCTTCCCCCACCATGGTGTATCTCCTTACACTTCATTTGTAGACATTTCTTTATACCCTAATCTGACAATGGCATGCCACAATATTGGGCTCTTTTACCATACTAATTCATATTATTCTTCTTTAATTCTAACAATACATGCCTTTAGATTCCCATATAGGCCTCCCATTGCTCACCTTCCATCCCTTCTAGACCTAGGAATCCTGCACTTTTCCAATGTTGTTTCCAAATGTTGATGAGTTCTAGGTAAAGTGCCTATGCCAAATTTAAAATTCCCGTGTCTTGGATAGATACAATCAAATTTTCAAATAGTTTGTTTACTATCCATAACCCACCCATGGAGTTCCCCTTATTCTTGTGTTTTCTCCATTAACTATATTAACTACCCTCCAAACCAACCAAATCCCTACTAGGAAAGGTTAACACAATAGCTTTCTAGATTATGGACATATTGGGATTGTACTTAATAAGATTTATAATCCATTATGCGATAGTATATGGTTCAATGTATTTCTAAGTGATGACCAAATTGCAGATACCTTCCTTTGAAATAAATCTCCACAAATTATTTGTAGCAAATGCCTCTCAAAATGGTATATTTTGTTTAGGCCCCATCCCCTTGAGTCACTTGGTTTTTCTATAGTTTGAAACTTGACTAAAGGAATTCCTTATTTTTCTCTTTTTCTAATCCAAATAAATCTAAAGCTTTTCTTCCTTATATTTTCTAGAACTCCTTTGGGGATTGTTATCACATAACTTGTAGTTGTCCCAAAAGGTGATCCTACCCAGGATGGTAGAGGTGTTGACGTGACCCAAGAGAGCCATGATTCCCAAGGATAAATGGTTGTCACACTAATCGAGGCACTCTTCACTTTAGATCAAACAAATGCAAGACCATGGGGGAGACCCTAGCTAACCAAAATAGGCTAGTGAACGTACTCTAGACCTTCTAGGGAAGTGTGAAGTTGAAAAGAGAGAGAGATCAAGAGTAAGTAGATCTAGATCTGGGGAATATAAGTGGACAATGGAGTTAGGAATTGGTTGAGGAGGATTATAAAAGGAATAAATGCTCAACCATGAAATGAATATGCCACTTATGAGATTAAAGGAGTGGATCTAGATAAATCTAATGTCAATCTAAAAGACCCAAGTGGGGCCCACCCTTAAATTAAGGAAAATGAGTGAAATGGGGCCCACAAAGTGAAATTGAAGTAGGATGGCACTAGGAGGTTGGATAAGTTACAGATATGAAGTTTCAAAGATAAAATAGAAACACCCAGATGATAGATCTAGAAAATGACTAAGAACCCACAAGTGCGTCCTACCTTAGAGATGGCCGGTGCCTTGGATCAAGGGGTAAATGGAGTCAGATTCCCACAAAATTTCATCTCTAAGGTTATTTAATTAATTAAGAGGTAGGTTTTAGTTATTAATCCCAAATTGTCGCCATATCTATCAGATCAATAAAACTAGGGTTTTAATCAATGAGGGTTTGAAGTGACCAATGGGTAACATGCATGAAAACCAATACGTACCTTGTATATATTACCTCAAATTCTTGTGGCTTGCAATAACATTGATGATCCTTCCATTAAGTTACAATTCCAAGCTATATCCAAGTGATTCCAAGCAAAAACGTCCTAGCCCCAAGGAGAAAATGTGTCTTCTTTACCTGCAAAATCAAACTACCTAAGTGAGATTTGATCCACAGATAAAAGATGAACTATGCACAACATATCAAAATAAGTAAATCAATCGAAAAAGCACAACTGAAAAATTCCTTTCAAGATGAAAACGTCATGCCCGGAGAAGATGTGGGAAACCCCTGCAATCGTCCCTCAAGCAATCCGCACCCCTGTAGTAGATGAATTCGTCCTCCCTATGAAGATGTTGGAAATTGCATGTGAACAAATTAGATGTATAAAGAAAAGATGTATAATCATGTATGAGAACATTCATCAAAGCATGAGAAGCAGATCTGCAAAATAATATTTTATTCCAAGAGTTCAAGAGCCCAAAGGTGCCTTTACAATGTGGGGGTCTCTTCCTTAAATAGGAATGAGAGAGACCAAAATCCTAACCACATTATGAATGAGTGGTGGAGATTAAAATATAAACATAATACAATCGACGGCTATGATGAACCGGAGCTAAAACACATGGATCAACTCACTAATCAGGGGTGTGCACCCATTAAGGTGGCCCTAGGGGGGTCGCACCACATAAAATATGACTAGGAAAAGTGTAAGGAGCACATGGTGGGGCTAGGAGGTATTAATATCCTTCACTAGTAGCACCCCATGGCACAATGAATAAATATATGACTCAATAACATCACAAAGTGACCAAGTGACCAAATCGTGGCCCCCTCGATAGCATAATAATACATGAAAATAATGCCCTGGAGTGCGTGTGGACCCCACTGAATGATTAAAATGTGTCAGAAGGTATGGGATGCATCATGAATGACCTCTGAACAAACCTCTTTCCAATTCCTTGCCTCATTTTCCCAAATCGAATTCCTCAATGACCATTTTATCCCATTTTTTATCCTCGAAAAATCACGTGTAAATCAATAAAATGCATGTAGCTCTCTTCCTAGTGCTCCAAGAACACATATGACTATACCAAAGTGTCTGGGGTTATGGAAATATTGTAATAAAAAGTGGTTGGACCCCATACACCCTCTATAGCATCGTAGGAGAACCAAATAAAAACTCATATGTGTTGTCAGGCCATTTTATTGTGGAAAATCTACATTAAAGTGATACTATTAGTGAAATCTCTTATGGGAGTTATTGTAGCTGAAATATGAGTGTACCAATGGACTCAGAAGGTCCAAATGCACTAGATATGAATACTCATACACCCCATGGTTACCTGGATAATCAAGTTGTAGTCTAAGTCAACCATGCTCGGACCAAAAAAAAATAAATGGTCTGTAAATAATAATAACTATAAAAATACATCAAACCATCATGTGAAACCTGTGTCTACTACATGGAACCATAAGATGGACATCAAAGGACCATAAATCATCAACCTCGAACATCACTTGTCCAACTCATATCAGATCCAATAGTTGACTTGGTCAAACTAGCTTTGACCAGGGCAAGACTGATCAAAATATGACCCAGGATCAAAATTCCTGATGTTGCAAGTACAAATGGTTAAGGTATTCTTTTTTAATCATTCTAATAACAAGATTTAAAGTAGAAAGCATCATTTCACTGGCGTTTAATCAATAATTATATCAAATATAACTTTAAATAATCATTTACTCAAAATAGAACCTCGGGAATATACTCATTTCATAGACGTGAACATTTTGCTAGCAACGGGTGAGGGTGAAGAGTGCAAAGCTGGGATTAAGAGATAACTTGATTGAATAAACACTGTGATACTTCGTATAAGGGAAAGGGAATACCCACTTCAACATATGTTGGATAATAAACACACAGGTAATGTCAGTGTCTCACAAATGGAATGAGTTGTTTAGAGAGGAGCTTATTCAACCTTGGAAAATGTCTACAGCTCAAATCCAAGATTAATCCCTCTTCGTAAGGATATTTTCTAGAACCGTCGTAACTAGGTGCACATCTAAGCGTAACTTGAGGTTCTAGGAGAGACTCGGAATTAGTTTTCCCTTACTCCATCTCACATCCCAACCCGTAGGGTCCATGATGTATTAATCATTACATTTAGTTCATGGCCAACAATATTTGGATTTAGCATACATTTAACCACTGTTTTTTAGGCCTTTAGGACCCTTTGGATTTTGCATGTGCTTAGAAGAAAAATTGATCGCAGCTTACAACCAGGGTGCTTTAACATTTCAATTTCCATAGCCCTCTTTCATTGTGCTGAGAAGCACAGTTTTTAATTTGTTTCCATGGGCTTGCACAAAAGATAAGATAATAGTTTCCATATGCATGTAATGATGTTAGTACAATTGGCTTTGGGTTTATCCAACACAACTCAAGCAACTAGGGGGATTATCCACAATCAAGACCAAACATCGGGGCAACCAACTAGAGTGATCAAGGTATCAACACCTAACCACGAGAACCAACACCAGCAGGTTCCCCTATCCCAAAAGGATCAAGGCTTCGGTAAGTTATGTTTCCAACTCAGAGCCAAGACACAAACGAACAGGGATGTTATCCAACATATAGGCAAAAGTGGGTAGGTCCTCCATATCATAGGATGAGGTGTAATTATGGGTGAAAAAACAAAAATAGGAGAGAGAACGGATGGATGGGGAAAATGAAGTTGATGCCTAAACTAGCAAGCCATAAATAGTGGGAATGATCACGTCCATACCACTAAGAGGGTAAAACCAATGAGTATAAATGAGAGCTTCTAATCCTGGGTAACTAGACCATTTAGATAATTATTAGGCAACCAAGTCCCTATAACATATAATATCATCAAATAATGATCACTAGATACCAATTCAAGCTACTAAGATGAGCAAAAGAGAAAAACAATCATAACCAATGCACACTATATACCTAATGGGACATATACCTGTACCTTCCATTTGGATCATCAAATAGTCATTGGATACTCTGTTGTTGAAACTCTGGGAACTGCACTGCTCTGTATGGAATGAAAATGGTCATCTCAGTCATCAAATCTGAGGTCATGAGGCTCAGTCTTGGCATAAGGTTCACTATGTCTAATTTGGAGCTGCTCTACTATGTGAGTGATCATGAAAAGTATTTCTCATCATAGGTTGATCTCATCAAAACTGTGTAAATTCCTGGCTCAAAAATATACAATGAACTGCTCTGCAATCATGGTACCCCGGATAATATGGATGTGATAACATATGGCTCTAGATGGGACAAGTTCTCTAAGGGAGAGAGTGCTTCAGAACCTCAGAAATATCTGATCCCCAACACTAACTGCATCAATCCTCAATCCAACACCTAATTGACCTACTTCATCTTCAAAGTGTACCTATTCCTTCGCACATGAAAGAAGACGATATCGAGAAGCATGTATGGCATAAAAATAAAATGCTAAAATCAAATTCTAATATAGAACATAAATTTAAATGCATGAAAGGAAGATACTAATCTAACAACTAACATGTTTTATTTTTTATTTTATGCAGGAAATCTTAGGAAGTAGCAATATAACCAAACTCAAATAACTCATATAAACTCAAAAAACACTCAGCACTCGGAAAAAGAAAGACACTCAAATCCTATTTCTCAAGTGAGCTTATTCAAAGCCTACCTACACTAAACAGACAAGATGATTCCAAATCAAGCTAAGTCAGGGATGTAATCCCTTAAATCCCTTTGATTGATAGGTAGCATGATCTGTTTCCCACTCCCAATAGTGAGGAAACACATATCATCAATACAACGCTAAAGTGTGGGTGGTCCAAGCCAAATATCGTCAAATCCCCTGGATCGTATGTAAAATATATGATTAGGAACTATGACCCTATCACCACTAGAAAATCTACGGCGATTCATAGACTCAGGGATTATTTCAACATTGTGGGTTGGAATGGTATGGACATCAGTCCAGTATCTTGGTTGAGGTGTAACTATCCTCGAGTTCCTATCAAGAGGAACTGCATCAAATCTGGGAGGCCCACCTTCCAAAGGAATGGATACCCTACCAATAAGGACTTATTGAATCACTATTTCCCTTTCGTGTTCTTCTCTCGGTTCATCACTCTGTGGGTGAATGATATACTTGGGGGTTTCTCCCACAAACAAAAAGTATCTGACAACAACTTCCTCATCCTCGTCGTCCACTAGAGATGGTATATTATGATTTTCATTGCTTCTACTACTACCTTCACCATATGGGATGGGAGCAACCATACTTTCTAAGTTTGAAAAGTGAGTGGTGGGAAATGACGAATGATTCAAAACCGTGCTTTGAGAACTCTGAGATCCCGTTTCTAAAGATATGGGTGAAGGAGTAGGAATGTGAGATGAATCATTAGAGTGCGTACTTTCTTCACCACTAGGTAACTCTAGGGTAAAAGGGAAGTTAGGGATGTCTCTTAGTAACAGATATCTCAATGAAATCTCATCTTCATTGGTTGCAGTTGTGACATGGGAAGCTTCATGAAACA
Organism: Larix kaempferi; assembly: GCA_027924585.1. Lineage (NCBI taxonomy): Eukaryota > Viridiplantae > Streptophyta > Pinopsida > Pinales > Pinaceae > Larix > Larix kaempferi. The sequence continues at coordinate 18,040,295 of BSBM01000805.1, read as the reverse complement.
TAGCAAGGTTGTTCAATGAGAACTCCCCTCAGGAGCATCATGTATCAAATCATGCTCTTTCCAACTCATATAATTTTCATTCACTTGCCTTAATAACCCATATTCCAAGTACATATGAGATAAATGATCAAGAACAGTGGCACTCATTCTATTCTTCATCACTTCCCAATACAGGAGAAGGATGTGTTCCTTCAGTGCGGTTTTTCCAAGGAAGAATATGGTCAAGCACTTGACGTTTTCTGTCAATATTATGATCAACCAATGCAAGGAATTCTCTAACCATTCTAGGTATACGCTCACCCTGTCTTATATATTATAAATTGTTCTTAGAGTTCTCTGTTTCAGTGACGGGGTCAGGTTGGTCATTCTATGGTTCCACGTCACCAATTCGGTTTAAAACTTGAATTTATTCAGACACTTCTCCACGATGCATTTCAAGGTTTATTTCTCTAGCAAAAATAGCTATATCAATATCCTCCTCAGAAGAGTTGTCATCTCTAAAGGATATCCAAATCTCTTCTCTTCCAGTACCATGATCTTCATTATGGCTACCCATCACCATGAAAATACCCTCAGGAAATAATTCTCCCTCACCATAAGTGTTACTAATACCATCCTCATAACTTTCAAGATGACCATCGTAAAATGGTTCTCGATAAATCCTAACTAAGGATCCATCATAGATAGGAATAGTAGCATAAGATAAGTCCATTTGAAATGACCCCCTAATCTAGCGAACCAAATTCTACATAGAAGCATTCCGTAGACTGGGAATAAATCTATGACTACTATGTCCATAAGCATGGATATATCGAGGCATGAAAATAAGTCGGCTCTCAAGTTCTTAATTAAGCCAAAAACTTGCACTAGTCTTGAGTCTATTCCACACACATTCTCATCAGGCCTAGTTATCTTTAATCCCATGGCTTCCATATCTTGTAATGGCATGACATTCATGGAAGCTCCAGAGTCCAGCATACAATTGTGGAGAAGGAGGTCACCTACCTGACCATCGTTCTTCCTCTCATACAAGGTTTTATGTATGTTGATGGGAGGATCCTCCTCATCTTCAACCATGGAACTAGGTGCCAAGTATGGAATAGGTTGATCCTCACCATGCCTAGTGGTAGTCACAGGGATATTCTCAAATAGCTCTACCAACTTCTCTTTAATGGAAGGGATTTTCATAAGTTCAGTGAGTGAAATATTATGCATAACCTTGTCCGATTCTTTCTCAATATTGATGTCTAAGTCATACTCAAGGAGAATAGAAGTTGGATCACTCATTGGGATAGGATGCTCACTATTCTTGCACTCGATGAAATGAGTAGGATTTTGGCCATCCTTTCTTCTTTGATAAATCCTAATAGGAGCTTGGCCACTACTTTCAGGTTGCTTTGTGGAAAAAATGGGAAGACTAGGACTAGGACTTTCTTCATTATCTTCTTCTTGATTTATTAAAATTCGTCCAAAGCCTTTGTCAAAGTCTAAATTATCGACCCAATTAATGTTTCTCGGAGAATCCTGGATATATTCACTATGAGTGGGATACTCAAGATCATTCTCCTTTTGCTCTTCTAACCAGTTAATTCCAAGAGGTCCAGGTGACGTTTGGCTCACACGGTTTCTTCTATTTTAATCATTATTAGGCCTCTTTTGAGGGTTCCAATAAGGCTTTGGGCCATAGGGTTTCCTATACCTTTCCGCTTGTTTGTTCTTAGCAATATCCCTAGTGAGGAGAGTTAATTTTTTCATCATTTCTTGCATCCTTTCCATCATATCGTTGGGATCTTTAATCGGTTCTTTTCCTTTTCTATCTTTGGTCTCATATCTACAAGACGAAGCACTGATTGAATAAAAAAATATATGCTTCCCCATAGAGGCAGCATTTGCTTCAGCTCTTCTAGCATTTTCCTAAGCTTCTTTAAGGTCTTTAGGGTTATTTTCTTTGATATAATAGCCAAGGTAAACTTCAAATGAATTGAGGTAATGAATCAACACAACTTGTTCATTAGGCCTAATATGATCAGGGATATTGGCCACTATTCTGTCAAATCGGAGGTTGAATTCATGGACTCACTCGTTCTCTTTCTTTTTAATTTCAAAAAATTGGTTTAAAAGAAAACGTCCATCCAACTTGAATGACCACTCATGTTTAATTTTGTCAACAAAGACATCATATCTCGTGACTGATGATGTAGGCAAACGATCAAACCATTTATGAGCATCACCCTGAACGGATGCAAACAGACCCCTCATGTAAACATCTTCTTCTTTTGTCCCATAAGCTTCCATGTGAACCCAGACAGGCTCGATGTGGTCCTCAATGGAGGTCGCACAATTTCCATTAAATTTAGGAATATTTTCAAAGTATTTTTCGAGCATGTCATGACGTGAACCAAGGTTTTGAGAATAATCGAAAGGTGAATCTTTGGCTTTGTTCCCAAATCTACGAACGACCGGAGGATTATTTCCCGGAGGATTTTTATTTGTTCCCGCCATTGGATTTACTTGGCTAAATTGGTGAGACGGGGATGCCGGAGGAACTGGATTAGTTGAAGGAGTTCTCAATAAATGGTTTGAAGAATCGGAATAATTCACGATTTTCCAAAATAAATTAGATGATTGGGCTTTGGGATCTCTTCGATGATATGTAAGCGAGATTCCTTCTGATTGATTCGTGTTAGCCCTACTTCTAAGATCATAAGGATGTCTATGAGGTCGTTCCTCAGCGAAGTCACGATTAGGAGTCGCCAAGTAAACTTTAAATCTTGTCTACCGAAATATATGTCGTGTAAAAGCGGGGAGAGATGAGTGAAATGAAATGGTTATGTATGATTTAAGAATGTAAAGATAACCATCCAAGTTACAAGAACGAATGCGATAAGATATAAGATACGCATGGACACTCGCAGACACCTAAGGTAAGCCTCTACCTTCTCGGCATTGGCATAAAAAATATTATCACACAACTTGTAGTTGTCCCAAAAGGTGATCCTATCCAGGGTGGTAGAGGTGTTGGACAACTAAAGAGGTGACCCAAGAGAGCCATGATTCCCAAGGATAAATGGTTGCCATGCTAATCAAGGCACTTTTCACTTTATCTCAAGCAAATTCAATACCAAGGGGGAGACTCTAGCTAACCAAAAGAGGCTAGTGAACCTACTCTAGACCTTCTAGGGAAGTGTGAAGTTGAAAAGAGAGAGAGAGAGATCAAGAGTAAGTAGATCTAGATCTAGGGAATATAAGTGGAAAATGGAGTTAGGGCTTGGTTGAGGAGGCTTATAAAAGGAATAAATTCTCAACCATGAAATGAATATGCCACTTATGAGATTAAAGGAGTGGATCTAAAAGACCCAAGTGGGGCCCACCCATAAATTAAGGAAAATGAGTAAAATGGGGCCCACAAAGTGAACTTGAAGTAGGAATGGCACTAGGAGGGTGGCTAAGTTACAGATCTAAAGTTTCAAAGACAAAATAGCAACACCCAGATGATAGATCTAGAAAATGACTAAGAACCCACAAGTGTGTCCTACGTTAGAGATGGCCAGTGCCTTGGATCGAGAAGTAAATGGAGTCGGATTCCCACAAAATTTGATCTCTAAGGTTCTTTAATTAATTAAGAGGTGGTTTTTAGTTATTAAGCCCAAATTATCGCCATATCTATCATATCTATAAAACTAGGGTTTTAATCAGTGAGGGTTTGAAGTGACCGATGGGTTAAATGCATGAAAAAAAATATGTATCTTGTAGATCTTACCTCAAATGCTTGTGGATTCCAAGTACATTGATGATACTTCCATTTAGTTACAATTCCAAGCTAGATCCAAGTGATTCCAAGCAAAAATGTCCTAGCCCAAAGGAGAAAAGGTGTCTTCTTTACCTGCAAAATCAAACTACCTAAGTGAGATTTGATCCATGGATAAAAGATGAACTATGCATGACATATCACAAGAATTAAATCAATGGACAAATCACAATTGAAAAACTCACTTCAATATGAAAACGTCATTCCCAGAGAAGATGTGGGAAACCCCTGCAATCATCCCTCAAGCAATTCGCACCCCTGCAGTAGATGAATTTGGCCTCCCTCTAAAGATGTTTGAAATCACCTATAAACAAATTAGATGTCTAAATAAAATATGTATAATCATGTACAAGAACATTAATCAAAGCATGAGAAGCAGATCTGCAAAATAATATTTTATTCCAAGAGTTCAAGAGCCGAAAGGTGCCTTTACAATGAGGGGGTCTCTTCCTTAAATAGGAATGAGAGAGACCAAAACCCTAACAAATTTATGAACGATTGGTGGATATCAAAAGATAAAAATAATATGATTGACGTCTATGATGAGCCGGAGCTAAAACACATGGATCAACTCACTAATGAGGGGTGCGCGCTCACTAAGGTGGCCCTAGGGGGGTCGCACCACATAAAAGTTGACTAGAACAAGTGTAAGGAGCACATGGTGGGGCTAGGAGGTATTAATATCCTTCACTAGCATCACCCCATGGCACAATGAATAAATATATGACTCAATAACATCACAAAGTGACCAAGTGACCAAATTGTGGCCCCCTCAATAACATAATAATACATCAAAATAATGCCCCAGAGTGCGTGTGGACCCCACTGAATGATGAAACTGTGCCAGAAGGTGTGGGATGCATCATGAATTACCTCAAAACAAACCTCATTCCAATTCCTTGCATCATTTTCCCAAATCGAATTCCTCAATGACCATTTTATCCCATTTTTTATCCTCGGAAAATCACCTGTAAATCAATAAAATGCTTGTAGCTCTCTGCCTAGTGCTCTAGGCACAAATATGACTGTACCAAACTGTATAGGGGTATGTAAATATGGTAATAACAAGTGGTTTTACCACATACTCCCTCTGTAGCACCCTAGGAGAACCAGATAAAAACTCATTTGTGTTGCCAGGCCATTTTACAATGGCAACTCTACAGTAAAGTGGTAATTTGAGTGAAATATCGTCTGAGAGTGCCTGTAACTGAAATCTGAGTGTACCAGTGGACTCATAAGGTCAAAATTCACTAGATATGAATTCTCATACACCTCGTGGCTACCTGGATAATCAAGTTGTAGACTCAACCATGCCCAGACCAAATAAAAATAAATGGTCTGTAAATAATAATAACTATAAAAATCCATCAAACCATCAAGTGAAACCCTTGTCTGATTCATGGAAACATCAAATGGGAATCAAAGGACCATAAATATTCAACCTCGAACATCATTGGTCCAACTCATCTCAAATCCTATAGTTGACTTGGTCAAACTAGGTTTGACCAGGTCAATACTTATCAAAATATGACCTAGGATCAAAATGCATGATGTTGCAAGTACAAATGGTTAAGTTGTGCTCTTTTAATCATTCTAATAGAAAGACTTAAAGTAGGAAGCATCATTTCACTAGAGGTTAATCAATAATTATATCAAATATAAGTTTAAATAATCATTTACTCAAAATAGAACCTCAGAAATATACTCGTTTCATAGACGTGAACATTTTGCTAGCAAAGCATGAGGGTGAAGAATGCAAGGCTAGGATAAAGGGATGACTTGAATTACTCAACATTGTGATACTTCAGATAAGGGAAAGGGAATACACACTTAAACATATGTTGGATAATAAACACATAGGGAATGGCAGTGTCTCACAAATGGAATGAGTTGTTTAGAGAGGTGCTTATTCAACCTTGGAAAATGTCTACAACTCACATCCAAGCTGAATCCAGCTCCGTGAGGATCTTTGCTAGAACTGTCATAACTAGGTGCACAACTAACCGTAACTTGAGGTTTTAGGGGACTAGAGTTAGTTGTACCTTACGCCATCTCACATCCCAACCCGTAGGCTCCGTGAGGTATTAATCAATACAATTAGTTCATGTCCAGCAGTCTTTGGATTTAACATACATTTAACCATTGATTTTTAGGCCTTTAGGTCCCTTTGGATTTTGAATGTGGTTAGAAGCACAAGTACTCATATATTACATACAGGGTGTTGTAACATTTCAATTTCCATATCCCTCTTACATTGTGTTGATAAGCACAGTTTTTAATTCGTTTCCACAGGCTTGCAAAAAATATAAGATAATAGTTTCCATATGCATGTAATGATGGTAGTACAATTTGCTTCAGGTTTATCCAACACAACTCAATCAACTAAGGGTATTATCCACAATCAAGACCAAACATCGGGGCAACCGATTAGAGTGGTCAAGGTATCAAATCCAAATCACCTAAGCACAGGAACCAAAACCAACAGGTTCTCCTGGCCCAGAAGGATCAAGGCTTCGGTAAGTTATGTTTCCAACTCCCAACCGAGACACAAACTAATATGGATGTTGTCCAACATAGAGGAAAAAGTGGGGAGGTCCTCCATATCACAGGCTGAGGTGTAAGTCAAGGTGAAAAACCAAGAATGGGAGAGAGAATGGATGGATGGGGAAAATGAAGGTGATGCCTAAGCTAGCAAGCCATAAATGGTGGGAATGATCACACCCGTACTACTAAGAGGGTAAAACCAATGAGTATAAACAAGAGCTTCTATTCCTGAGTAATCAGACCATTTAGATCATTATTAAGCAACCAAGTCCCTATATATATAACCGCTAGATCATGATCACTAGATACCAATTCAAGCTACTAAGATGAGCAAAAGAGAAAAACAATCATAACCAATGAACACTATATACCTGTTGGGCCATATAACTGTACCTTCCATTTGGATCATCAAATAGTCACTGGATACTCTGCTACTGAAACTCTGGGCACTACACTTCTCTATATGGAATGAAAATGGTCATCTCGGTCATCAAATATGAGGTCATGAAGCTAAGTATTGGCATTAGGTTCACTATGTATGATCTGGGGCTGCTCTAATATGTGAGTGATCATCAAAAGTACTGCTCATCATAGGTTGATCTCATCAAAACTATGTAAAGGCCTAGCTCAAAAATATACAATGAACTGTTGTGCAATCATTGTAGCTCAGCTACTATGGATGTGATAACATCTGGCTCCAGCCGGGACAAGTGCTCTAAGGGAGAGAGTGATTGAGAAACTCAGAAATATATGGTCCCAAACACTAACTACATCAATCCTCAATCCAACACCTAATTGACCTACTTCATCTTCAAAGTGTACATATTCCTATGCACATGAAAGCAGACAATACATGAAATTTAAATGCATGATAACAGAAATTTAAATACATGAAAGGAAGATACTAATCTAACAACTAACATTTTTTATTTTTTATTTTATGCAGGAAATCTTAGGAAGTAGCAAGATAACCAAAATCAAATAACTGAGAAAACACTTAGCACTCGGAAAGAGAAAGACACTCAAATCCTACTACTCAAGTGAGCTTATTCAAATCCTACTTACACTAAACAATCAAGAGGAGTCCAAATCAAGTTAAGTCGGGGGTGTAATCCCTTAACTCCCTTTGATTGATAGGTAGCATGATCTATTGCCCACTCCCAGTAGTGAGGAAACGCATATCATCAATACAAATCTAAACAAGGAGTAGTCCAACCCAAATATCTCCAAATACCCTGGATCGTATGTAAAATATATGATTAGGCATTATCACCCTATCACCACTAGAAAATATACAGCGATTCATAGACTTGGGGATTATTTCAACATTGCAGGTCGGAATGGGATGGACATCAGTCTGGTATCGTGGTTGAGGTGTAGTTATCCTCAAGTTCCTATCAGGACGAACTGCATCAAATATGGGAGGCCCACCTTCCAAAGGAATGGCTACCCTGCCAATAAGGACTTCCTGAATCACTCTTTTCCTTTTGTGTTCTGCTCTCGGTTCATCACTATGTGGGTGAATGATATACTTAGGGGTTTCTCCCACAGTCCAAAAGTATCTGACAACAACTTCCTCATCCTCATCATCTACTAGAGATGGTATATTATGATTTTCATTGCTTCTAATACTACCTTCTCCAGATGGGATGGGAACAACCATACTTTCTAAGTTTGCAAAGTGAGTAGTGGGAAATGACAAATGATTCAAAACCGTGCTTTGAGAACTATGAGATCATGTTTCTAAAGATATGGGTGAATGAGTAGGAATGTGAGATGAATCATTAGAGTGCATACTTTATTCACCACTAGGTAACTCTCGGGAAAAAAGGAAGCTAGGGATGTCCCTTAGTAACGGATATCTCAATGAAAGCTCATCTTCATTGGTTGTAGTGGTGACATGGGAAGCTTCCTGAAACATAGCAAGGTTTTTCAATGAGAACTCCCCTTCAGGAGCATCATGTATCAAATCATGATCTTTCCAACTCATAGAATTGTCATTCAGTTGCCTTAATACACCATATTCCAAGGACATATGAGATAAATGATCAGGAACATCAGAACAATGATACTCATTTGGTTCTTCATGGTCACTTCCCAATACAGGAGAAGGATGTGTTCCTTCAGTGCAGTTTTTCCAAGGAAGAATATGGTCAAGCCCTTGCCTTTTTCTGTCAATATTATGACCAACCAATACAAGGAATTCTCTAACTGTTCTAGGTACACGCTCACCTTGTCTTATATGTTCTAAATTTTTCTTATATTTATGCTTTAGTGATGGGGTCAGGTTGTTCATCATGTGGTTCCACATCACCAAGTCAATTTAAAACTTGAATTTATTCAAGCACTTCTCCACGATGCATTTCAAGGTTTATTTATCTAGAAAAAATAGCTCTATCAATATCCTCCTCAGATGAGTCGTCATCTCTAAAGGATATCCAAATCTCTTCTCTTCTAGTACCATGATCTTCATTATGGCTACCCATGACCATGAAAATACCCTTGGGAAATAATTCTCCCTCACCATAAGTGTTCCTGATACCATCCTCATAACTTTCAAGATGACCATCGCAAAATGGCTCTCGATAAATCCTAACTAAGGATCCATCAAAGTTAGGAATAGTAGTGTAATATAATTCCATTTGAAGATGACCCCCTAATCCAGCATACCAATTTCTACATAGAAGAATTCTGTAGACTGGGGGTAAATCTATGACTAATATGTCCATAAGCATGGATATATCAGGGCATGAAAATAAGTCATCTCTCAAGTTCTTAATTAATCCAAAAACTTGCTCTGGTCTTGATTTTTATCCACACACATTTCCGTAATTCCTACTTATCTTTAATCACATGGCTTCCATAACTTGTAATGGCATGACATTCATGGAAGCTCCAGAGTCCAACATACAATTGTGGAGAAGGAGGTCACCTACATGAAGTGTAAGATAAAGTGGTCGGTGACCACCGTTCTTCCTCTCATACAAGGCTGTCTGGATGTTGATGGGAGGATCCTCCTAATCTTCAACCATGGCACTAGGTGTCGTCTGGAAGATGTTGATCCTCACCATATCGGGTGGTAGTCTCAGGGATACTCTAAAAAAACTCTACCACTTTCTCTTTAATGGAATGGATTTTCATAAGTTTAGTGAGTGGAATAATATGAATAACCTTGTCCAATTCTTTCTCAATGTTGATGTCTAAGTCATACTCAGGGAGAATAGAAGTTGGCTCACTCACTAGGATAGGATGCTCACTATTCTTTCTCTCAATTAAAGGAGTAGGATTTTGGCCATCCTTTCTTCTTTGATAAATCCTAATAGGAGCTTGGACACTACTTTCAGGTTTCTCTGTGGAAAAAATGGGAAGACTAGGACTAGGACTTTCTTCATTCTCTTCTTCTTGATCTATTAAAATTTGTCCAAAAGTCTTTGTCAAAATCTAAATTATCGACCCAATTAATGTTTCTCGCAGAATCCTGGGTATCTTCACTATGAGTGGGATACTCAAGATCATCCTCCTTTTGTTCTTCTGACCATTTAATTCCAAGAGGTCTAGGTGGCGTTTGGCTCATAGGGTTTCTTCTATTTTCATCATTATTAGGTCTCTTTTGAGGGTTCCAATAAGGCTTTGGGATATAGGGTTTCCTATACCTTTCCACTTGTTTGTTCTTAGCAAGATACCTAGTCAGGAGAGTTAAGTTTTTCATCATTTATTGCATGCTTTCCATCATATCATTGGGATATTTAACCGGTTCTTTTCCTTTTCTAGCTTTGGGCTCATATCTAGAGGACAAAGCACTGATTGAATACAAAACATTTTGCTTCCCCATAGAGGCAGCATTTTCTTCAGCTCTTATAGCATTTTGCTGAGATTCTTTTTGGTCTTTAGGGTCTTTGTCTTTGAGATGATAGACAAGGTAACCTTCAAATGAATTGAGGTAATGAATCAACACAAATTTTACTTTAGGCCTAATATGATCAGAGATATTGGCCACTATGTTGTCAAATCGGTGATTGAATTCATGGATTGACTCGTTCTCTTTCTTTTTAATTTCAATATTTTGGTTTACAAGAAAACGTACGTCCAATTTGACTGACCACTCACGTTTAAGTTTTTCAACAAAGTCATCATATCTCGTGACTCGTGATGCAGGCAAACGGTCAAACCATTTACGAGCATCGCCCTCTAGGGATGCAAACAGACCCCTCATGTAAACATCTTCTTCTTCTTCTGCCCCGTAATATTCCATGTGAGCCCAGACAACCTCAATGTGGTCCTCAATGGAGGTTGCACAATTTCCATTAAATTTAGGAATATTTTCAAAATATTTGTCGAGCATGTCATGAGGTGAACCAGGGATTTGAGAATAATCGAAAGGTGAAGCTTTGGATTTGTTTCCAAATCTACGAACGATTGGAGGGTTATTTTGAGGATTATTTCCTGTAGGAGTTTTATTTGTTCCTGCCATTGCATTTACTTGATTAAATTGGTGAGACGGGGATGCAGGAGGAACAATATTAGTTGAAGGAAATCCCAAGAAATGGTTTGGAGAATCAAAATAATTCATGATTTTCCAAAATAAATTAGATTATTGGTCTTTGGGATCTATTCGATGATATGTAAGCGAGGTTCCTTCGGATTGATTCATGTTATCCCTACTTATGAGATCATAAATATTCCTATGAGGTTGTTCCTCAGCGGAGTCATGATTAGGAGTCATCAGGTAAACTTTAAATCTTGTCTACCGAAACATATGTCTTGTAAAAGTGGGGAGAGATGACTGAAATGAGGTGGTTATGTATGATTTAAGAATGTAAATGATAGCCATCCAAGCTACAAGATTGGATGTGATAAGATATAAGATACACACGAACACTCGCAAACACCTGAGGTAAGCCTCTACCTCCCTGGCAACGGCGCCAAAAATGTTATCACACAACTTGTAGTTGTCCCAAAAGGTGATCCTATTCAGGATGGTAGAGGTGTTGGACAACTAAAGAGGTGACCCAAGAGAAACACGATTCCCTAGTATAAATGGTTGTCACGCTAATCGAGGCACTATTCACTATAGATCAAGCAAATTCAATACCAAGGGGGAGACCATATCTAACCAAAAGAGGCTAGCGAACCTACTCTAGACCTTCTAGGGAAGTGTGAAGTTGAAAAGAGAGAGAGATCAAGAGTAAGTAGATCTAGATCTAGGGAATATAAGTGAACAATGGAGTTAGGGCTTGGTTGAGGAGGCTTGTAAAAGAAATAAGTGCTCAACCATGAACTGAATATGCCACTTATGAGATTAAATGAGTGGATCTAGATAGGTCTAATGCCAATCTAAAAGACCCAAGTGGGGCCCACCCTTAAATTAAGGAAACTGAGTGAAATGGGTCCCACAAAGTAAAATTGAAGTAGGAATGGCACTAGGAGGGTGGCTAAGTTAGAGATCTAAAGTTTCAAAGACAAAATAGAAACACCCAAATGATAGATCTAAAAAATGACTAAGAACCCACAAGTGCGTCCTACCTTAGAGATGGCGAGTGCCTTGGTTCGAGGGTTAAATGGAGTCATATTCCCACAAAATTTGATATCTAAAGCTATTTAATTAATTAAGAGGTCGGTTTTAGTTATTAGGCCCAAATTATCACCATATCTATCAGATATATAAAACTAGGGTTTTAATCAATGAGGGTTTGAAGTGACCAATGGGTAAAATGCATGAAAACCAATACGTACCTTGTTATATATTACCTCAAATTCTTGTGGCTACCAATTGCATTGATTATCCTTCCATTTAGTTACAATTCCAAGCAATATCCAAGTGATTCCAAGCAAAAACGTCCTAGCCCCAAGGAGAAAAGGTGCCTTTTTACCTGCAAAATCAAACTACCTAAGTGAGATTTGATCCACGGATAAAATATGAACTATGCACGACATATCAAAAGAAGTAAATCAGTGCACAAATCACAATTGAAAAACTCCCTTCAGTATCAAAACGTCATGCCCATAGAAAATGTGGGAAACCCTTGCAATCGTCCCTCAAGCAATCCGCGCTCCTGCAGTAGATGAATTTGGCCTCCCTATGAAGATATTGGAAATCACTTGTGAACAAATTATATGTCTAAAGAAAATATGTATAATCATGTATGGGAATAATCATCAAAGCATGAGAATAAAATCTACAAAATAATATTTTATTCCAAGCGTTCAAGAGCCCAAAGGTGCCTTTACAATGAGGGGGTCTCTTCCTTAAATAGGAAGTAGAGGTACCAAAACCCTAACCACTTGTTGAACGAGTGGTGGAGATCAAAATCTAAACATAATACAATCGAATACTATGATGAGTTGGAGCTAAAACACATGGATCAACTCACTATTAAGGGATGCGCACTCACTAAGGTGGCCCTAGGGGTGTCGCACCACATAAAAGATGACTAGGACAAGTTTCAGGAGCACATGGTGGGGCTAGGAGGTATTAATATCGTTCACTAGAATCACCCCATGGCACAATGAATAAATATATGACTCAATAACATCACAAAGTGACCAAGTGACCAAATCGTGGCCCCTTCAATAACATAATAATACATCAAAATAATGCCCTGGAGTGCATGTGGACCCCACTAAATGATGAAACTGTGTTGGAAGGTGTGGTATGAATCATGAATAATCTCTGAACAAACCTCATGCCAATTCCTTGCCTCATTTTCCCAAATCGAATTCCCCAATGACCATATTATCCCATTTTTTATCCTTGGAAAATCACATGTAAATCAATAAAATTCTTGTAGCTCTTTACATGGTGCTCCGGGAACAAATATAACAGTACCAAAGTGTCTAGGGGTATGAAAATATGGAAATAACAAGTGGCAAGACCCCATACTCCCTCTGTAGCTCTGTTGTTGTAGCAACATTCCTCCCCAAAATTTTGTAGACATTGGGGCCCCTCCTTTTAGTTTCCTAGAAAGCTTGCTTAAAGAGTTAAAGTTTCCTTAGAAAGCTTTCGAACTTAGTTTTGCTTTTAGGGATGATTCATTTTCAACGGTTAATTTTTTCTTCTAAGTCAAAACTCGGAATTCTTCCCCTAAATGGCGAAAGAACATGGGATGTCCACCCACATTTTCGGAATAACTCTAAGCTCTCTCCCAAAACGGCGGAAACACTTATACATTTTTGGAACTTCGAAAGGACTTGAAGTCTCTCCCGAAACGGCGGAAACACTCGCAAAGTCTTGCCGCAACAGGCGTCTTCTTATCAAGTCCCTCGGCCATTCATTTTTCGAAAAAAAACTTAACCAACTCATCCGTCATTTTCGGAAGAACTCATCGACTCTTTCCACAATGGCGAAGAAACTCAAGAACTTCCGCCGCGACTAACTTTCGACTCATCAATTTCGGAAGAACCCGCCAAGTCATCCCGAAACGTCGAGACAACTCAAGAACTTGCACCGCAAACTTTTAGCTCGTTGACTCCGGGAGAACTCATCAATCCTTTCCACAAAAGCGGAGCGTCTTCTTATTCTTTCCCGCAACAAGTAAAATTCCATGCTCGAATTCCAAGTTTACCGTGCTTTGGAAGAAACTCACAAAGTCCGCTCGCAACAGCAGATGAGACTCATCTTTTGCTTCTGGTGATTGACGGTTGCGCATAAATGCCAAATGTGGAAGTGACCCCACCGTATGGATAATTAACCCGTTTTAATTTCACCACCTACCCAATTTATTGTCAAAACGATTCAGTTTTAATATAAGGGTGGAGGGGTTTCGATTGTGCCATTGGTAAATTTTCGTTCGGAAGACGCCGTTGGAACCTGCACAAGTTATTCGCTCCAGCTCAGTTTATTCACCTCCACATCAGCCCGTAACACCCTTGTTTCATTTCCAGGTAGGTGGTTCTACCGTTAACTTTGTCTTATCTATGCGTTGAGACTTTCTCGGGGGTTTTTCATTTCATTACGTGGCCGGTGGGCACTCATAACAAACTATCCTTTAAAGTTTACAACCACTGCAACCCCATAGAGTTCTCATTTCTGCTAGCTAGGAGTCATATCCAGTGCTAATCATCCCTAGTTAATCCATTGAAAGAATTAGTCAATCCCTGTCAGTTCCACCGGCCGAAATCCTATCATAAACCTGCCTAAGCCGAGTCGATGCGCTCAATCCAAGTTCTTTGCCGGCTATATGCTGCTACTCAATACTATCGAGCAAGGGGCAGTACCAGACATAGCTAATTGAGCTACTCAGCCGCTAAGTTACTTGGTTTGGATACCGGTTATTGAAAGCGGTTTCGTTATATGTTTTTTTTGGCTCCCTCATAGAGTTTCCCAATCCAAGCCGACATACCATTCACGCTTTAGCCATTAGAAGTGCCTATAATAAAGGACGTCCTATCTTCCCAGGGAAACGAGTTTTTTTACGTCGTATGCCTATATTTTCGGAAGCTTTTAAGTTTTTCCAAACCAGACGTTACTTCCCTAGAATGATCAAGACTGGTGGCTATAATGTGTTTTCTTGAATAGTCTATGTTTTGTTTGCCTCCCCGGCAGACAGCCTTATAATTTTACATATATCTTTCATTAGCATGCTAAGTCCGTCTTGCTCTATGATTATGCTCTCATAATGATTTACAATCTTATGCTCATGCACGTATGGTTCCTGACAAGGATAAGCCACGATGCCAAAAGGTAGCAGAAAGAAAGCTAAAATGACGGAGCCAGAACCAGTACAACCAAGGATTGAAATTTTTTTTCAAGACACTAAGTGCACCACGGGCGTCCCTCCCGAGGTCCGATGGGGAGATATTTATAGGATGATCAGGGACCAAGTTATTCTAGACGTGCTATTAGAAGAAGAACAAATATACCTAAACATCAGGACCTCTGGCATATCCAGGGCTTCTACTCGCCCTGAGCTATTCTCGTGCTCATAACTGATTGGGTGGATATTGGAACATGCCAACCCACAAACAAGAGTGTTGCATGACAACAAGGGAGAGCCATTCACTTCATTCCATCCAGCTTATATTGCAGCAGCCTACAAATTCTCACGTCCCCAACAGGCATTGAACGATGAATGGTTGGGACAGATGAATAATTTTGAAATAGATAAGAGTCTGTTAATCACAGGAAAATGGCTGAGGAAAAGGGACAATGATGAGTATTATGTTTACAGCCTAAGACCTCCATTCAGGTTGATTGCCCTTATGCTAAGCAGAATTTTTGGCATGCCCAATGGAACCGTATATAGGATATAATGAGCCCCCATAATCCATGCCGTAGCATTTAAGGGAACTATGTTTGATTGGGATACTATTCTCTCAGACAGTTTGGCATCCACTGTGGCCGCAGCTAGAGAAGGTTTCGCCTTAAAAAGGTCAGAGTTTTTCATGTCTTCATACCTCATTGATTGCATCTTAGCAAAGCTCCCTTTCCCCAAGTTAGGTTGCTCATGGGACCAGGCCAATACCCCGGTATACACTGCCTATAAAATAATGTGGGCTCAAAATTACAAAGCACACTATAAGCTCATCTATGAAGAGTTCATCATGCCTCTATGTAAGCAGATGTTCAATGAAGAGCCCAGTTTCCTGTCAGAGAATGCCATGGAAGTCTTGGAAAATTATGGCGATTTCTACTTCTCAGAAGAGGGTACCTATATCAGGATGTTCAGAGGTACTAAGCCACCATACATCTTACCAAAATACGCCACTAATTATGTAGTCCTGAAAGAAGCAGTCAGGCAAGTTTTCCTTGATGGAATAGGAGGAGTTCTTAATAAATAGCATAAGTCTTCCTTCCCTCCTTTGCCTTTCTGTATAGGAGCCTATAAATTCTCAGGAGTTGCAGCAGCTGAAGAGTTCATTCAGGAGCTGAAAGCATTTCACTTCGGTGAGGCAATCTTCCATAGAAATGACAGGCGGAGCAAGGATGCGGAGCATTGCAAGGAGTTGTATGCTCATTTTGAGTATGCCCATTACTATGATGCCGAGGAAGAAGTGTTCAGGGGGATCAATAACATGACTGAATTATAGATTTGTCGTCACGGCGGTGGAGCTAGCTCTAGCTCTGCCTCAGCCCGAGAAGCCAACCTCCAGAAAGAAAGGGAAGCAACCGAAGCCCTGGTCCGCGAAGAACAAAGATTGAAAGACGAAGCAAGACTGCAGCATGAAGCCTAGGAAGCAAGGTTGCAGAGGGAAGCTGAAGAAGTGAAATTGCAGCAAGAGGCCGAAGAATCAATATTGCAGCAGGAAGCTCAAGAACAAGAGCAGAGGGAGGTAATTGAGAATCAGCAAAATCCTGAAGGAGAGAAAAATGTTGAGGGAGAAATTAAGGCCAACGAAGATGCTCAGGCAGGTAGCTCTGGCACCCAAGATATGGAAATAGACTCGTCTCAAGTAGTACAGTCCCACCTGCGGAGGCAGAAGTCCATATAAGAGATCTCCCGATCATCCCTTTCACCCCATCCGAAGATCATACTATGTACCGATGGGATAATTTTGTGTACTATAAGAAGAGGAAGGATGTGGTCCTGAAGTCGGAAGAGAGGATAAAGAGACTTTTCCAGGAAGACATTGTCACCCAGCGAGAAACCATGGTCATGCAGAAAAGAAACAAAGCTCCCATAGCTACGGCATCTACCCCTGTGTCGGCAGCAAAAGAAATAGAAGATAATGTGATCGACATGGTCAAATAGTTTGAATCAACGAAGAGGAGAGCCCGCATGCGACAACATACAGTGGCTAATGAGCAAGCTTATTGGGATCTTGTAGTAAACAAATATATTTGCATGTCTGTTGATCACAAGGAGTTGTCGGATAAGTATCGACATCTGGAAGAAGAAAAGGAGCTCCTGGAAATCCAGATGATGGTTCTAGAAGCCAAAAAGAATGATTCTGAAGCTAGAGTCTTTCACCTGGAAGTAGATAAACAGGCAATGGTTGAGCAGTTGGACCAAGCAAAAAGCAGAGCGATGGATATGTCTCCCTTTCATGAGCAGTCTTGTGACATCTTAAGTCAAATGCATGCCACACAAGAACTGATTACTGAGGAGGTGTACAAGCTAAAGACCATGATGGTTAGGTTGAAAGAATTCAATGCCGAAGCCATCATGCTTAAAGGCAAATACACTCGGGTTAAAGAAAACATTTTGAGCCAGATGGAGTGGAGAGAAGGGAAGATGGGTTTCCCTAAACATCTCCCATTCAAATCTGTAGATGGTTTTAAGGAAGATGTAGCCCTCATGGAGTTTTGCAGGAATTGTGGCATCAAGCTGATGGCTAAGATCCAGGGAACGATTGAGAAAGGTAACAGCCTGTATCAAAAGATTCATGAAGTACATGAAAAATGCAAGCTTATTTTTCCTCAGACCTTGGATGATTTTCCAAGCAAAGATAAACATTTGTTAAACGTGAAGGAAGAACCGGGCATTCAAATAGAGTATGCAAAGAAAATTGATGTGCTGGCCACCGATGATCTTCATCACTACATTGGGCTGTCATCCGTATACAATCATTTGCTCAAGGAGGTCCACCAGGAAGCAATAGCAGAAATTCATGGTATTGAAGCAGAGCTTGGTAAGTATATGACTTCACAGAAGATCCTGCTCCCTTCACCAGCAAATGTGGTTATCAGAGACACTGGTATCTGGTTCAGTTATATTGCAGAAGAGGAAAAGAAGGCAACAGTAGCAGTAGAAGCCAGCGCAGGCACATCATTCCCAGCAGAAGCACCACCCCAAGGATAAACACGCTAGTCATAATGCGTTGTCTTTATTTTTTTAGTTTACTTGTTCCCTATGGTTAGAGCGTGGAGTTACAAGCACAGCTGTCCTTTTCTGTTGTAAGAAAGTATTTCTATTATAGGAAAAGGGCCATGAATTGTTATTTCTTGGTAAAATATTTAAAGGACAAGTGTAAAAGGCTAGGTGGCAGCCCAAGAGGCATTTTGTAAACTTATAAATAGATGCATAGGGAATAGTGTAAGAGGACTTTTGGCAGGGAAAAGAAATTTTCTAACTTGTACGAACTATTTTGCACTTGTTCCAAGAAAATGAATTTTGCCTAATAAGAGCTTGGAGAGGACGTTTTTTCCTTGAGATGTGGATTGGATGCATGCAGGATTATTCTTGTGATATTCAAACACAGCTGTGAGATCTTTCTTTGTTGTTCTGAATTTATTTCTGTGGAAGGAATGATCATACTATTCTCTGTGCAATGTTGTTCCTCCTAACATGAGCAATTGAGTGTATTAATGTCAATTAAAGCTATCTTTATATTTTTAACCTTCTGCTGAAGATGCTTCTTTATGAATTTAAATGGTTGTCCATGTAATCTTTAGAAGTTTCCTTTAGTACATTGCTCATATTTACATTTTGCTCCTTGCAGGGATAGATTAGATTTATTTCAATTTTAGATACATATTTATTTCAAGTTCTGCATTTAGATTAAATTAACTTAGGCACTTGCATATCATCTTAACAATAAAATCAAAAAGAACGGTGGATCGGGCCATAATTGGTGCAGAGGAAAACAAATCCAAATCTAACGGTAGCTGGAACCGCTAACCGGACGGATTCCCCATACCAAACGGTGGACAATCTAATTGGGATAGTTTACCGGGGAGAATCCCTTTCTGCTTGATGTTACGATCTTGGGGGCATCAACAGTTTTTGGCGCTAGAAGGAGGGCCTGAAGTGCATGGCTGATAAAGGAAAATATCCCATTATCAAAAATGTTACTGAAAACCTGCTTGGAACAGGAATTTCAGACAGCCCAAATCTTGAAGTAGCAAATCAAGAAAACCCCATTTCTGATTCTGAACATCAAGAAGTGTTGTATGTTGTGCCTTTTGCAGAAATAGAAGATTTAAGAAGACATACACGATCTTATGTTAGACAACTAGGTGGTTTAAATGCAATGAATTTCCTCCTGAGGAAAAGTATTCCCAGAAAAGAAAGACAATACACCCGTGATTCGATTCTTGTGCATAATTTTGAAGAGATCATAAATTTAACTTTGGAAGAAATTGCAGAACCCCTGAAAGAAATCGATCTTGAAAAACCAAAAAAAAATTCAAATCCAGAAAATCTTGGAGAACTTGTTACTCCAAAGGACACTCCACTTAATTCACCACACAATTTTCCACCTGATTCTCCACATAGAAATATGGTTGTACCTGCTCGGAGAGTGAGGGGGGCATTAAATCTAGCTGGGCCATTCCACAATCTGCCTAAAAATCCAGAAAAATTCTTGCCCAAATTTGACCCAGGAAAAGCCATTTCAGCTGAAGATCATCTCAAGAGTTTTTATTTAGCCTTGAATCTTTTAAATGTACAACATGAAGATGTAGTTTGTAGGCTTTTTCCATACACATTTGAGCCAAAAGTTTCTTCCTGGTATTTTAGCTTACAAGCTAGCTCAATTTCCAGCTGGGAAGAATTTGAAACATGTTTCTTAAAGAAGTATGGAAATCAAAAGACTGTAGCTACACTCATGAAATAATTATTGTCCATGAGAATGGAAAAGAAAGAAAAGGTTCAAAACTTCAACCAAAGGTTCACTACACTCTTGAATAATTTCAGCGAAGCAAATAAACCGGCAAAAGAATCTCTAGTTGAATATTATACAACAGCACTTGAAGGGCCTATAGTAATGTTCGTCAAAATATCGAAGAAAACCACCATGATAGAAAATTTTGAAGAAGCTAGGAAGGTGGAAGAAGAAGCGAACAACATTGCCAAACATGCTTTAGATGCAGAGACAAAACCAGCAACTAGTAAAAAAACCTTGCTGCTCACCAGGAATAAAGAAGAGTCATCAGCAGACATGGAGAACATAGTTAAGATGATGCAGAAATTGTCCAATAAAATTGTAGTTCTCGAGAAAGATAAAACAGCTAGTACATATAGGAAGCCTTTCAAACCATTCTACAAAAGGAGAGAAGACAACAATCAACCTCCTCCACCAATGAATACTTCTCCTGTTTTAAATCTGAATGAAATAGGGATGGAAAAATTTTACACATTTCATCAAAAGCCACACTCGAAAAAGAGCTTCCCACAATGGATTAACTCTATGAGTTTAGTCATGAACCAAATGTTGGATTCACAGATTCCAGATCAAGACGACCCTCCAGAGGAACCAAGCCTTGAGATAGAGGATCCCTCTCTAGATACCACCATGGTGCTATGGGATTGTGTACCTTTAACTGGATTGGTAGAATATGATCCCGTGGAAAGCCCAGTCTCTGTTGTAAACATTAACACTCGCAGTAAAGGTCCCATTGCAGATCCAGTTCCAAGCTCGACTATTCCCAAGCCTAAAATTTCAAAAGAATTCCCAAGAAGACACATAACAGTCATTCCACCACAGCCTAAAGCTAACCCAACAGTGGCCAAGCAGCCAAGCATTGACACAACAATTCAACAACCAAAGGTCACCCTAAATAAAACAGACCATCAAACTAGAATTGTAAAAGAAAGTGATATAGGATATGACATCATTGAATATATAAAGAAAGTAAAGGAAAATGTTTCAATATTGGATATGTGCAGTTTACCCTAGCATTGAAACAAGTTGTTGCACGCTCTTCAATCTCAACCCAGCGCTCCACTAGCAGATACCCAAGAAGACCCTAAAATTAATGAGGCTAGTATCGGCAGGAAATCAAAATCTCAGACGTTGCTGTTTCTTTTAACTTTTGAAATTTTCAATCACAATGTTCACAATTGTCTGGTAGATTCCGGAGCATCTTCGAATGTCATGCCACTGTCAATCTGTAAAAAGATTAATGGGCAACCAATTCCATCTCCCGCCTAGATTATTCAGTTAGATAGGACTGCTATCAAAGTTATTGGGCAAATGAAAGATGTCCTCATTAGGTTGTCAGTAGATTCTAGAGTTTGTCAGTTCATTGATATAATGGTATTTGACATTCCCGAAGCCTATGATTTGATCCTAAGTAGGGACTGGTCCACAAAGTTGAACGGTTACTTTGCAACTAATTGGTCCCATTTGTGGTTTCCATATCAAAATAAACAGAATCAGATCAAGGTTCTGAGAGAACCGCACATGAAACAAAATGTAACTCAACTAGAAGGAAAGAATGAAGTTATAGCCTTCTCATCCTCAGTTTTGGGAAATTATTTTTTAGAAATTGTTCCAGATAATTATCAGTCTGAAACTATTAGCCATGAATCAAGTAAACAATCTGATCTCCTTCATTTTTCTCGGACTGATGATATTGACTGTAATATAGTTAGTTTAGTCACTGACTTAGATCATAAAGATACTAACTTAGCTGGATCAAATGATCTTTTTTGGACATTGTACTTTGATGGTTCTGAAACTTTGGAAGGATCCAGAGCCGGTTGCGTTATAATGGATCCAGAAAGAAACAAGTACTTCTTGTCCTATAGATTAGAATTCGATTGTACTAATAACACTGCTGAATATGAAGCTTTAGTCCATGGATTGAAGAAAGCCATCGATTTAAATGTTAAGTACCTAAAGGTGTTTGGCGACTCGGAAATAGTTGTGAGACAGGTAAGAGATACCATTCACTGTCTTTCACCTCATTTGAGGAGTTATCAGGTTGAGGTATGGGATTTAATTATGCATTTTGATGCTTTCAATATAAATTCTATTCCCAGACTTCAAAATTCTACAGTTGATTTATTAGCGACATCCACTTCCAGATTGGTGCCAACTAATAACAAGTGTTCAATTGAATTAATTTTCAGGCCTTCTGTCCCAAACAATATCACGAACTTCAGAGTTTTCGATGATGACGAACAGATTATCAGCTTTCTAACAAACGAAGACATATTCCAAGAAGCTGTGATAGATTAAGAAGAACACGATTCTGATTTACAAAAGAAAGATACAGCTAAAGGCAATTTCATCCTGAAAGGGGTAAGGTCGCTTGAAATGTTGTTTGATCTACAGAGCAAGTTCGAAAGGCCGGCAAATACCAAGACCAATAGCTCATCAAGCAGCATGAATTAGTTAATTTGGGCACCGAGGCTGAACCAAAATTTGTTAACCTTGGCAAATGTTGTTCACCGGGAGAAATAGATAAGTTCATCAAACCGTTTCGACAATATAAGGATTTTTTGCATGGATTTATGAAGATTTGAAAACATACGACATCCGCATTATTCAGCATGTCATACCAATGAAAGCAGGTGTCAAGCCATTTCAGCAGCAATTAAGGAGGATGCATCCTACTCTTGAACCTCTGATTCAAAAGGAATTGAAGAAGTTACTGGATGCTAAAATAATCTTTAAAGTCCGGCACTTTGAGTGGGTTGCTAACCTAGTTCCCGTGAGAAAGAAGTCAGGAGAGATAATACTATGTGTTGACTTCAGAAATTTAAACAGAGCTTCAGATAAAGACAACTATCTCGTCCCTTCAATGGAACAAATTCTCCAGATGGTTTCAGGATCAGAACTATTCTCCCTGCTTGATGGTTTCTCTGGTTACAATCAAGTATTGGTGGCTGAAGAAGACCATCTTAAGACTACTTTCCGCACTAAGTGGGGAACGTTCGCATACCAAAGAATGCCATTTGGCCTAATAAACGTAGGAGCTACGTTCCAGCGAGAAATGGACATCGCCTTCCGAGGATTGGGAGGTCACTGTGTTGTGGTCTATTTAGATGATGTGACAGTTTTTTCGAAGGAAAGAGAAGACCATGTTGTTCATTTGAAGCATATTTTTTATCGTTGCCGGAAATATGGTATCTCTTTAAATCCCAAGAAGAGTGTGTTCGTTGTTCCCGAAGGTAAACTGTTGGGCCATATCATTTCCAAAAGAGGAGTATCAATAAATCAAGAAAGAGTAAAAGCTATCAATAAAATCCCAATGCCTCATAACAAGAAATCCATGCAGTAATTTATGGGCACTATCAATTTTGTCCGAAGATTTGTCCGAAGATTTCACTCAAATTGTCAAACCTTTGCAGCAAATGGTCAAGCAAAGCATACAGTTCAAGTGGACAGACTTAGAAAAGGATGCATTCAGAAACATTAAGGAAGCCATAGCTAAGGCTCCTTCCTTAAGAAGCCCAAATTTTGACAAAGATTTTATCTTGTATACCTTTGCTTCAGATGACTCTCTCCAACTGTGCTCACGCAAAAGGTAGAATTAGGAGATGAGTATCCAATCTCCTCCAGCTGTGCTCACGCAAAAGGTAGAATTAGGAGATGAGTATCCAATCTCGTTTATGAGCACTGGTCTACAGGGTGCTGAACTCAATTATCCCGTTGTCGATAAGCATGTGTATGTTGTCTTCAAAGCGGTCAAACAGTTCAGATCATATATTCTTAAGAACATAACTAAAGTTATAGTTCCCCACCCAGCTGTTAGATCCCTTTTCGTTCAAAAGGAATTAGGAGAAAGGAGGGGAAACTAGGTTACATCTCTTCAAGAATATGATTTAGAATTTAAACCAGCCACCATCATCAAAGGATAAGGCCTGTGTAAATTGCTTACAGAGCATCCAATCGATGAAGAACAACATTGGAAAAATGAAGCCGAGCTGAATTCGGTTGAGGTATGTCCCATTTTCACAGCTCCGGAATCGTGGTATAGAGATCTAGTGCACTATTTGTAGCAGGGATATCTACCAGAACACTAGAGTTCTAAGCAAAGAAGGGCACTCCGTTTGAAATCAGCAGCTTATCAAATCATTGATGGGATACTTTTCAGAAAAAAATTATGATGGAATTTTCCTAAGATGTCTAGGAAAGGAAGATGCAAGTAAAGTTGTCAAAGAGTTACATGATGGTCCTACTGGTGGACATTATTCAGGGGAGACAACAACTCACAAAATACTCAGAGCTGGATATTATTGGCCCACTTTATTCCAAGATGCTCATGCTTATGCACGGAACTGTGATATATGCCAAAGAAGTGTTGGGAAATTGCCTAAGGCAGCAGGACCTTTGCAGCCGGTTATTATCTCAGAACCTTTCGAACAATGGGGTATAGATGTCATTGGAGAGATAAACCCAAATTCTTCTCTACAACATCGATACATCCTGATGGCCACCGACTACTTCACCAGATGGACGGAGGCTACCCCATTGCGCAACATAAATGAAGATGCAGTCATCATCTTCTTAAAAGAAAACATCATAACCAGGTTTGGGGTTCCAATTTCCCTAGTTTTTGATAATGCTCCTTATTTCTCGTCTTTTAAGATAAATGAATTTGTTTATGAATGGGGAATTAAATTGCATTATTCAGCCAATTATTACCCTCAATGGAACGGACTAGCTGAATCCTCAAACAAAAACCTCATCTGAATTCTCAAGAAGGCTGTGATTGAAAATCAGGGAAGCTAGCATATATCTCTCCCAAATTCCTTATGGGCAGATAGAGTAACTCCAAAGAACGCATTAGGAGTTTCCCCTTACACTTTCGTCTATGGAAAGGAAGCCATCCTCCCTCCCAATATATTTCTTCCATCCTTACAGTTGTCCCAAGCCTCTCGAGGGTCTGGTAGTCAAGTCTTACAATCCAGGATCAATACCTTGCTTCAGCTTGAAGAAGTCCGACAGAAAGCTAAAGATCCATTTCATCAACACCAAGATATAGTCAAAAAATGGTTCGATAAAAGGAAGTCTGGTAAAAGAAGTTTTGAAGTAGGAGATTTAGTCATGAAATAGGACCATAATCATGAGGGCAAGGGGATGCACACAAAATTCCAACACTTATGGATAGGCCCTTACCAAATTTCTGCAAAGCTCAGCCCATCCACTTACAAGCTAACAGACCTCTAGGGAGAGGAAGTAACCCTTCCTCTTAATGGCCTCGCCTTGAAACAATACTTTGCGTAGTCTCAGTGAGACTTTCTGTACATAAATAAAGCTTTTCTTTTATTTTACTTTAGTCCCTTGTTTTCTTTGTTTCAGCTATTTTGTCTTTGTTTCTCAGCTTTTGAGTTTTTTGTACAAATTTGTTTTTTCTGAGTCACCTGCAGTTGGACCTATCATGGAAGAAGATCTCTCAAGGAATCACATAACTCATAAAGCCGGTAATGTACCCCCAAAAGAAAGTTCACCAATGAATTTTGGCTTTGATGATTGTTCTCCAGAATGAAGAGATCATATTATGTTGGTCAAGCTAACCCGTGTCTAAATAGCATAGATTTATGATTATCCTTACTACTATCTTCGGGCTCCATCCACCATTACAATTAAAGTATCTCAAGAATACCGTTGTGGTGGGACCCACGGAAAGGTAGCATATCTCGAAGGCATAGGGTATTGAAATGACTCCATGCTGCAAATCTAAGAGCCAAAAGGGCTTATAATCAAGGGTCTGTTTTCCAGATATTCTCACCTCAATCAAAGCATGGCTGAGATAAAAGCAAAGCGTACAAGTCAAGAAAGTTGTCCAAAAAACTCAGCTCATTTAAGGCTACTCTCCGTTCGTGAGACTTGATAAATCAATAAAAATCTCTCGCTCACACAAAAGGACATTATGGATTTAGGAGACAAAATCAAAGTTTGTATTTTAAAGAAAATATTTCTGGAAGGCCCAAACAGCAAAGCTGTCAAATGTACGAACATCCAAAAGGATGCAGGCGGCATGGGAATGAGGAATAAGAGCAATAGTGCCTATGAGATGTTGTTTCTAATCCTGTGGAGTCTGATAGTAGTGGTCACTTTAAGATGAATCTTCTAAAATGAACCTCATATCTTGGCCCTTGGAAAGTTTTAAAGATGTCTTCATCAAAGCTCCCCTTGCCGAATGACCAATAGATAAAGTGACTACTCCCTTCACCGAGATTCAAACGCTCAACTGAATATTGCACAAAAGGTGGACAGTTTCTAAAAGAATTCTTCCGCTAAATAAGATGTTTTTCAGAGATCTGTGTTCACCAGCGACTCGCCAATTGCTGTTGTAGCAACATCCCTCCCCAAAATTTTGTAGACATTGGGGCCCCTCCTTTTAGTTTCCTAGAAAGCTTGCTTAAAGAGTTAAAGTTTCCTTAGAAAGATTTCAAACTTAGTTTTGCTTTTAGGGATGATTCTTTTTCAACGATTAATATTTTCTTCTAAGTCAAACCTCGAAATTCTTCCCCGAAACGGTGGAAGAACATGGGATGTCCACCCGCATTTTTGGAATAACTCTAAGTTCTCTCCCGAAACGACGGAAACACTTATACATTTTTGGAAATTCAGAAGGACTTGAAGTTCTCTCCTGAAATGGCGGAAACACTTGCAAAGTCTTGCCGCAACGAGCGTCTTCTTATCAAGTCCCTCGACCATTCATTTTTCGAAAAAAAACTTAACCAACTCATCCGTCATTTTCGGAAGAAGTCGTCGAGTCTTTCCGCAACGGCGAAGAAACTCAAGAACTTCCGCCGTGACTACCTTTCGACTCATCAATTTCGGAAGAACCCGCCAAGTCATCCCGAAAAGTCGGGACAACTCAAGAACTTGCACCACAAACTTTTATCTCGTTGACTCCGGGAGAACTCATCAATCCTTTCCGCAAAAGTGGAACGTCTTCTTATTCTTTCCCGCAACAAGTAAAATGCCGCGCTCGAATTCCAAGTTTCTCGCACTTCGGAAGAAACTCACAAAGTCCGCTCGCAACGACGGACGAGACTCATCTTTTCCTTTTGGTGATTGACGGTTGCGCATAAATGCCAAAGGTGGAAGTGACCCCACCGTACGGATAATTAACCCGTTTTAATTTCACCACCTACCCAATTTATTACCCGCACGTATCAGTTTTAATATAAGGCTGGAGGGGTTTCGATTGTGCCATTGGTAAATTTTCGTTCGGAACACGCTGTTGGAACCTGCGAAAGTTATTCGCTCCAACTCAGTTTATTCGCCTCCACATCAACCCGTAACACCCTTGTTTCATTTCCAGGTAGGTGGTTCTACCGTTAACTTTGTCTTATCTATGCGTTGAGACTTTCTCGGGGGTTTTTTATTTCATTATGTGGTCGGTGGGCACTCGTAGCAGACTATCCTTTAAAGTTTACAACCACTACATCCCCATAGAGTTCTCATTTCTGATAGCTAGGAGTCATATCCAGTGCTAATCATCCCCAGTTAATCCATTTAAAGAATTAGTCAAGCCCTGTCAGTTCCACCGGCCGCAGTCCTATCATAAACCTTCCTAAGCCGAGTCGATGCGCTCAATCCAATTTCTTTGCCGGCTATATGCTGCTACTCAATACTGTCGAGCAACGGGCAGTACCAGTCATAGCTAGCTGGGCTACTCAACTGCTAAGTTACTTGGTTTGGATAACGGTTAATGAAAGCGGTTTCATTAGTTTTTTTGGCTCCCTCATAGAGTTTACCAATCCAAGCCGGCATATCATTCGCGCTTTAGCCATTAGAAGTGCCTATAATAAAGGTTGTCCTATCTTCTCAGGGAAACGAGTTTTTTTACGTCGTATGCCTATATTTTCAGAAGCTTTTAAGTTTTTCCAAACCAGACGTTGCTTCCTTAGAATGATCAAGACGGGTGGCTGTATTGTGTTTTCTTGAATAGTCTATTTTGTTTGCCTCCCCGGCAGACAGCCTTATAATTTTACATATAGCTTTCATTATCATGTTAAGTCCGTCTTGCTCTATGATTATGCTCTCATAATTATTTACAATCTTATGCTCATGCACGTATGGTTGCTGACAGGGATAAGCCACGATGCCAAAAGGTAGCAAAAAGAAAGATAAAATGACGGAGCCAGAACCAGTGCAACCAAGGATTGAAACTTTTTTTCAAGACACTAAGTGCACCATGGGCGTCCCTCCCAAGGTCCGGTGGGGATATATTTATAGGATGATCAGGGACCAAGATATCCCATATGTGTTATTAGAAGAAGAACAAATATACCTAAACATCAGGACCTCTGGCATAGCCAGGGCTTCTACTCGCCCTGAGCTATTCTCGTGCTCAGAAGTGATTGGGTGGATATTGGAACATGCCAACCCACAAAAAAAATTGTTGCATGACAGCAAGGGAGAGCCATTCGCTTCATTCCATCCAGCTTATATTACAGCAGACTACAAATTCTCACGTCCCCAGCAGGCATTGAACGATGAATGGTTGGGACAGATGAATAATTTTGAAATAGCTAAGAGGATGTTAGTCACGGGAAAACAGCTGAGGAAAAGGGACAATGATGAGTATGATGTTCATAGCCTAAGACCTCCATTCAGGTTGATTGCCCTTATGCTAAGCATAATTTTCGGTATGGGCGATGGAATCATATATAGGATACAATGGGCCCCCATAATCCATGCCATAGCATTTAAGGGAACTGTGTTTGATTGGGCTACTATTCTCTCAGACAGTTTGGCATCCACTGTGGCCACAGCTAGAGAAGGTTTGGCCTTAAAAAGGTCAGAGTTTTTCATGTCTTCATACCTCATTGATTGCATCTTGGCAAAGCTCCCTTTCCCCAAGTTAGGTTGCTCATGGGACCAGGCCAATACCTTGATATACAATGCCTATAAAATAATGTGGGCTCAAAATTACAAAGCACACTATAAGCTCATCTATGAAGAGTTCATCATGCCTATGTGTGAGCAGATGTTCAATGAAGAGCCCAGTTGTCTGTCAGAGAATGCCATGGAAGTCTTTGAAAATTATGGCGATTTCTACTTCTCAGAAGAGGGTACCTATATCAAGATGTTCAGAGGTACTAAGCCACCATACATCTTACCAAAATACGCCACTGATTATGTAGTCCTGAAAGAAGCAGTCAGGAAAGTTTTGCTTGATGGAATTGGAGGAGTTCTTAATAAACAGCATAAGGCTTCCTTCCCTCCTTTGCCTTTCTGTATAGGAGCCTATAAATTCTCAGGAGTTGCACCAGCTGAAGAGTTCATTCAGGAGCTGAAAGCATTTCACTTCGGTGAGGCAATCTTCCATAGAAATGACAGGCGGAGCAAGGATGCGGAGCATTGCAAGGAGTTGTATGCTCATTTTGAGTATGCCCATTACTATGATGCCGAGGAAGAAGTGTTCAAGGGGATCAGTAACATGACTGAATTACAAATTTGTCGTCACGGTGGTGGAGCTAGCTCTAGCTTTGCCTCAGCCCGAGAAGCCAAACTCCAGAAAGAAAGGGAAGCGGCCGAAGCCCCGGTCCGCGAAGAACAAAGATTGAAAGAATAAGCAAGACTGCAGCATGAAGCCGAGGAAGCAAGGTTGCAGAGGGAAGCTGAATAAGTGAAATTGCAGAAAGAGGCCAAAGAAGCAGGATTGAAGTAGGAAGCTCAAGAACAAGAGCAGAGGGAGGTAATTGAGAATCAGCAAAATCCTGAAGGAGAGCAAAATGCTGAGGGAGAAATTAAGGCCAACGAAGATGCTCATGCAGGTGGCTCTGGCACCTAAGATATGGAAATATACTCGTCTCAAGTAGTACAGACCCCACCCGCGGAAATAGGAGTCCATATAAGAGATCTCCCGATCATCCCTTTCACCCCATCCGTAGACATTACTGTGTCCCAATGGGATAAATTTGTGTACTATAAGAAGAGGAAGGTTGTGTTCTTGAAGTTGGAAGAGAGGATAAAGAGACTTTTCCAAGCAGACATTGTCACCTAGCGAGAAACCACGGTCATGCAGAATACAAACAAGGCTCCCATAGCTATGGCATCCGCCGCTATGTCGGCAGCAAAAGCAACAGAAGATAATGTGATCGACATGGTCAAAGAGTTTGAATCAATGAAGAGGAGAGCTCGCATGCTGCAACATACGGTGGCCAATGAGCAGGCTTATAGGGATCTTGTAGTAAACAAATATAATCGCATCTACTGATCACAAGGAGTTGTCGGATAAGTATCGACATCTGGAAGAAGAAAAGGAGCACCTGGCAATCCAGATGATGGTTCTAGAAGCCGAAAAGAATGATTCTAAAGCTAGAGTCTTTCACCTGGAAGTAGATAAACAGGCAATGGTTGAGCAGGTCGAGCAAGAAGAAAGCAGAGCGATGGATATGTCTCCCTTTCATGAGCAGTCGTGTGACATCTTAAGTCAAATGCATGCCATACAAGAACTTATTACTGAGGAGATGTGCAAGCTCAAGACCATGCTGGTTAAGTTGAAAGAAGTGAATGCCGAAGCCATCAGGCTTAAAGGCAAATACACTCAGGTTAAAGAAAACATTTTGAGCCAGATGGAGTGGAGAGAAGGGAAGATGGGTTTCCCTAAACATCTCCCGTTCAAATCTGTAGACGGTTTTAAGGAAGATGTAGCCCTCATGGAATTTTGCAGGAATTGTGACATCAAGCTGATGGCTAAGATCCAGGGAACGATTGAGAAAGGTAGTAGCCTGTATCAAAAGATTCGTGAAGTACATGAAAAATGCAAGCTTATTTTTCCTCAGACCCTGGATGATTTTCCAAGCAAAGAGAAATGTTTGTTAAATGTGAAGGAAGAACTGGGCATTCAAATAGAGTATGTAAAGAAGATCGATATGCTGGACACCGATGATCTTCATCACTACATTGGGATTTTATCGGTATACAATATTTTCTCAAGGAGGTCCACCAGGCAGCAATAGCAGAAATTCATGGTATTGAAGCAGAGCTTGGTAAGCATGTGACTTCACAGAATATCATGCTCCCTTCACCAGCAAATGTGGTTATCAGAGACACTGGTATCTGGTTCAGTTATATTGCAGAAGAGGAAAAGAAGGCAGCAGTAGCAGTAGCAGCCAGCGCAGGCACATCATTCCCAGCAGAAGCACCACCCCAAGGATAAACACGCTAGTCATAATGCGTTGTCTTTATTTTTTTGGTTTACTTCTTCCCTATGGTTAGAGCGTGGAGTTACAAGGACAGCTGTCCTTTTCTGTTGTAAGAAAGGATTTCTATTATAGGAAAAGGGCCACAAATTGTTATTTCTTGGTAAAATCTTTAAAGGACAAGTGTAAAAGGCCAGGTGTCAGCCCAAGAGGCATTTTGTAAACTTATAAATAGATGCATAGGGAATAGTGTAGGAGGACTTTTGGCAGGGAAAAGGAATTTTCTAACTTGTATGAACTATTTTGCACTTGTTCCAAGAAAATGAATTTTTCCTAATAAGAACCTGGAGAGGATGTTTTTTCCTTGAGATGTGGATTGGATGCATGCAGGATTATTCTTGTGATATTCAAACACAGTTGTGAGATCTTTCTTTGTTGTTCTGAATTTATTTCTGTGGAAGGAATGATCTTACTATTCTCTGTGCAATGATGTTCCTCCTAACATGAGCAATTGAATGTATTAATTTCAATTAAAGCTATCTTTATATTTTTAACCTTCTGCTAAAGATGCTTCTTTATGAATTTAAATGGTTGTCCATGTAATCTTTAGAAGTTTTCTTTAGTACATTGCTCATATTTACATTTTGCTTCTTGCAGGGATACATTGGATTTATTTCAATTTTAGATACAGATTTGTTTCAAGTTCTGCATTTAGATTAAAATGAACTTAAGCACTTGCATATCATCTTAACAATAAAATAAAAAAGAACGGTGGATCGGGCCATAACCGGTGCAGAGGAGAACAAATCCAAATCTAACTGTAGCCGGAACCGCTAACCGGACGGATTCCCCATACCAAACGGTGGACAATCTAATTGGGATAGTTTACCCAGGTGAATCCCTTTCTGCTTGATGTTGCGATTTTCGGGGCATCAACAAGCTCCTTAGGAGAACCAGATAAAAACTCATGTGTTGTCATGCCATTTTATTATGGAAAATCTGCAGTAAATGGATAACTGAGTGAATTCTCGTCCGGGAGTGCCTGTATCGGAAATATGAGTTTACGAGTGTACGAGTGGACTCATCTCAGATCCTATAGTTTACTTGGTCAAACTAGGTTTGACCAGGTCAAGACTAATCAAAATATGACCCAGGATCAAATGCCTGATGTTGCAAGTACAAATGGTTAAGGTATGCTCTTTTAATCATTCTAATAGCAAGACTTAATGTATGAAGCATCATTTCACCGGTATTTAATCAATAATTATATCAAATATAAGTTTAAATAATCATTTACTCAAAATAGAACCTTGGGAATATACTCATTTGATAGACGTGAACATTTTTACAGCAAAGGGTGAGGGTGAAGAATGCAAGGCTAGGATAAAGGGATGACTTGACTGAATCAACACTGTGATACTTCGGATAAGGGAAAGGGACTACACACTTAATCATATGTTGGATAAGAAACACACGGGGAATGGCAGTGTCTCACAAATGGAATGAGTTGTTTAGAGAGGTGCTTATTCAACCTTGGCAATGTCTATAGCTCACATCCAAGATGAATCCAACTCCGTGAGGATATTTTCTAGAACTGTCGTAACTAGGTGCAAAACTAACCGTAACTTGAGGTTCTAGGGGACACTTAGAATTATTTTTCCCTTACTCCATCTCACATCCCAACCCGTAGGCTCTGTGAGGTATTAATCATTACATTTAGTTCATGGCCAGTAGTCTTTGGATTTACCATACATTTAATCACTACTTTTTAGGCCTTTAGGACCCTTTTGATTTTGCATGTTCTTAAAAGCAAAACTAATCGCAACTTACAGCCAGGGTGCTTTAACCTTTCAATTTCCATATCCCTCTTTCATTGTGCTCAGAAGCACAGTTTTTAATTTGTTTCCATGGGCTTGCACAAAAGATAAGATAATAATTTCCATATGCATGTAATGATGGTAGTACAATTTGCTTCGTGTTTATTCAGCACAACTCAAGCAACTAGGGGGATTATCCACAATCAATACAAAACATCGGGGCAACCAACCAGAGTGATCAAGGTATCAAATTCAATTCAGCTAAGCACAGGAACCAACACCATCTAGTTCTCTTGGCCCAGAAGGATCAAGGCTTCCGTAAGTTCGGTTTCCAACTCAAAGCCGAGATACAAACTAACAGGGATGTTATCCAACATAGAGTCAAAAGTGGGGAGGTCCTCCATATCACAGGATGAGGTGTAAGTCAGGGTGAAAAAACAAAAATGGGAGAGAGAACGGATGGATGGGGAAAATGAAGGTGATGCCTAAGCTAGCAAGCCATAAATGGTGGGAATGATCATGTCCATACTACTAAGAGGGTAAAACCAATGAGTATAAACAAGAGCTTCTAATCATGAGTAATTAGACCATTTAGATAATTATTAAGCAACCAAGTCGCTATAACATGCACACACACACACACACATACACCACCAGATCATGATCACTAGATACCAATTCAAGCTACTAAGATGAGGAAAAGAGAAAAAACAATCATAACCAATGCACACTATAAACCTGTTGGTCCATATACCTACATACCATCTGGATCATCAAATAGTCACTGGATACTCTATTGTTGAAACTTTGGGCACTGCAATGCTCTGTATGGAATGAAAATGTTCATCTGAGGCTCATTCTTGGCACAAGGTTCACTATGTTCGATCTGGGGCTACTATGATATGTGAGTGATCATCCAAAGTACTACTCATCATAGGTTGATCTCATCAAAATTGTGTAAAGGTCTAGCTCAAAAATATACAATGAACTGCTCTTCAATCATGGTAGCCCAGCTGCTATGGATGTGATAACAGGGATGTAGGCCAAAGTGTATCAATAAATTGGAATTGATTATCATAAAAATTTCACTAGAGTTAGCCTCCATCCCAAGGACAACCACATGTTGCACCGTAGGGTAATTCTTTTCTCTACCTTTTCAGATAACTAATTCCAATATTTTTTCCTATAATCATTGGACTTTAACAAAAATCCTAAATACTTGACACCTACTTGAAAATCAACATGTTGATAAGGAAAGATATGAATAAGTAACCTATTATGATATTCTTCCAAACCATTGAAAGAAATATAAGACTTATGAAAGTTAAGCTCCGTACCAAATGTTATATTGTATAGCTCTAAAAGACTTATGAAAGTTAAACTTCATACCAAATGTTATACTGTATAGCTCTAAAATTTCCTTGAGTTTCTTTTCTCTTTGAGAGTTATCACAAATAATAATACATCACCTACAAAAGGAAAATGTGTTAATAAAAGAGATCTTTCTAGTTTGATTCCTTAAAGATTCCATCTCCTTTTTGCCTCCACAGTAGCATTGCTAAGGCCTTTAGCTATAATCAAAAAGAGGAAGGAGGACAATGGATAGCCTTATGTCAGTCCCTTAGAGGGTATAAAAAAATAGATGTGGAGCCATTCATTTATACAACAAAGGATATTGAAGACAATAAACCAATAATCAAATTTATCAAGAAACGTTGAAATCAATGTGAATGAACATTAATCTAAAGTACAACCAATTTTATTTTTCATGGACATTGGATAGATCTAATTTCAACACCATTGTTGA
Source organism: Larix kaempferi (assembly GCA_027924585.1). Taxonomy (NCBI): domain Eukaryota; kingdom Viridiplantae; phylum Streptophyta; class Pinopsida; order Pinales; family Pinaceae; genus Larix; species Larix kaempferi. Next base: position 18,005,600 of record BSBM01000805.1, on the reverse strand, counting down.
TAAATTCTTTTTTAGTAAAGTGAGGTCCTTAGTGTGCCACCCAATATCATCATGGATCTATTTTCCATGAAATAAACCAAATTGTTCTTTGGAAATAGTCTCGGAAAGGAAGAAGAAAAAAACAATTTTACCATCAGAAAATTTTAGATATTATCTTATAGATACAATTATATAATGAGATGGCTATGAATTCATAAAATATAGCTAGGTTGTTCTTCATGGGAACCGGTGCAATAAAATTTGGATTGAATGTTGCAAGTACCTTCCCCTCACTTTCTAATTCCTCCACCACCCTTGGTAAATCTTCTTAAATAAAATGAAATCATAAAAACCCAAGAAAAATTATATAATCCAACCATTGAGTCTACAACTTTTATCCTTCTAAAAGAGTCAGAGACCTTTTTAGTTCTTCCTTACAAATTTCCTCCATAAAAAATTCATTTGCTTCCTTATTGACAAAACTTGGAAAGAATGTGATCATTTTGACAACTTTTTCTATGTTGGCTATGTCATGTTCCCTATAGAGCTTCTCAAAATGAGCCTCACCTAAAGCTTCAATATCATTAAAATTAGTCATCCTCTCATTGCATTTCCCATATATTATTGATATTTTTTCTATGGTTAGAATAATTGGGAATGTACTTTGTGTTTTCAGCTCCTTTGGAGAACCACAAAGCCCCACTCTTTAGCCTCCTTCTTTTTTATTATTTCAAAAACCTCAGTCTTTATTTTTTATCATTATCAATTAATCCCTCTACATCATGTGCATATACTTCAGCAATGTGATTCTCAATTGTCATCAAGGTTTGTTCATCATTCATGTGCATGTTAAAAGCTCAACTTGATACAACACCTTTGACTTTTTTCAAATTGGACACTAGTTGACTTCCTTAATGAATCAACATAGCTTTTCCATTATTTTTTGACTAAGTTTATGTATTGAAGAATGTAACTTTGTAAGATATTATTAATTGTATCATCTGTATTATTTGAATTGTACTTCCTTCGGGAATTATTATTGACGTAATTGATCATGTAAAATTCATTGAAAGAGTCAATGTAAACCCTAATTGTTATGTTGGCCTAAAAAGATCCAGAAAAGAGTATTTTATTGTTAACTGGAGAAGTCGGCCTTGTTAGGAGAGTTAAGTTGGCCCTCTTGGGTAAAATGGTCATGTCACTGATTAGTATAAATGAGGAGCTCTCCCTCCTCATTTGGTCACCACACTCACTCATCAAGTTCGCATGAGTAGAGAGATAGAATCATAAAGAGTAGTTGCTTTTGGAGTCTTCTTGTTTTGGGTTATTGCATGAGGAATACTATTGTACATTCTGACAAATCTATATAGAAGGAGTTTGTTGGGTTTTTCTACCCCGTGAGGGTTTTCCCAAGATAAATCATTGTGTACTAGTGTCTATGTTGTGCTTGTAAATATTTCAGTGATCCTTATTGTTACTGAATTTAAAATTCTAACATGGTATTAAAGCTGGCCTGAAAGAAAACATTGTGTTGTTGCTACAATTACAGAAACTAGGGTTTCTATTTTTCGAGTCTTCCTCTATAAATCAGCTAAAAAAGAGGGTCCAATCAACTCGCCTCACTAGGGCACATATTTCAGTCAAAGAAAAATCCCAATCGGAGAAGTTTCATTTTTGGGCCCACCACTACAACCCGGAGAACTAGGGCATCAATTTTTTTGGAGGATCTGTCCACAGATTCGTGGAAAACTACCTTTGCTCAACTCACCTTGGGGAGGCGCATCTTTTCCTCCTATCAATTTCTCAAGATCCCGAAGTTGAGAAATTAGGGTTTCTCTGACAAACCCTAGGTCACTCTGCAACCAGATATCAGAAATCAACTTTTGATTGGAGCATCTCATTTGGTAAGTTATACTATCTTTATCCATTTGAGGTTCTCATTTATCAATTTTATCAAGATGACAAATCATACCAAGCTTGAGGATAACCTTGAAGGGGCAGAACTTTCGCGCCTAGAAGTATAGGGTGATGCTCATTCTGGAAGAGCATGAGTTGGACAAGTATGTCAGAGAAGTAGTTGTGGAGCCAGAGGGAGATGAGGACAAAGAAAATCATAAGAAGAACCTGATAAAAGACAAGAGGATCATAGATGACTCCATCAAGTATCACTTGATCCCACACATCTCATCTCTGAAAACTCCAAAAGAGATATTTGATGCTCTGAAGGGACTATTTGAAGGAACCAACATCAATAGAAAGATGACCTTGAGGACTCAACTCAAGGCTGTGAAGATTCAAAGCAATGAAAGTATCCAATCTTACTTTACAAGGGTCTCCCACATCAGAGATCAATTAAGTGTCATTGGAGACCAGGTTGAGAATGGGGAATTAGTGATGACTACCTTGAATGGTCTTCCAATATCATGGGAATCATACATTCAAGGAATAGGTTCAAGGAAGAAGCTCATTATGTTCAATGCACTTTTAGAATTATGCACCCAAGAGGAAGCAAGGATTGAAGCCGGAGAAGAAAATTTAGGAGCTGAAGATAATCAAGCTCTGGAAGCTCATTCCAAAAGAGGCAAGAAAGAAGATCATCATCATCACAATTCTAATAGATCCCACAAGGGTCGAAGGTCTCCTAGAAACTATTCAAGTATCAAATGCTACAATTGTGATGAGATCGGACACATTGCAAGACATTGTCCCAAGAAGAAATGCAACAAGAAAGGAAACAAGAAAATACATCATGCTCATGTTGTAGAGGATGATGAACCAACTAAGAAGAAAGAAAAAGAGGATTCTTCATGTGATGAAGAATATGTGTTGATATTAGCACTCACAGGTACAGTCTCACTTGGTAATAATGATTGGCTTGTTGATAGCGGTGCTTCTAAGCACATGACGGGATTCAAGGATGCTCTCAACAACCCCACAGAAAAGGACTCACCTCACAAGGTGAAATTAGGAGATGATTATTAGTGTCCCATAAAAGGGGTAGGAGAAGCTTCTTACAAGATTGAATCAGGGAATCCTATTAAAATAAAGGATGTCCTATATGTAGCAGGACTGAAGAAGAACCTACTTTCCATCTCAACATTATATGAGAAAGGATTCTTATTAGCATTTTTCGATGGTCAAGTACTTATGTGGCCCAAAGGTGAAACCTTTGATGATGTAGTAGTGATTGGGGTGCAAGAGGGAGGATTATACAAGCTCAAGGGATAACCAGAACAAGCCTTGGTTCATGAAACTATGGAACCAATTGAATTATGGCAAACAATGTTTGCTCACATCAACTAGAAGGCATTAACAATCGTGAGCAAGATGGTGGATGGTCTACCCAAGACCCAAACTAAGCATGAAGGCATATGTAAAGGATGTGTGAAAGGGAAGAACATGAAGAAGCCATTTCCAAGGAGTGACAACAAAGCCAAGGAGATTTTGGAGCTTATACATTCAGATGTTTGTGGACCTATGTCTTCTAACTCATTAAGCGGGCATGCCTACTATGTTTCTTTTATTGATGATTATTCTCGTAAGACCTGGATTTATTTCTTGAAATCAAAAGGTGAAGTATTTAGAAAGCTCAAGGAATTCAAATCCCTTGTAGAAAATCATATTGAAAATAAAATAAAAACATTAAGATCAGATAATGGAGGTGAATTTACCTCAGGAGACTTCAAAACACTATGTAAAGAATTAGGGATTAAGAGGGATATGAGCACTCCCTATAATTGTAACAAACCTATATCTCCAAGTTAGCATTTATTTTCTATTCACTTAACTCTGTAACATATCCCAAATCTTGTCAGTATTAACGTGAAATTAGAATAATTTCATAACCTTAAAAGTCTTCACAATTTAATTATTTATGTTAAGGACACAACGTCTCGCATTACAAGCATGTACGATATAACATTCTTCCTATGATGATCCATGGACAATATGAATGTTAGATCGTACATGCTTGTAATGGGAGACATTGTGTCCTTAACACAAAGAATTAAATTGTGAAGACTTTTAAGGTTATGAAATTATTCTAATTTCACGTTAATACTGACAAGATTTGGGATATGTTACAGAGTTAAGTGAACTTTAAGTGAATAGCAAATAAATGCTAACTTGGAGATATAGGTTTGTTAAATATGGTATCAGAGCACAGGTTGCAAACACTCGGGCTTATTTGGGCTCAATCGGGAAAAAATTAGTCTAACTAGGAAAGGAACTCCATTCTATAAGACACAAACATAAAATTTCATTCCAAGGATCGGCAAGAGATAAGAAACAAGATGACTTGGAGATATAGGTTTGTTACAATAATCCACAACATAATGGGATTGCAGAAAGAAAGAATAGAACAATAATGGAAGCAGTGAAGGCCATGATCCATGATCAGGACCTTCCAATGCACTTATGGGTGGAATTAGAAAGAATGGCAGTATATTTTCAAAACAGAACTCCCCACTGTGTACTTGAGAACATGACACCTAAAGAGATGTTTACAGGAGAGAAGCTAGAGGTTGGCCGTTTCAGAATATTTGGTTGCCCTATATACATACATGTTCCAAATGAGAAAAGGACCAATTTGGAGCCTTTGGCAAAGAAGGGCATCTTCATTGGTTATAGTGATTCATCAAATGTATACAGAATATATATACGAGGCTTCAAGAAGATCGAGACTAGCAGAGATGTAACCTTTGATGAAGATACAGCTAGCCTTCAGCAGATCTAGGAAGATTCACTCTGATGAAGTAATTGAAGAAGAACCTGAGACTCCTAGAGTTAAATATATTGTGATGGAAGAGCAAATTCCAGAAGAACGTGAAAAACAAGAAATGACTGAGCCACAGAGACCTGTAGATCCACCAAAAGAGATGAACACGCACAAGAGAAAACTAGCTTGGGTACGAGATATTATTCAGGATGCATAGAAGTATGGTGCTCCAAAAGGAACTTCCAGAGAAATCAAGAGACCTTGACCATACTCCAGTTATGTGGCATTACTGTGTGACATCATTGATGTTGAACCTTCCAATTATGAAGAGGTGGATGAAAATAAAGTATGGAAGGATGCTATGATCGAGGAATATTAGTCGATCATGAAGAATGATGTTTGGGAGGTGGTTCTGATACTAGAAGGGAAGTCATTAGTATCTTCCAAATGTATCTACAAGATCAAGCATGCGGCAGACAGAACTGTCGAGAAATACAAGGCAAGGTTTTTGGCTCGAGGTTTCTCCCAAAAATAAGGGATAGATTATGAGGAGACATTTTCTCTCATGGATAGATACACTTCAATCAGATCTATACTTGCTATAGCAAAAGTGTTGAAGTGGAAGGTACACCAAATGGATGTGAAGACTTCCTTCCTGAATGGCATAGTAGAAGAGGAAGTGTATATGGAGCATCCACCAGGTTTTCAGACACATGACAAATAGACTCATGTGTGCAGATTAAAGAAGGCCTTGTACAGTTTGAAACAGGAACCCAGGACATGGTACGGCAAATTGATGGGTTTCTGATGAGCTTGGGATTTACCAAGAGTAAAGTGGATTCCAACCTTTACTACAAGGTTGAAGAGGGAAATCATGTGATTCTACTGTTATATGTAGATGACTTTATTTTTACAGCTGATGAGAAGCTCATAGAAGAAAAAAAGAGGAGTATTGTCTTAAAGTTTGAGATGAAAGACCTGGGTATGATGCACTATTTCTTAGGTCTTGAGGTGTGGCAGAATCCAGAGGAAATTTTCCTGAGTCAAGGAAAATATGCGGTAGAGATCGTGAAGAGATTCGAGATTGTTAGAATCCTTAGGGTAATTTGTAAATAAATAAAACTTCCATTTTGGAAGATGTAGAGTCTAGGAGACTCTAACGGACCATTTGGAATATGAATTCCAAAGGTCAGAAATACTTTGTATAAATATAATGCTTGATGAATGAAATAAACAATCGGAGAGTTATTACCTGTCATGTTGTATCAGAGCTCAGACCTGCTCTCCCATAACTCCTGCGCTGGTCAGATTTCCAATTTTGGCACTGAGTCCTCTTACTTGATCAGTCCCTGCCAAACCTGCTCTCTACCTGAAGGATAACACCCTTTTCTCTGCATTAGAACCCTAATTCTGGAACTGCTCAACCTGTGAATGTGTTTTCTATTGTCTGCGCTCTCTGTTGTATTCATATACCCAACGTTTCTTTCTACGGGCCTCTTTGGTTTTCCTCCACTCCAGCACATTCTTTCTCCCTCGAACCCGAATTTCTCCATAGTATTTTGAATCATTCTTTTTTAATTTTAAGCGTGAAGAAACTAGTGATGAGTGCTTACTGTGACCTCCTTCTGCGTTGAGTGAGCTCGTAATGCTAATCCTGTTGAGTGTTGTATCGTTGGCACTCCCCTATCTCATGGACTCGATGGAAAGCTAAGTTGTTGCGAACTTCGTGGATACTCTCAACATTGAAGCTGAGATGAATATTCGTGTTTGGAGCTCCTACGAATCTGCGTATTGAAATCCATCATGCTCACTGATTTTTTCTGCTATACATCTTTGTGTTAATACAAAGTCAATCGAGCTGGAGAAGAGATGCGAGCTTCCAGAGTTGTGACCTATACGTGCTTCCATTCGTGGATGTGTTGATTCTTGTTCTGCGCCCTCAAGTTTTGTCTGCGTGGAACACTCCCTTCGGTGTTGCAACCTGCTCGTTGTGATTGACCCCTATGAGTTTGCTGCATTTCCTCCAGTTTGGGATATGCGACGTCAACATCTCTCTTTACTGCTACATTAATACTAAGAACGTGTTGACAACCGTGGATATTGTGGTGAAGTGTTGCGTCCATCATATTGAGAAGTTTCCAGATCTTGAAGTATAGTGACAACCTCGGCATTGATTTGTGCCTCCATCCGCGTGTGTGGAATTTGTGTAGTGAGATCGAGTGCTGTAACCTCTGCGTGTTGATGTGTGGAATCTGTTGATTGTGTCAGTAGCTACAATTTGCAAGCTGCAACCTGTGAGCTGCCATATGCAAAACCCTAAATTTTGCATGAAGGTAACATTTCACATAAAAATTTATTATTTAAGAAGGAGAAAGGTTAAACTATTAAAGTGTAATGCGCCATGAAGACTATTATTGTAATTGTCTTGTGGGGGTTACGATCAATTTGACAATCATTTTATTTGAGAGTGGGGACTATTGTAATCTATTATTGTATAAAGAGCGTGAATAAAGAGTGTGGAAGAAAAATTGTAGATTCACGTTGACAACTGCAAAATTAAATATTGTAGTTGTAAACAAAGGAGCAGTTTTCAAGCTTGCATCCTATATTTTTCAAAAATTGTATAAATTACAGGCTCAAGATGCATTCCATAGCATCAGTTGTTGGTTCCACACTCACCGGAAAAGAAAAATTTCCAGAATGGTGGAGAAATATCAAAGTTGCATATATCTACAACGATTTGTGAGATGGCATCTGCGAAGGAAAGACCATTCTCAATGACGAAGGCACCATCATTATTTTAGTGCCAAAGCCTCCATCATCAGAGAAAGAGATTGTTATTTGGAAGTCCAGAGACAAGAAAGCATTGGCCATGATTTCTGCCACAGTCGGTGAAGAGGTGAGCCAGCACATTCTTCCTGCGAAGACATGTTATGAAGCCTTAAAAACTCTAAAAGATTTGTATGATTTGCACTCTGAAATGGAAATCATTCAATTAATGTTAAAGTTATTCAGTCTTGAAGTAAAATATAATGACCCCATGTTAGTCGCATCTGAAATAAAAGCCATCATGCACAAGATTCAAGCCTCTAGTATGAAACCAGACCTTCCACTTGCAGCATTTGTAAAATCTCTTTATCCCACTCACTCAAACTACCTTGAATCCTTGCAAGCAAGTGATAATTTAAAAGACCTCACCTTTGAAGTTCTGGTAGAAAAGATTGTAGACAAGGAAAAATATTTTGGAAAGAAGACAAGTGAGTACTCCAGAATCTCTTTGCTTTGCTCAAAAAGCAAAGAAAAATCCTAAAGACTCTTTCAAGGGAGATAGCAGTAAAAGAGGCAGAGGAAGAAGAAATTTCAAAGGAAGAGGAGGAAGAAGCAGCTCAAGCAAAAGATCAGATGTGAAATGCACACGTTGTGGAAAGAATGGACATGAAGCAGATCAATGTTGGGCATCTTGGAACTCCATCAAATGTATACAGAATAAAGAAGATAAGAATAAAAACCAAGAGGATGGTAAAACCCCTGATTCTGCTCATTGTATTGTTGAACATTGTAATCTTGAAATTAATGAAATGACTTCTCTTTTATTTTACAAATATTGTTGGTTGCTTAATATTGGTGCAACATCTCATATGAATTTTAGAAAAGATTGCTTTGTATAACCAAATGACATTGCGAATGGCATAGTATACTTTGTAGATAAATCTATCATCAAACCACGGGGAATTGGCTCAATCAGGCTAAAGTTACATGGATTCCCTTATTTCATATTAAAGAATGTTCTCTATCTTCCTGAGTTGCAGAGAAGCTTGTTGTCCTTGGTGCAGATTCGATAGCAAGGCCATTCCATCCACATGTTTAATGCGATTGTGGAGATAAGAAAATCATCTGACAACAAGGTCGTCATGACTGGTTATGAAGATGGACAGCTATTAAATTTGAGAGGCTCTTCTGCAAGAGTTCATAAATTTTTCTATATCTCTCATAATGAAGAAGGTAATATGTCATCCAGTTTACTATGGCATGCTATATTTGGTCATCTTAATTATAACAGTCTTAGATTGTTAAGAAAGAATGGTCTATTTGGTTTTCCCACCATTCCTAAGCAAAGGAACAAGTGTGATGAATGCATACTAGGCAAACAATATAGTAAGCAACGATTTCCAGAGTCAAAATTCAGAGCATGTAGAAAGTTAGAACTGGTTCATTCTGACTTATGTGGCCCCATGCCTATTCCTTCTACAAATGGTAATAGGTACATTATGACATTTGTTGATGATTATAGTAGAATGTGTTGGGTGTATTTGTTGAAGACAAAATCTGAAGCATTTCAAACTTTCAAGAAGTTTCATGCAATGATAGAAAATCAAGCACAAGTACGTATTGGTACATTCATATATAATAATGGTAAAGAATATGCATCTAAGGAATTTGAAGACTATCTTTGAAAACATGGAATTACACATCAAAATACAGTTCCCTACAATCCCCAACAAAACAGTGTAGCAAAAAGGATGAATAGAACCTTAATGAATACAACACGATCAATGATGTTTTTCAAGAATGTGAAGCTAATTTTTTGGGGTGATGCGGTCCTACGAGCAGCATATTTGAGAAATAGAAGTGCTTCTCATGTTCTGGAAGATAACACTCCACATGAAATGTGGTTTGGCCACCTTCCTTCGGTTAGGCATCTCATAATTTTTGGTTCCGCCTGCTATGCCTTAATACCAAAGGAACAAAGAAACAAGCTTGGTGCTAGAAGCAGAAGATGTATTTTCTTGGGGTACTCAGAAACATCCAAGGAATATCATCTTTATGATGAGGTACACAAAAATTTTGTTATTTCCAGAGATGTCATCTTTCTTGAAACTAATAAAAATGACAAGTCTATTGAAAGACAACTTAATCGTCTGGAGAGGTTTTCTCATCTAAAGACATATTATGAATGTGATAATGAAATTCCACATATTGAAGGGGGGATCCCTATCTTGGATCAATCCATGGAATTTCCATTTGAAGAAATGACCAACAACCCCTCATGAAGAGAATAATGAAGAAGAAGTTCCTGCCACTTCAACTGAACAAGAGACTCAACTAGATGATGTAATTGAGAGGATTGGAATATTGAACGTAGAAGAGAATAATGCACCACCATCTGATCAACCTGTACCATTAAGGAATATTATGAAATGGGCCACAAAGACACTTGAAAGCATCTATGCAGATGAAGTAGGAAAGACGGGAACAAGAAGCTCAACTAGACAAGAATACGGAGGAAATGCAAAGAACTCGGGTGATGACATGGATGACTCATTTGATTGTGAATTGAATTTTTCTGCTAACATTGAACCAACTTCCTTTGAAGAGGATACTACTCGTGATGAGTGGAAAGAATCCATGCAGAATGAGTATGATGCACTCATAAAGAATGGAACTTGGAAGTTGTTCGATCCTTCAGTCGGAACCAAACCAATTGTAAACAAGTGGGTGTACAAGAACAAATACAAATCAGATGGCTCACTTGACAAACATAAAGCAAGGATCATGGCAAAAGGATATGCACAGAAAGAAGGAATTGACTATGAAGAAACATTCTCTCCCACAGCAAAATGGGGCACCATCCGCACTATACTTTCCTAAGCAGCACAAAATGGTTGGAAAGTTCATCAAATGGATGTAAAGACTGCATTCTTGAATGGAGACTTGAAAGAAAATGGCTTCATATCTCAACCCGAAGATTTTGTTATGAAGGGACATGAACACAACATATGCAAACTTGTCAAGTCCTTGTATGGCCTGAAACAAGCACCTCAAGCATGGTATGAAAAGTTAACCGAGCATCTTCTAAAGCTGAATTTGAAACATTAAAATCTTAACGACGCAATGCTATTTGTAAAGAAAGTTGGAAGATCTGTTGTGTTTCTTGTAGTAAATGTGGATGATCTTTTGATGACAGGGAACAATGAAATTTATATAGCATCCATAAAGAAAGAATTAAGGAAAGGATTTGAATGGCTGATCTAGGACATCTTCACTATTACTTAAGAATTAAAGTGACTCAACATCCTAAGTACATTTTCATTGCTCAGAAAAAGTATATTGGAGAACTGTTGAACAAATTTGGGATGACAGATTGCAATCCACTCTCAACTCCAATGAAACAAAATCTAAAGCTCACATCAAGTGAAGGAAAAGAATTTGAGGATGCAACCAAGTACCGACAGCTTGTAGGAAGCCTTATCTATCTTACTACCACAAGACCAGATATTTCTTATGTTGTTAGCATTCTTTCATGGTTTATGCACAAACCTTGTGAAGGACATTGGTATGCAGCAAAGAGAGTTCTAAGATACTTGAAAGGGACTCAAGACTTTGGACTTAGATATTCTAAGGTGAATGACTTCAGACTTAATGGGCATTCTGATTCATAATTTGATGGTGACAAAGAAACAGGGGTCTCCACTTCTGGATACACGATGAGTCTTGTATCAGTAGCTATCTCCTGGAGATCACGCAAACAATCAGTTCCAGCAGATTCAAAAATAGAGGTAGAATATGTAGTAGCTACAGAAGCAACCAAAGAGATTGTGTGGCTTGGGAAGATACTTGAATATTTGCAGGAGAAACAAGAAGACTCCACTCCACTTTTGATTGACAACACTTCTGCAATCAAGTTGGCCAAGAATCCTAGATTCCATGATCGAACCAAACATATCAACACAAATTATCATCTGATTCGACATCATGTAGAGGCCAAGACAGTTCATTTACGTCATTGTTCCACTAATGATCAAACTGCAAATATCTTCACCAAAGCACTTGGATGAGAAAAGTTTGAAAGATTTAGAACCATGCTCAGAATTACAAACACCCCTTCAGATTAAGGGGGGGGATGTTAGAATCCTTAGTGTCATTTGTAAATAAATAAAACTTTTGTTTTGGAAGACGTAGAGTCTAGGAGATTCTAATGGACCATTTGAGATATGAATGCAAAAGGTCATAAATACTTTGTATAAATATAATGCTTGATGAATGAAATAAACAATCTGGGAGTTATTACCTGTCAGGGATGATGGATTGTAAGGCCATGGCCACACCTATGGCGTCGAATCTAAATTTTTTGAGTGATACTTCTTCAGAATTGGTGGATGCCATGGTATATAGGCAAATGATTGGTTCATTGATGTATTTAACGAACATGAGGCCAAATTTATGCTTTGCGGTGAACACTCCGAGTCAGTATATGGTAGAGCCGAGACGATTTCACCTAGTTGCGGTAAAGCATGTGTTGAGGTATGAGGGGTACAGTTGATTATGGCCTTAGATATGCATCAGCTCAGAGGATTAACTTGCAAGGTTATGTTGATGTGGATTGGGTCGGGAGTGTCATGAATAAAAATCACATCAAGGTGCTTCTTCAGTTTGATATCGGGTATGATCTCATGGTTCAATAGAAATTAGATGAGTGTGGCACTCAGTATAGCCGAAGCCGAATATATGGTAGCTTGTTCGGTAAGCTGCGAGAAAGTGTGGATTCAAAAGTTGCTAGCAGGGTTGTTTGATCTCAAGTTAGAGGTGACTTGTGTCTTTTGTGACAACCAAAGTTGTGTGAAGTTGTCTAAGAACCCTCTGTTTCATGACAAGTCAAATCATATCGAGATCATGTATCACTATATCTGGGATATGGTGTAGATGGGAGCAGTGAGGCTCCAGTATATAACAACAAAGGAGCAAATAGTCGATGTTTTGACCAATCCTATGTCGAGAGTGAAGATTGAGTACTTCAAGGACAAGCTTGGAGTGGTCTAGATCAAGATGGAGTGATGAGATCGAATGAGGTAGCAGGTAGTCACAAGTTATGTGATGTAATTGAGTCTCCTAGACTACGAGGGGATCTGTAGGTGTGGTTAGGTAACATGGGTGGATCTCCTGGGATGAACCCACCAGATGGCTTGCTTGGGATATGGAAGAGGACAGCGGCATCTAGTATGAAAAAGGACTAGCTCTGCAGGACAATTGCATATAGTATGAAAAAGGACTAGCTCTGCAAGACAGTTGCATCTAGTATGAAAAACTACTAGCTCTGCAGGAAAGTTGCATCCAGTATGAAAAAGGACTAGCTCTACAGGATAACTACATCTAGTATGAAAGAGGACTGGCTCTGTAGAGGTGTGCACATAGTATGAAAAAAGGATTAGATCTGCAGGATGGCTACATCCAATATGAAAGAGGACTGGCTCTGTAGGGGTTGCATCTATCATGAAAGAGGGATAGCTCTACAAGATAGTTGCATCTAGCATGAAATAGGGATAGCTCTACAACATAGTTACATCTAGCATGAAAGAGGGCTAGATTTGCAAGATAGTTGCATATAGCATGAAAGAGGGCTAGCTCTCCAAGATAGTTGCATCTAGCATGAAAGAGGGATAACTCTGCAAGATGGTTGCATCTAGAATGAAAGAGGGATAGCTCTGCAAGATAGACACATCCAACATGAAAACGGGTTGGCTCTGTGGAGATTTGCATCCAGCATGAAAAAGGGTTGGCACTGCAAGGTTAGATACATCTAGCATGAAAAACGGTTGGCTCTGTGAAATTTCTTAAGATATATAGATTCAGGAGATGTCAGATGTCACTAGTTAGAGTACAGAAGTGTAGCAGTTGGAAGACGATGGTGACGATGACAGAAGAATACCTTCCTTGTTAAGGAGTGTTGAAGAATGTATCTTCGGAAGATATTCTTATTTATATCATTTGTATTATTTGTATTGTACATCCTTCGGGAATTATTATTGTTGTAATTGATCCTATAAAATTCATTGAAAGAGTCCATTTAAACCCTAATTGTTATGTTGACCTAGAAAGATCCAGAAAAGAGTATTTTATTGTTAACTGGACAAGTCGACCATGTTAGGAGAGTCAAGTCAGCCATGTTGGAGAAAAAGGTAATGTCATTGATTAGTATAAATGAGGAGCTCTCCCTCCTCATTTGATCACCAAACTCACTCATCAAGTTCGCATGAGTAGAGAGATAGTCATAAAGAGTATCTGCTTTTGGAGTCTTCTTGTTTTGGGTTATTGCATGAGGAATACTATTGTACATTCTGACGAATCTATATATAAGAAGTTTGCTGGGTTTTTCTTCCCCACGAGGGTTTTCCCAGGATAAATTATTGTGTATTATTGCCTATGTTGTTCTTGTTTATCTTTCAGTGATCCTTGTTGTTATTGCATTTAAAATTCTAACATTATGAACTCCTCATCCTCTAACTAAGTAGGATTGAATTTGAAGAGACTAAAAGCTTAGTATCCTCTTTTTCTATCTAGGGAAATATTAAAAGGTTCTTTGATTCTCCTCTGACCTCCACCCATAATATAATCCTTTAAAATGCATTTCAAATAGATTCTAACACTAAGAATCTAGCTAATCCTCTTGCCACTCTTGCATCCCATGTTCTGATATTCCTCCAAATAGGGACCAATTAATTGGTTCCGCAGTAATCAACCCAACCTCCTCAATCTTATTCAAAAAAAATCTTCCAAGGATCTACTCTAGCTACACTCCCCGAGATCTATGTTATTTTCATAAATAAATTTATGTCACCTCCCAATATAACTTTCTTGTTCCTCAAGAAGACGTGTGCAAACAAATCCTCCCAAAATGTCACCTTTTCCTCATAAGGGCCATGGATGTTTTGGTACAAAGAAAGATCCCCACAGCTCCATAGAGAAGATATCTACTCCTATACCTAAGGTGAATATCACAGGGTTAATTACCCTCATAGGTCTTTTCTTCCAACTAGTGACCAATGCCTCGACTCTCCTTACAAAACCTATCAATACAAAGTTCCAATCCTTCATGAAGTTGGATAAGTATCCTTTAATATTTTCCCCTTACCTTGTTGTTTATTTAATGATAACAACATTTGTCTTATGAAAATATACTAACCTACCCAAGGAAATCTTTTTTGTGGCACTATCCAATCCCCTTGCATTAAAAGACATAATTATCAAAGTATGTTTCTTTCCTTGTGGGATTTGTTTTGTGCTAGGGCTAAAATATTTTTTATTCCCCTTAAAATATTTGGCCCTTCGTTTAACATTTTTAGACTCAACCCTCCTTCAATGAAAAACTAATTCAAATCTATTGCAAATTGTATAATCTCAAAGGGTATCTAGGTTGATCTACAGTATTAAACTCCATTACTATAGGATTCCTTGGAAGAAAAAATCACATGATTCTCTTTTTTTGGCATATCCATATCTATCCCCCCATTTTAGTGTCCCAACATGGCTAGTATACTTTTGTGACACCCAAGGCGGATGATTTTTGATGAATTTTGTATGCCAAACTTATATGTTATGGACCTGGTCGGGTCAGTTAACTAGTGAAGACTGATATATATGCATATATTATATACATGGTTGCATCCTTTATTATGGATGATTATACATATGATTATGTGTACTAGATCGATAGATAATGATTAAGAACATGTTATATGTATGTTCCATTTTGTGCATCTCATTATTGACATGGATTATGATATATGAGTGTGTCATATGGATGATCATTATTGTGTAAAATAAATAGTTTATTATGATATTATTGATGATACATGATTTATATGATTATGTATATTTAACCTTCTAATCAGCAGAATTTGGTAGGGAATTTAGTTACTTGCAGACAAGGATGCTCAAATAAGAGATGATTGTGGAATCCATTTCGTTAAAGAAAAACTGAGCAAGGAGGTCATGTACACATTTGGGTAAAATGTAACTGAGTTAATTCATTATTAATTTTAATTAATTCTCTTAATCTATGAGGGCATGATGTCTACAGGTTCATGGAAACAAGACCTTGCCAACAAGACTATCAAATGGGTGTGAGCTCACAACTAGTACCCCTAAGAGAAACTCAGAGTTTCAAGGAAGAATAGATGAAATAATTCATGGAGGGCAGGGTGCAAAGTCCTAAATTCATGAGAGACTAAGATGCAAAGTTTTAGGTCTATGGAAATATTAGAGCGTAGAGTCCTAAATCTTTGAAAGATCAAGGTGTAAATTCTTGAATATTCATCAGGGCGTAGAGTTTTGAATCTACTAGGACGTAAAGTCTTTAAGTACAAGGCAAGGGCATGGAGACCTAATAATTGTGGATAGATGCACAATAGGAGTGTGGACTCCTTATTCTCCAACAAAAACCACCGCTCAAGGGAATAAATCAACAAGGTAATCCCACCTAGGTTAAACCTAATTAATTTAACTCCAAAATTTACCCACTTTTGATGGGTTTCTAACTTTAATATTATTTTAATAAAAAAGTGAAATATTTAATTATGAATAATGAATAATGAAATTGCCTAAAAATGACATACGGAGGTGGTGAATATTAGGATAATTAGTCAATTAACTAAAATAAACAAATATGGATTTCTACCTCAAGGGAGGGTAGTGAATAATAATAAAAATACTTTATTTTATAAAAACAAAATAAAAAATGCATGAGAATGTGAAATGTCACCCCTCTCAAAGCTATAAATACATAAGGACCCCCATGGTACGAGGAGAGGAGAGGAGACAAACCAAGTGCTATTGAAATGACTAGAAATTTTGAACTCTATATCTAGATTAGCTTAGCTAGTTGATTTGGACTTGAGTGGTGTTGTGAGGAAGAGAAAATTATCTTCCTAAAATTTCTTGTCATCTTTCTATTGCTACATTAGGTATTGTTATGATCTCATACAGCTCGGGCGTTTCAGGGAGAGACCCACTGGATAAGGTTGGGTGGAAAATTGGTTGGCCTTTGCAGTTGGCAAGTGGAGTTGTTCGAGAGAGATATAGAAAATCAACTGAGTTTTGGGTATAATTTTTAGTTTGTTCGATTTGATGCATTGTTTTATTCATCTATTTGAAATTATTTCTTATTTCCTTAAGAATTACTCTGAGTTACTAGTTGAAAACATTATAAATATGTGGTTAATTATGGAGTATTTGGTGCATTTCATTTCAGGTAACCAGACAGATTGTATGGCATCTATGGAAGTAAAAATATTATGCATGGATTAAGGGAAAAGAATATGATGCTTGAAATAAAATTCCCCTTTCTTCCTTCTATTATTTGCCTCATTCTACAAATTTCACTTTGAAAGAAACAAAGTATTTAGTGAGCATGCAAGAAGGTTTATCAAAATTGTTAATTCTTGTTTTTTTCCATTGTATGTATTATCATTACTAGTAGTATTTGAAAAGCTTAAATAGACAATTGTGAAATTCTACATGGTATTATGTTATCTGTGGTTGTAATGGCTACCTTGCATGCAATGTGTTTGACAAATTATGCAAACAATCCTTAGAGGTTTTAATTATGTTGGGTTTTAGAAAATCAAGCTTTGAGACCATTATATTGCATTTCAGAGCAACTTCAAGGGGTATACGTACCTACGAGAACTGATCGCTCATGTACAAATCCAAGCTCTTAAGGAGTGGGGAATAATGGTAGTAAATGGGACCAATACGAATGGAGTCGATGTGCCTCCGATTGACATCACCGGGGGAGCCACTCTCATCATCGTCGTTTATGGTAAGATCATATTTAATGCCAAGAAAGGTGTCCATCCCCGTTGTCGTCATCTTATTTCCTATTGGGTGCATGAAAGAGTTAGCACTCTAAATCCTGGGAGGTGGCCGCTACTCTCCCAGGTGATCATGCAAGTTGGTGAAGGTTCCATGGAGGGCGGAGGGTCGAGGAGGAGGAAGGAGACTAGGGGGAAGCTTATGTGGAAGGCTAGATGGTTACCAAGGTGCAAGCTCGTGCGGCACAAGAAGCCTGCTACTTTAAACTGGGTCTCCCATTTGATGTCCAAAGGAGTTAGAGACCATGGAAGCTGGATGTGGGCACAGTTGGATAATGAGAAGCTAAAGCAGGAAACTCGGGTGATTAAATATTGGGGCATAGACCCTGGAAATATTGCGGCCAGGATGGGACTTTATGACTGCACTGGCTCTATATTGGATCATGAAGAATATGATGACATGATGGGGCAAGTGTTGTGGGAGCAACAGCTGAAAGAAGAAGGGGATGAAACTCACGTCCAGAACTAGAAGGAGAACCACTATGATTCTCGGGTGATGCATTTGAAGATCGATGTTATCGTGAAGAAGTTTGAAATTCGATTCCTGGAACAACTGGCGAGGGTCTGCGGTGATGTTGCTATGTTCCAGTCGGGTGAAGTGTCGGGGTTTCCTGCTGGGCCATGTGGGTTCTAATTTTAGTTATCCTCTGGTTTTTGTTTTGCATGATGTTTCTACTTCTGCGGTATGTAGGGTTCCGACAGTTTAGTTTGAATATTAGTCAATCTAGTAGGTGTAATTTGTTCAAGATAGTTATTTGTAATCAGGGGCCACCCTCAGGGGATAATGTATTCATGTAAGTCAAAAGGGGCCAATTTTGAGTTTGGTATCAGTCGGGCATTCTTCAAGGCCCTAAGAAAACAATTGTAATCATTGTTATATACTCCTTGTTTTGTTAATATAATTTTCTACTTACAAAAAAACGGGTATACGTACCATATAAACTTGGAACCCCCAATTTGAGTTCAAAAAAATTGTTTCCAAAATCAAATTATGTGATCTAGATAGTTTTCCAAGTATCCCCAAGCACCATGTGGGGATTTCCCTGTGGTCTGACTGTGCAATCTTGCAAATCATTACCAAACCCCTTATTGAATTATGGTAGTGGACAGGACTGTAGATTTATTGTATGCAAAGTGTTTGAATAAATGCCTCAATGGATGTAGCTTTCATGCATGCAAAGTGTTAGATTAAATGCCTCAATGATTGTAGCCTCCATGCACGCAACGTATTTGATTAAAGGCCTCAATGGTTGTAGCTTCATGCATGCAAAGTGTTTGATTAAATGCATCAATGGTTGTAGATTTCATGCATGTAAAGTGTTTGATTAAAATCCTTAATGGATTAACTTTCACATTTGTCCTTTTGCTTTTGATTAGAAATATGGGTATTTGTCTAAGTATGATTATAAAAATAACAATAAAAAACATGCATTATGTTATTGCGAAGATTATTGCCATGCTCGTTGCTCATATGCTTAACTGCATACAATATCAAAATATTTAAGAGATTCATTCCAAGCATGAAACGAATTATTCCTTATGTTTGTCCATTATTTCTTATGTTAATTTATTGTTGTGGAATTGATGGATGTTTAAGTCTATTGGCAAATTAGGCTTCATGGTATTATGTTTATCTTCACACCTCTATGATTATAATTACATATGTGAGATGAGTTTAATCATATTTAATTAAAATATATACGAGTCTTAATGTCCAATGGGACTTTTGTTCTTTTATGTTTTGCTGAGTTGGTAAGGTGGGACCTTACACCCATCGACAAAATTTGTTCCCTCGGGTCTTCCCATAAACATTAGCATATCACTCAACCCCTCTTTGTTTGCTTTCCCTTTTCTACCCTCGAGAATCATTTTTTATAGACTCCCAACCCCCTCCATTAGTCATGGCTAAGATTTCAAATTCTATATCAATATTCACACGGTTTGAAGGAGAATTTTCGAACTTATTCGATGATTGAAGAGGTTGAATGCTAATTTATGTCAAAAGCTTTATGTCATTGAGTATCTACATCCATCTCCTCCATAACCTTAGGACTAACCATAACTTCTTCCAAACATTGCTCCATTGGTCCTACTTCCTAAGGGGTGTTTGGCTTCTAGTAGGATCTCCTTCAAATTCATGATGTACCCCTCTATTTTACTCTATATCTCCTCCCCCATACCTTTGTTGTATTTCATCACTAGGTTTAAATTTATAATCCTTTTCTTCGTCCATACTTTTTTATAAACTTTAGAACACAATCATTAGCAAGGTGGCCATAGGTGAGACACCAAGCAAGGGCAAGGGAATCCCATGTAGTCTAGGACTCGAGTATAATGTTTGTTTCCAACCACTAATTCTAAGTTCTTTGCCAAAGCCTCCTTCAGGTCCACCTCCACTAAAATCCAAGATTTATTCTTGATTTCATCCGCTGATAGTTTTCATCTCCTTCTATAAAGGTCCCTAGATTGTTTTACATGGCTCTAAAAACATCCGAGGAGTATAATTCTAAAGGCAAACCTAGTAATTTTGTGCATACTATCTAAGATGTAGCCTTATTTGTTCTAGGGTCAAAATAAGGAGACCATCTCCTTAGGGTTAGCAGCATAGAGCCCCATAACCATCTCAAACCCAAGAACAGAGAAACCCTTACTAAAGGATGACAAACTCTCAAACTCTCATTTGAAAACAAATGCAAGACAAACCCTTACTAAAGGATGACAATCAAGGGAATAACCTAACAGGGGTCTCCACTCAATGTCTATCCAATCCCCTAAGCTCTTTTATGAAATTTTTGTGCCTCCGTAGAAATGCCCTTGTCAAGGCTTGATTCACCAACTCCACAATTTGATCCATTTTGATGTCCTCACCTAAAGCTAAGTTGACCTTATTCAAGTCATTAATGTGATACAACTACAACCTTCCTTTAATGGGTTTGTCTTCGGAGAGAAACCCTTCTTCACTACACCACCCTCATCTATTAGGGCTCCTGAAGTGTTAATACCAACACCTTCATTTCCGAATAGATCTCCAATATGAGCAATCTCTTCACTAGGGTTCCCTACCTTCTCCCTGCATTGGTTAAGGGGTTTTAGGTAAGGGGTTTTAGGAACAACAAATCCTTCTCCTTTAGAACCTACTTCACCATCTTCTACTCGAGTATACAAAGGGTTTGCTAAGCACAATGAATGGATATGATTACTTAACATGTCACATATTTTTGCACTTGATCCAAGAACCTCTTTTAATGTTGGCATAAAGGATTTAACAAGATCATCTACTTCATGTTCTCTCCTCCATGCAAGTATGATATAGGGTCTATGTGAACAAGTTCACATTTTCATGATCCAAACCCAAGTTCCCTAAGGGTCTAACCCCATAAACTTCCCCCAGTGTCCTATCCAATGTTGGCCCCATTGTGAATATAGGTTGGCCCTCAAAAGGGCCTACTGGATAATCTACTATGTCCTCCTTCATGGCACCTTAGCCTTCTATCACCTATCCTTCTTCTTCTTCTTCTTCTTCTTCTTCTTATTTGAAGTATTAAGATTGTATTTTTTTCATATAGTGAGCATGTAATCCTCTTAATAGACTAGATTATTTTGTTTTTAAATATTTATCAACAACTTGTAATGAAGATCATTGTATTGCTTTGTTTTTAAATATTTATCAACAACTTGTAATGAAGATCATTGTATTGTTTTGTTTTTAAATATTTATCAATAACTTACAAACATCTTACAATGAAGATCATTGTACCATAGCAAGAAATATTTTATTATTATTAGATATCAGTGTATGCAATATGTTGTAAGCAATTCTTATTTTATTGATAAATCACATGTTTACTAATTCTTTATTAATTTGATATTACTCTAAAATGATTTTCTATGTTTACTATTTGATTGTTTTTTTAAATAAATAAAGAGAATATCTAACCACCCTAAAGTAAATAACACTAATATGCTATTTGTAAGATGAAGCAACAGCAACCCTGGGTTGGCAGGCACGGGAGGGGTCATTTTTTACCCCGGTGGAAGCAGAATGAAAAGTTATGCCTGGGGAATTGGAATAAAGACCAATAATGACGTTGAATGGCTTGCCTTAATTAAAGGTCTGGAAATCGACATCAAGGCCGGGATAAAAGATCTGATAGCCGTTGGGGATTCCCTTCTTATAATCCGAGAAGCTCGCAATCTCACCAGGAAACGCTCCACCCCATCCAATAAGTATCACCACATCCTCAAATTTATCAGCAGAGATTTCAACACTCTTAAAATTCATCCATGTTTTACGCTTAAATAATCACCATGCCAATGAAATGGCTAACAAAGGGGTGCTCCAATGTTCTGGTTTTCTATCCTATGATGGCGATGGCCCTACTCCTAGTTGGATTCCCTAACCACTTCTCCCCTTGGGGTGCTCCCTCTATACCTCGGCATCTTTCTCCCCCACCTCTCGCCACCTTTGTTAGCGGCCACCCTTGCTCCTGCATGGAAACACGTCACATTGATCGAGGGCCGATGGAGGCGTTTAATGCCTTCACATGGCCTCTCCTCACCTACCCCCACTCCTTCGCACGCTCTGATTAACCCTTCTTTCAGACGCTTCCAGAATTTCTCTTTATTAACCTCTGCCCTGAGAATGGACGCCCGCTCCACTGCTTGCTTTGCTCCTTCCCTGGGCGCTAGCTCTGCCATTTCTCCGCTTCTGCTCTCCTGTACGCTCTGTGACAAGCCCCTGCTCTCCTCCCCCGGCATTTCTCTTCCTGAAGCAAAGCTTCTGGAGCCTCTACGCACTCTGCTCGTGGACCTCACATCCCTTAGACTGTGCGAAGACGAGCTAGTAGCCCTTGATTCCTCCACCCATTCGACCCCTCAAGGTACAGTGATCGAAACCATGAAAGCGCAGGTAAACAGGATAAGAATTGAAGTGGCGGACATAAAGAAGAACATGACAAGAGTTTTTACCCTACTGCATTCTCTCAACACCGAGGTCAGGCATAACAATGACCTAATGAACGGTCGAATCTCCTCCATGTTAGAAGCGGTGGACTACACAGCAAACAATATATCAAATGTGGACTCCAAGGTGGACGATAACTACAGGAATATCTCAGACATTGAAGGAAAGGTGGACAAGCTCAGAGAAGATTTGGCTCGCTGCATTCCAGGGTTTCAGGACACTACAGGCTCCAGCTCCAACCCGGACGACTCCATGGAAAGCCCAGAACCTCCTCATCCACGACAGAAATGACTCAACTTACTGGTTCTTCCTTTTTGCGGGTTATATTTTATCTTTCTGCTATAATCTAGAAGAAACTCTGGTCTAGTTTTAATGGGTATTATCAGTTTTAATGGATTCTACATCCAATTTTTGTTATGTATTGCTTTTGTAAGCTCATTTTGGGATAATATGTTAAGTTTTATAGCACTAGCTTCAGACCTGTTAGAGCTAGGAGAAGAATTACCAGAATAGGAAAGGAAAATTTGAATGTTGGTCCCTCTCAGAGGAAAACCAGAACCTCTATATATTTATTTTTTGAAGACTCTTTTTAATACAATATCCATAGCCGTTCTTGTTAAAAAAGAAAAGATGAAGCAACAACAACATTAAACAAAACTTTTTACAAACTTGAAATATAAGAGTTTTAGTGACAAACAAACAAAATGAATTTTTTTATCAATGGAATTGCGTATGAATTTAGGTTGCATATTTTTTACTTATTACAAAAAAAACTGTAATATCAATTAAAAATTAAAACATAACACATACATATATGTACATTTTATGACCTCAAAATTAATAGTTAGAATGAAATTGAAAATAAGTGGTATCTATCAATAGAATTGCATATGAATTTTGGTTACATATTTTAATACTTATTACAAGAAAAAACTGTAATATCAGTTAATACACATACATATATGTACATTTTATGAACTCAAAATTAATAGTTAAAAATAAAATATAAAATAAGTGGTATCTATCAACTCTAACTAATAAAAACAAGTTATTAGTGGTAATATTGCACAGTAAAAAATTGGAGGAATCATAAATAATAATCTTTCACTTTGAGCCCAGTGGAGTGGTTAAGTGCTTGGTTTACATGCAAAGTCTCAAAGTCAATTCCCTAAGCTAGCTGCCTCTACAACATACTGAAAATATTAATCTTGTGTTAATTAAGATTTTTTTTAAGTAACTCAAACTTTAGAGAATGTCGGTCATCCTACTCAAGAACAATAGCAGTGATTAAGATTTACACCAGTGATTTATTAGGATAATTTAACACGAATTTGAAAAAGTAATCATAACTAATTGTCAACAAAAAGTGTGAATGAGTCTTGAGCAAATCCCCTTTTTTCTGTGGCTTTTGAGTGTGTTTAATACTTGGTATTACAACAAAGTTTAGAGATTAATCAGTGCATATTTATTTAGAGTGGAGGGCAATGCTGACCCTATGTTTTGCATGCAATGCCCTAGTTTGGACAGCAGCCTTACAACACTCTTGTATCTTGCAGCCTTTTACCTACAACACTCATGCATCTCGCACCCTTTCCCCTACACCAGTGAGGTGCAACATTAACCTTCCCTCTTACAATTGGTTCGTTTCCAATTAAATTTTCTAAGGAAATTTTTAAATACCCATACTTATGATAAATGTAAAATTATATTTTCCAAGAAAATTTTTAAATACCCATACTTATGATAAATGTAAAAAACCTTGGAAAATCTTACCAATTATTAAAATGTCAACTATAAAAAGTTAAGGATAATTTTTTTTTTAATATTCAAATTTCTAAGGATTTTACTGTCTCCAGAAAATCATGGAAATTTTTAGAGTAAAATAATTTCATTTTAAATAATTTAAACGAATTGCTTTTAGAGAAAATGGAAATTAAAGAATTTTTTTTGGGGGAAAAACATCGAAAATTAGCCCAATGACTGAACATTTAGCTCTAAAAAATTTCATTGGAATTTTCCACCATACAAGCGCAAGAAAGACCTTCAATAAGGTTCTAGCACACACTGAGCATGTTGAATCTTCATAGCTCATCCTTGGATTCTGCTTTTATGAAAAGGATGCTACAGATTTTGTCATTTCCCTTGGCCAAGAGGCTTTGGATCAAGAGGAACTTCACTTGGCACATGGTAAGATATGTTGTTTTAACAAGGTTTGGCCTCATCTCATAACCATACATAAATGGGTTTTCTCATTTTTGGAAACCCCTTCTTTAGAGAGAAGATTACATTTTACCCATGTACCTATGTATTGTTCATTGTGGAGTTTGACTCAAGGATGGGGAACCAATCTTTCAATCTAGGCCTTGGTTCTGGGACATGTTTCCTTGTGCATGAAACGCTAGTACACCACCCTCGATCCTTGTGCAGAGATTTACCTTCAGTTGTACTGTGGGTTAGGCTTCCCAAACTCCCTATGCAATTCTTGTCACTGCCCAACCTCCATTGGAAGCACTTTGGGGGAATTTCACCATTGCTCCACTAAAGACTCATCACCACCTATGCTAAGTTCTATGGTTTGAGTAAAGAAAACCATTTTACAAATGGTTTCAGTAAAGAAAACGATTGGATTGAGGCGGTTAAAAATGTTTGGAAGCAAATATCGAACTATGAATAAACAGCATTGGATGTGTAGTGCTTGTCCTATGGTCACTTGGCAACTTTCCATCCAATGCATTGTGTTGACAACTTGACAGTGTTTAGGTTTCCCGAAAGCATTATGGGGAAGAGCCTAAAGTAAAAATTGCACACCCACTTGGTGGAAAGGTGTCGCCCCACTGGAGGTTTCCAACCCGACCAAGGATGCAGACCCTAAAGATGAAAAAGAAACCAACACTGTTACCTCGGAGCAAGATTTGTCAGTCCCTTCACCTAACTTCCGTTTCGAGAAAATCAACGGGGTAAACAAGCAGCTTTTAGTTGATAAGATTACATACTGAATGGCACCATGCTAATACTGTCCACTGGTCCTAAAAGATATATAAGGGCATGGTTGAGGCAACTTTTCTATTTTACGTAATAGAATACAAACTTCTGTTCTAAAAAACAATAATAGAATACAAACTTACTTCTGTTCTAAAAAAAAATAATAGAATACAAACTTACTTCTGTTCTAAAAAACAATAATAGAATACAACCTTATTTCTGTTCTAAAATATATATGGATCCAAAATTAATCAAAACATGTTACCTAATTCTCATTCCACTGCTGACGCAGCCATTATTTCCAACAGGGCCTACATCTCCAAATAAATTACTCTAAATACTTTCAAATATATTCTATTACTAAACTGTCATGAAATCTAACATCAAGCATTAAATAGAATATGAAATGGAAAAAATACAATTTAAACAAAATTAGATTTATCTTGAAAGAATCTTATCTGTGATTCCTAATTATTTGGTAGATCCTATATTTGGTATCTATCTTAATCTAGAAATGGGAATGGCCTCTATATATATCAATTGAAGAAAAAAATGAATTTAGTGGCAGATGCCCTACAATTCTATCAAACAAGACTGCAGAATGCACACTTATACCTTAATTGTGGCACCTTTTATCCTAAACAGATATATAAAGTGGAAATTGCTATTGAGAACAATCTATTCATTTCCTTGATGCTTGCTTGAAATTGAAAGGAATTGCCAAAAAGATGGAGAAAAGGGCCATTATAGGGATGCTAAACAAGAAGTCAAATTGCTAGTTTTAATTTTACGCTGCCTCATCACTTCGACACTGACTTCACATAAATTATAATGCTTCGTATTACAATTGTGTACATAATTACAATTCTAGGTATAAAAACTCTGTATAAAATTAAAATGCATGGCATAACTTGCTTGAGTGTGAAGGAAACGTGCCTAAAAGATGGAGGAAATGGCCATCATGGGGATGCTAAACAAGAACTCAAATTGCTAGTTTGATTTTACACTGCTTTGTATCTACTCCACAATTGATTTTATCTGACTTCACATAAATTATAATGCTTTCTATGACAATGGTGAATAAAATTACAATGATTGGTATAACTCTGTATAAAATTACAATGCTTGGCATAACTTTGTATAATATCATTTAAATGTTAACATCTTTTCTGCCGCCACAATAGCCACCTCTGCATCGCTAATATTAAGAAGGGAACTAGAAATTACAGAACCTTTTTTTGAGAATGACCTGGTAATTTCATTTGATAGATGTTTTACAGTAACAAGTGCTTACCAACTTCCGGTTGCAAATTCAAAGCAGTAATTACACATTGAAAGATAAGCCCAGCTGCTGCCACTAGAAAATGTTATCAATGGCTGTTTCATTGAAAGCAAACTCAAACAACAGCACATAACCCCAGCTGCTGCAACTTTGAAACTGAACTATGTTTATCAACCTGTAAGACTGTATTGGGGTTTAACACCATAACAAAAACATTAACATCATCTGGACTCTGTCTAAATCTTGCCATACAAACCTTTCCAACAGCCAAAGCCATCTACTTGTTTATTCTAAGAAGGGGCAAGATTTTCTGTGCTACTAATGTCTGCAAACTTTGCAACACTATATAAAAGTAGTGATATTATTTGCATTGCTTAGCACGAAAGTTTTCAGGTGCGAGCAATTTCAAGACCAAGTGTTCAAGCCTCTTGGCACCTGGACCGGGTCTAAGAACTGTTGGATCATTCCTTACAGCACAGGGATCTCTACTACCGATAGAACTTCCTACACACCATCCTCCAGGTGTGAATTGACCAGCAGAACGACCCAAAATCTCTTTGTCTATTTTATCTAGTACTGGATCACCTTTAGGAAACTTCCTAGCAAATGGCGCGCCACTTTCCATCATTTCATCAAAATGTTTTGAACTAAGTGACATAGGATGTTGCTTGGGTGGAGTATCCCACTTTATGAAATGCAAGTCATGGTTAACTGAAGTATTCTGAAACTCCTGAGCATTGCAAATAACAGTATGAAAATAGCCTTCTGGGGATGAGATAAAGTTTGTATAGTACATTAAAACTGTTCGTGGAAGATTATCCCAACCCCATATACAAAACTCCAAAAATGTACGAGTCAAAACCACCCACGCTGAACCTGTAAAAGAAACAGCATGGTGAGTATGATCAGTTCAGCTATAATTTCACAACTATAATTTCAATAATAATGCTTTATAAAGAAAATATGATACGACATCTTGAATTAGCACACTAAGTGTAGAAAGACAATTAGAAGAAGACGAAACAATATGTAGGTGTTTCCAACATAAATAACAATACTAAGATGTTGCATCCTCCAAGTCGCTACAATATCAAATGAAAAGAATCCTCCTTGACACAAAGCAACGTCAAGAAACACCAGGACCATGCAAGCACAAAACACATATTAAATTTTCTGAATGAAATAGTATATAAGTAAATCATTCTTTACTTTATACAATAAACAAACCTTCTTCTAAAGGAAAATGCAATCAGATTTTAGAAGATGCAATCAGAGGAATGAATTAATTTATGCACTCACTGACTAATAAGCATACAAACAAAATCCATATTAAAATACAGCCCATACATCCATCCCTTTATACATCGTATGGAGATCAGATAAAACTAAGGTGGTAAATCTCTAAAAATTGATTATATACTGGATATTATAGTTCATTGAAGTCCATATCAGGACATCTGGTGTAGTAGACACAAATATTAACATTGGTCAACAACGACTGGATTGGACAGACGAACAATAATAATGCTTTGGATCTAAGTTTGGACTAATGCACATGTCCCATCCTTTTTGCTAACAAAATTGCACTTATTTCATCCTTCGAGCCCAGTGAAATCCATAGATTATGGCAATTACTTGGGACACGCATGGACCAGTATAGGCCTCAATTAATCAAGACTTTCATTTAATAAACCAAGACTTTGAAACTTGAGCATGCCAAACTAAGTTTAAACAAAGAGCTCGAACTTGTTTTCCAAAATTAGATTTATCCCATTATATCTAAATCGGTGGATAATGTAATCAAAAGATCATTACCTACTAATTGAATAAATTAAAATATCTACTTACCTTCATCGATTGGTCCAAGCATTGAAAATGAAGAGTGTTTACTACCAATTTACCAAATGTTTGTATATTATGGGAGATATACCAAGATTCACATTGTGCATAATTTCATACATAAAGGTTAAAATTAATAGTATAGATCCATTTTAACCAGAGATTTATTAAGCACCAAGAGGGATTAAAAAACTCAAGCTGTGAACCTCAAACATATACTAATTAACAATATTGTTATTTGCACCTCACCCTTTTTGTATCCCTCTTTCTATGCTAATTTATGATGATGATGATGATGATCGCCGTCCATTGAGACCAACTTTGGTCTATCGGACTTTAAGAAAATATTAAAAGGAACTAATTAGTTTGCTTCAACATTTTGTTTCTATAACCAAAAAAGTTGAAGAGTAGCTTTCCTAAATCTCCTTGGTTTTGAGGAGTTTACAAGTTATGAAGATCCGCAATGTTACAAATATTTTGAAATTGAGATCTAAGGTGGGCATATGCAAGACATTCTAAGAGAAAGTGTTTTTCATCGTCCACCCTCTGTATTACAAAGATGACAAATTCCTTCATCCCACAACATTTTAGGATTTGTCTAACATGCAAATACACTATGAAGCTCATGAAATTCATTCTTTTTTTAGCAATGTTGATTTTCTTCTTTAAGCTAGCTACAATGGAAAGATACTTTTGATCTTCTAGCTTTGGGTTAATGATCTCTTTATAGTACATTAATTTTCTCTTATTGTCTATTTCTTCATTGCAACACAATTTCTCTTTACATTAGACGTGCTAGTATTTTAATGGTATCAATAGTTTGCAAAGTGGCCTCTTTATTCTCCAATGATTTAGCCAAAAATGAGCATCTTTATGTTAATGGAAATTTCATAGAAACGATGCTTCAATGCAATTCAAAAATTTCACCTCCTTTCTAGAAGGTTCTTGGGATCTTAACCCCGAAATTTTCTGCACTAGGACTGTTGTAATTTAAAGTACAAAACAGAAGAAGAACTACAATAATTCATTTTTAAACAGCCCTAGATTTCTCGACAATTAAGGAGAAAAGGCACCAACCAATGAGATAATTTTTCAGTCCTTCTAAGGCAACTTATCAGTCAATATTCAGATCTCAAATTGAACTTTACAGTAGAAATAACAGCAGTAAAATCAGCCCCTTTATCTTCTTCTTTAGATGTCAAATCACTTAACAAATTGCTCTTTTGCTTATGTCCAATCAACAAGATCATAAATACATGTAAAAAACAAAATATGAAAAACACATGTAGCTGAAAATTAAATCTGAAATTGACACAAGATATGTATGGCTGGAAACTTTATAGTAAAGCTCAATGATGTACATGACATAGCCTCCTCTCAAGGATACAAAATCCAACCATGCAAAATGCCATAGCTAGGGTAAATCATGAAACCCTAGCTCCACCTAAAAGAACAAGTGAAAGAATCTCCAACACTGTCTTCAAGGCAAGATGTCCTTCCCTTATGTTCTTCTTCACAAGTCCACCATAGGGTTTTCTCCCAAAACCCTAGTCTCCAAAGTCCAATCTCCAAGGATAAAATTCTAACCCAAGAACTCCTAGATGCTCCGAGAAGCTCTAATGACCAAGAGAGAAAGAGAAAAACAAGTACAAGTGAAGACCTAGAGAGAGAGGACAAGTGCGATCCGCTTCTAGGTCACATCTTTGCCCAAGAGTGAGAAAGAGTGAACACAAAAGTCATATGGATGAAAGACTCTCTATTTATATGAGAGGTAAAGGAGGCCAACAATACTATGTGGGCACAAGCCCATACAAGTAGCCTACATTAGCTCTTGTAGGCCACACAAGTGAGACATCCACTCTAGAGTACAAGTGTCATGCTCCAATGATGATGGCATGCAAAATAAGGACTCCAAGGTTATATAGATACACAAGGCAAGTCCACAGACCACACCACTCCATCTCAAGCTTCCATGAACTCCATTTATCCTCCAAAGAAAAGTACTCCATTGAGGTAGCTACCCCCCTACAAGAACATTGTTGAATCCCTAGGCATTCTCGAGCCATCTCCAATCCTCCAATCAAGAACCCAAGTTGCCACGTGCCATCTAGGGCTTAAATCCCTCCTCCATGATGCACAATACTCAATATCCCCTATAGGGCGTTCTCCCACCAAGTGAATCCTCTATGTGGCCATCATGAAATGCATCCACCATCCAAGCAAGAGATCTCCAATGCCCAACGGAAGAACACTAAGCTAGCAATCAACTAAGGTTAAGCATCCACTAAGCAAGCTATCTCAAGTGTGCATATCCATCACAAACCATCTCTCATTCTACAATCCATCATGAACCATCCAAGGGATGAACATACACAATGTACGCCAAATCTCATGAAGCACCCCCAAACATGCTATAAATATTTTCGAAGTAACCCAAAAATCTAACACTCCCTGTCGACTCCCTCTACAACTCCATCAAATCTGCAATCTAAAAATCATCACTGGTTGCAGTCCCGGAATCAACCACTATCATCTGTAGCAAGACTATCAACCATGTTATCATAGCACCTTGATCCTCCAATGGACAATGACCACCTCTAAATATATAGGAATATCTCCTTGAAGCAACAACCACCTGCCAACCTTCATCATCCTCAACATCACATGTCTATAGCAGCAATATCGGGGAAGCGTAAAATATTAAATGCTTATTTACGTAAAACAGTAAATATATATGCATATAATGTTTTATAAAAAAATGAATGATGTATTACAATGAGCGAATAGCCTAGCTTATGTAGGTTTAATGGTGACTAGCCATAAAGGTCACACACCTAGTCTACTTTAATGTTTAATGATTATTTAATATCTATTTAATTTTTGTTACAAGGTCTCCATCAAAGAACACCACATCATGAACTTTCTACGACATCCTACAAAGACAATCACATCTCCATACAAGATCAAGTCAATCCTGGAAAGCAAAGCTTGTGGTATAGTCATCGAACAATGCAAGGTCAACATCAACTTGTCATCATGAGAATCCCTCTCATGCACCTCAAATCCTCTATCAATTGAAACATCATGAACTAAGTCAACTCCCACATCTCGATACAATCTTGAGGTAAGAATATCATCAAGGGAAACTCCCTTTGTGTGAGAGAATCTAGAATCCTTGGCTCTTTACTCTATCATACTCCCATCACCTACAACTTTGAATCAATCTCAACAACATCCCCCATCAAGGCATCACACCTATCCAATGAATAACTAGAAGGCTAATGGATGAAGTCAATGTCACGATCACACCTCTCCTTCTCTATACAACTAGAAGTCACAAGAATTGAAGAAAAAAATGCTACTTGGCTTGCACAACTCGTGTAAATCTTTGAATCAAAGATCACTACTCCCTCTGAATCACCCTGAGAACTCAAGCAGTTTGAGCCTCAATATCAATATATACTCATATAAATATAAACTCAACAGCTTGATCTCTTTACCAAACTGAAACATACATGCAATCACACATGAACACAAAATATACCCTGGAAACCCCAATCGAGGAAAACCAGCAATCTGTGGGGCTATCTTCTCTCTTGAGCCCAAAGCATATATATAAATAGACAAGTACAATACAGGATTACCTCAAAGGTAACTCAATCCCTGAACTGGACAGACTCTAGATCTGCATGCATCAACTGATGCATGCACTGGAAGAGTAAGCCCTAACTAGTAAACTGGATCTGAGTGTCTTTGCAGGTGCCTCTGATTGATCTGCCTCTCTATATCACACTGCTCTGATCTGCTCTCTCTGAAGACTGCCCTCTAAAGAATGTGACCTCCACTACATGCAGAAGTGCACCCTCCCCTCTGGATGTCGGATGCTCGTACCAGACCGGATCTCATCAAATCTAAGCTCTGATCGTCCCTAACCTTCCTTAAATGCTGAGGCAAGGCTATCCTGGAAATCTCAGACTCTGAATCGGTCGATCTAGCTCCAAACGAGCTCCTCCCTCCTTGGGAAATGCGCCCTCCTCCAAAAGAACACATCCTCCTCTAAACTGAGCATAATGCTCTCTAATGGACTGTCTCAGTCCACAGACTTGGGTGCCTAGTGACTCTGGAGCTGAAGGTCACTAATCCAGCTCAGATCTGACCTTCCTAGTTCCTGCAGCAGCTCCTCTCTCTCAGAAAGTTTCCTTGCATGCACAACTGCGCCCTCCTCTCTCCAGCACTATCACTCTCTGATAATACAACTGAGCAACCTCATATGGGGACCCCCTGCCTCTATAAATAATCTCACCGATGAATTAGGTTTACCAAAACCCTAATTCTCGGTGCATGCAAAAGTCACTTTTGCATGCATCCAACGATCGCTAACAGGTCATGCAAAACTCATGCATGCAAAGGTCAAATCCCCCTGGAAGTTCCGCATGCAGCCACCATTGGGCTCATGCCACTAAGTAGAGTGCATCTCACCCTCTACTCCATACTGATGCCTATACTGCTAATGTACCTCTATGCAAGGCATCTAAATCATGAAGGACATCCCGAAGTTACCACACTCTAACAACTCGCTCCTACATGCTCCTGAGTCACTAGATCAACGATCTCCACATTCTCCCTAATCAAGGAAGGATCAGTATAAGGATCAAAACCCAATGCGACAGGTGCCTCCTAAGAAATAGAAGGTCCTACCAACCTCTCACGGGAATGTGTGAGTGCAACTAGATCAACAAGTAACCTAAAAAAGCTACCCTCTCTCACCCCTCTAGCCAAAGTCCCTGAACTTGCTAAACTACAATCATTGATGGTGCACTGTTGTCCCTCAGAGGCAACTCTCCAATGCAAATCCATCATACAAGATATTGAAAAGAGGTTTTTCCTCAAACCCAAAACAAATAAAATATCACTCGGCTCAAGAACATCA
This sequence comes from Larix kaempferi, assembly GCA_027924585.1. Classification (NCBI taxonomy): domain Eukaryota; kingdom Viridiplantae; phylum Streptophyta; class Pinopsida; order Pinales; family Pinaceae; genus Larix; species Larix kaempferi. The sequence goes on along the minus strand of BSBM01000805.1, from coordinate 17,972,261 downwards.
CTCGGAGGGATCTGGAATGAAAAGGAGCTAATTTCTCTTACAAGGTATGTGGCATCATCACCAAGCTCCACCATCAAGATTTTCACAATTTTAATCAATATTATCTAGGATCTTATCTGAGAGAATAACATGCACAGCATAACACAATAGACACAAAGATTTTCCTCGGGGAAACCATAAAGGAGAAAACACCACAACTTCGTCAGAGATAGAATGATCACCAATACAACGTCACAAAAGCAAAACCCAAAAATAGAAATGATCTTCAGCAGCTTCTCTCTTCTCCACTTGTGCGAACTTGTCCTCTCTCTCACTTATGCAAACTTGAGTAAGTAAGTGAATGAATAAATGAGATAGCCTAGCTCTCTAATTTATACTTTACTTTCACTTGACCTTCACTTACTAGGTCGACCCCAGTTGTACCTGACTGGGCCGACTTCTTTAGGGGACTCAATAACCCTAATCTAACTGACTCATGGGGGATCTATTGCCTCGACTTACAATAGAGGATTTACCTCAATGACTTTACATGACCAAATGTACTAATGACATCCCTGACCGGAGGAATAAACATCTCCATCGGAGGTACAAATAAAATACAATAATAAATACAATATAAAATACAAGTGAATATCTTTCGAAGTTACAAATACATTAACACTCCCTCTTAACTAGGAAGGTATTCTCTTGACACAGTTATCAACACATCTGGACACAAGTCTTTGTCACTGGATCATCAATGTTGGAACATCATCATCAACACTGGATCATCGTCGTCAATGTTGCTGCAATCCTCTTCATGTCGATAATTGATTGGTGACATCCCTCGACTCTACTTGTCATAGGAAGTTCTACAGAGCCAACCCTTTTTCATGCTGGATGTAAGCCTAGCCCTAATGTAGGTCTTCATCATCTCTGCAAGCAAGCCATCAAGTAGGTACAGCCCAGGACCAATCATTACATTGCCTCTGCAAACACCTGCGTCTCCTACTGTCACTTCATCGTCTTCAAATCATCTCATCGTCACACAGAGCACAGCCCAATCTACCAACATGCGAGGACTTTCCTACCAACATGTGAGACACAGCACTTACATCGATCGACATGGGAGGACTTTCCTACCACCATTCGGGAAAGGCTCAGCACTTACATTTACCGACATGGGAGGACTCTCATACCACCATTCGGGAAAGGCACTACACTTACATCAATCGACATGGGAGGAATTTCCTACCACCATTTGGAAAAGGCACAACACTTATATCAACGGCCATGGGAGGACTTGCCTGCCACCATGTCGGAATGGCTCAGCACTTATATCAACGGCCATGGGAGGACTTTCCTTCCACCATGCCGGAATGGCTCGGCACTTATATCAACGGCCATGGGAGGACTTTCATACCACCATGCCGGAATGGCCTCGGCAATTATATCAACGGCCATGGGAGGACTTTCCTACCACCATGTCGGAATGGCCCATGTGCATTTGCGTCTTCCGGACTCATCACTTCCCCTTGGAAGGAACCTCCATCTGGAGTACACCAAGCTTCTCTCTGAAGTACTCAAACTTCACTCTACCTAGCGGCTTGGCCAACACATCGGTTATCTGCTTGCCCGTCGCAACATACTAGAGCTTCATTGCTCCTCTCTACACCATATCCCTGATATAGTGATACTTGATCTCAATATGTTTCGACTTGTCGTGGAACACCGGGTTCTCGGACAACTTCACACAACTCTGGCTGTCATAGAATATACAAGTCGCATCTAAATGGAGATCAAATAGATCAAACAGTAGCTTCCTAAGCCATATTGCCTCACAACTAGCCGAACAAGCTGCAACGTACTCTACTTCCGCTATACTCAGTAACACAACTACTTCTTGCTAAACTAGGAGATCATACTGGATCCCATACTGAAGCAGCATCCCGAAGTACTCTTCCTATCAACAACATTCCCTGCCCAGTCCGAATCAACATAACCCTCCAAGTTAATCTTCTGATTCGCATCATACTTGAGCCCATAATCAACTGTACCCTTCACGTACCTCAGAATATGCTTTGCAACCATCAAGTGAACATGTCTCGGATCCGTAAGGAACTAGCTCAAAGTGTTCACAACAAAGCATATGTCATGTCTTGTATTCGTCAAGTACATCAATGACCCAATCATCTGACGATACATCGTGGCATCAACTGTCTCTGATGAAGCAACATTCAATAGCTTTAGGTTCGATGCCATAGGTGTGGCCATGGCCTTGCAGTTCATCATTCTGAATCTCTTCAAAATCTTCACTGCATACTTCCCTTGTCCAAGGAAGATTCTATCTACACTCTGCCACACCTCCATGCCTAGAAAATAATGCATCAGGCCCAGGTCCTCCATCTCGAACTCTACGGCAAGCTTCCTCTTCGTATTTGTAATAAGCCCATCCTCACCTGTCACAAAGAGGTCATCTACATAGAGTAGAAGTATCACTGGGTTCCCTTCCTCAACCTTGTAGTAAAGGTTGGAATCTGCTTTACTCTTGGTAAAGCCCAAACTAGTCAGGAAGCTATCTATCCTGTCGTACCACGTCCTGGGTGCTTGCTTCAAACCGTACAAGGCTTTCTTCAATTTGCACACATGAGTCTATATGTCATGTGTCTCAAATCCGAGTGGCTACTCCACATACACTTCCTCTTCCACTACACCATTCAAGAACGTTGTCTTGACATCCATCTAGTGTACCTTCCACTTCATCACTGCAGCCAATGCGAGTACTGATCTAATGGAAGTGTATCTGGCTACAGGTGCAAATGTCTCCTCATAATCTATCCCTTCCTTCTGGGAGAAGCCACGTGCCACGAACCTTGCCTTGTGTTTCTCGATGCTGCCATCTGCAGCATGCTTGATCTTGTAGATCCACTTGGAAGTCACAACAGACTTCCCTTCTGGTCTCGGAACTACATCTCAGACATCATTCTTCATGATCGACTGGTACTCCTCAATCATGGCATCCTTCCATTCCTTCCTCTCTATCGCTTCCTCATAGTTGGCAGGTTCCTTGTCAGGTTCCTAGGAGTACTACGGCTTAGTGGCATTGTTGACTGCCTCATTAAAGGGCTTGAAGCCCTTAGGTTGGTGTCTGGGGCCCCTGGGGGTGGGTCACTGGATCACATGACCCCTCACCTATTTCATAACTCTAGTGGCATTTTTCTCAGCAATGAGGCTTTTGTCTGTCTTCCAGGTCTACTGACACCCTCCTAGTCCCTCTGAATCATAATGCCCTCTCTCCTTGGGCTTCTTCTCATGATGACCTCATCTCTTGTACCAGGCCATACTGCATGATATGGGGGGGCGTTAAGGGATTTTCACCACTGTTGGGGTTAGATGGGGCATGACGTCCCCCCCTTGCCTACTCCAACCTTCAGTTTGGAGTTTTTTGCTCAGTTTCAGTCATTTTAGTCACTTTTAGGTAAACTCTAGGGAAAATGCCCAAAGTTACCCACAGATTTGATTATTTTATGTTATAATTTTAAGTTGACATGTTTTAATTTTAAATTGACATTTTAAATCATGTAGGCTTGGTTATTTTGTAAAAAGTGAGTGTGAGATCATATAAATACAATCTCCTCACTTCATTTTTACACACAACTTATGGGACAAAATTCATTATGTTATTTTTTTACCCAAGATTAACCTTATGAAGTGATGCGCACCTCTTGGAGGGATGACTCTTTGCTCTTTTGGATGAAAGTTGGTGATATCTTTGCTTTGCTAATGCGTTGTGGATGCTAAAATGGTTGGAATAACTCATGCTCAAGTAAGTCTCTTACATTTTTAAGGTTTGCTTGATGAATGGTAGGTAAATTTTACATCTTCAATGGTTGAATGGTAGCCCTGGGGCTACATTCTCTTTGAATAAAGCTTTTGTCTACTATTTTATCCTCATTGCATAGTAAAAACGCTCCCAAGAGGAGGTTTTTACAAAGTTTGGCCTTGGAGCTCCAACTTTGCCCTCATTTAGGGTTTTGAAACCAACTCTAGAGATTGTTTCAAGAATCCCTAACCTAGTAGCAAAGAGAATTACCTCCAAGAGGAAGGCTTGTCATCTTCCTTTAAGGCTGGGGTCTGGGGTAACATCCATTAAAACCCTAAGTTGGTCTATCTTTCTCTACATCAAACCCTAGTTTGTACATTTGTAATTATTATATAGGGTTAAATTTTGCATTTTCATGTGTAAATCTGCATTTTCATGGTAGAATTAGGGTTAGAATCAGGGCTATTTTATGTTATAAACCCTAGAAAATTTAAAAAAAAAAATCGATTTTTGGCCTTACTAAAATTTCGGCCCTCTCTCCTACAATTTCGCCTTGCCTTCTTTAGGCTAAAAACCCTAGGACGAAATTTTAGGAAGCCCTAAAAATTTAAAAATATCAAAAATTCCTTAAAAAAACCCTAAAAATCAAATAACAAAATTCCAATTTTTTGTCTCCTTAAAATTTCGGCCGTCCGTCCTACAAATTCGGTCTGCCATTTAAAGCCCTAAAAACCCTAGGGAGAAATTTTAGGAAGCCCTAAAAATATAAAAAATTAAAAAAAATCCTAAAACTAAACCCTAAACCTAAAAATCAGACATAAAACCCTTCCTAAAAACCCTAGCACCTCCTACCTCTTTCCTCCATCTTTCTTCCTCCCTCCTTCCTCTCTCTCTCCTCTCCTCCCTTTCCCTTCTCCTTCCCTTCTTCCTCCTCCCTTCTCCTTTCTTTCCCTCCCTTCTCTTCCCCTTCCTCTTCTTCAAAACCCTCGCCCTAGTTCCCAAGATCGTCATCTAAGGCTCGGTCCTTGTTTTTTGGCCTTTCCCAAGGCTGTAACAGCCTTAGAATGTCATCTTTGTACTGCTATTAGGGTCTGCTAAAAGTGGCAGACTGTCAACACTTGGACAGTGCTCTTCCTCCTACATTCCAACTACACAAGACAACAAAAAGGGTTAGTAATTGATCACACTTTGCTACTGTACTAATGATAACATAGGTCTGAATTTACCTTAAATACAGTCTGAAAGTTTGTGTTTAATGCATGAATGAAGTGCTTGGAATTTGGAATTAATATTGTTCATCCACATTATTTCTTGAATTATCTTGTTGTTGTTGCAAATTGGTACTGAAGTGACTGTCATACTACTGTTAACACACTCTTATACAGTCTGAAACTCACACTTATTTGGCCCTCATAAAAGGTAGTTGAGTGTTGAATTCTAATTGGTTATTTGAACACATTTGAAACACACATTGCATGCTCTTACATATTGCTGCTAACTGTATTGATTGTTACCTTATATACTATATCATTCCCCATTTGTGATTGATGAATATATTCGTTTATTATTTGGGTGATCTACTTTACATTGTTCATGCTTGTAATTGATGAATGACCTCTTTTATTATTGATTGTTCCTATTGCTAGTCTTTACAGCATTAGGTTGAACGCTTACGCTACTACATTGAAAATTGCTACATCTTATTGAGTATCTACAAACACTCTCTATAAATAGTATGTCTTCTTCATTCATAGGATTACATTGATCGAAGGCATAGCTTCTTTTGTCCTTAGTGTTTGAAAACTATCAAAGGGCTCTTCTCTTGGAGGTTACGACTCTCCGAAGCAGTTGGAAGTGTGACCAAGGTGACGGTGGTCACATTTTCCGTGCATTTGTTCATCGGACACTAGCCCTGCTAGTTCATCCGATAACAATGCCAAGTGTCAAAAGGTTCAAGCTAAGTGTCAAGCTAATGCCAGCGTCAAAAGGCTCAAGCCAAGTGTTAACTTTATGACCAAGCGTCACTAGCACATGCCAAGTGTCAAAAGGTTCATACTAAGTGTCAAGTCTATGCCAAGTATCAAAAGGCTAATGCCAAGTGTCAAAGGCTACATAGAGGCCAGCTTCTGGCGGTCCTAGGGGGTTGCTTAGGGCAGCCAAGCCCAAGTATAAAAAGGGGCTAACCCCCATCACTCGGACACAATTTTTGGAGAAGAACTCTGTTGTTATAAGGCTGCCAATTATCAAGGGTGTTGTTGTTACAGTCTGCTACAAGGAGGGAAATCTAGTGCTGCTACAGTGTCTACCATAAGTCCGCTACAGTGTCTGTAAGTGTGTTATCAGTTCTGTTAGAGGAGTTTATAAGTGTTGAAACAGAGGTATTGTTTCAGCACTACTTAGTTAGTTCAAAGTATTAAGTCTTGTACTAGTGTTGTATTTTGTTGAGGAATCTAAAGAGAAGTTTTGGTTGGGTTTTCTACCCCAAGAGGGTTTCCCAGGGTCATCTTGTGTTCTCTCTGTGATTGTCTTACTTTCAGTTATCCTTACTTATGAAGATGTATGTTAATGACTGATATATGCTGCAAAATTTTAAAAATTCATACATACATCTAGTTTTTTCAACATGGTATTAGAGCTTCCCTGAAGGAAGCCATTTCTGCAGAGAGTTATTAGATTGGTGATTGAGGTTATGGTATTTCAGTTTTGAAGGAAGTCAGAATCAAAGACAAGATGTTGTCAAGCACTAAGTTTGATGAGAAACTCAAGGGACTTGATAACTACAAAGCATGGAAGTACAGAATATCCCTTTTGATGGAAGAAAATGACTCATCAAATTATGTTACAGAAGAGGTGCAGAACCTGAGAATGAAGAAGCTAAAGTCAAGTACAAGAAGAATATGGTAAGGGCAAAAAGAATAATTGCAGATTCTATAAAAGATCATCTTATTCCTCCTATATAATCCTTGAAGACTCCCAAGGAGATGTTCGATGCTTTATCCCACTTATATGAAGGAAGGAACATAAACAGGAAGATGAATTTTGAGGACTCAACTAAAAAATGCAAAGATGCAGAAGTTTTAATCTATTCATGCATTCTTTACAAGAATTTCTTAGATTAATGAACAAATTGTGGCTATCGGTGACTCGGTTGAAGAAGCTGAGATAGTAATGACTACTCTCAATGGACTTCAGAAGTCATGGGACCCTTTCATAAGAGATATTTGTTCAAAAAGAAAGCTAATAAAGTTCAGTAGGTTGTGGGAAGAGTGTGCCCAAGAAGAAGCAAGATTGGGAGCAAGAGAAGAAAAACTAAGTGACGATGAAGACTAGGCTCTAGCAGCCCAATTTAGAAAAGGAAAGAAGAAGGAAAATCATCCTCCAAAGAAGTTTCAAAATTTTGATAAAGGTAAGAGAGACTATTCTAAACTGAAATGTTACTGTTGTGAAAAGCCAGGACATCTTGCTAGAAATTGTCCTCTCATAAAAGAAGTCAAAGAAAGGAAGCAAAACAAGAGACATCATGCTCATATTGCTGAAGATGATGAACCTGCCTTCAAGAGAGAGAAAAAAAGAAGATTCAGATGAAGAATATGTGTTGGTAGCAACTCTTACAAATTCAGTAAATTATGGTGATGAAACCTGCCTGGTGGATAATGATGCCTCCAGGCACATGACTGGTTTTAAAGTCTCTCTTCCAAGTCTGACCACGAAAGATTCTCCTCGTCAGGTAAGATTGGACGATAACTCTTCCTATCCTATTAAGGGCATTGGGAATGCTTTTTACAACTTAGATTCAGGAAAACATTTGAAAATGGAAAATGTCTTATATGTACCTGGTGTTGCCGCCGGATACACACCTCAAGGAAAAGCGGGTTAGCGTGGCAGAAATCTTCAAGCCATTGGGTGCATCCTTGGGGGCAAGTCTCGAGTCAGAGCTGTCACTTGATCCTGACTCCTCCGTTTAGACTAACTCCTAACGAAGCCAAGGGGGGTAGTCTCTATGAAAGAGTTTCTGAGGCTCTTCAATTATTTATTAGTTGTGGATGTGAAGTTATTTAGGAGTTTCGAAATGGATTATTGAAACAAGCTACTGCAAATGTGAAAGTTGTATTCAACAGCATAAAAAGATATACGACATTCATAACATATTTGACTGAAAGCAAATAATGATAATAAAATTGTACTAGTGCCAATGGAGTCAAAACAACAGAATGTTGCTAAAAATAAAAATAAAAAATGTTTTGCAGTGTACCTGGTCAGTTTTAATTTATTAAGATGATGAGTGGATTAAGGGGAAGGGGATTCCTGTTATACCATGAGGTACTGGGAATATGTCCGGATTATGACAAAGGTGGTTCCGCACTTGAAAATGTGGGCTGGATCGGAGTCTCCGGGAGGTGTTCAACACTACACCAATCGAGGGTGCAATCTAACAGTATCCTGAGGTCACTATCCAGTGGTTCCCGCTTCCTTTGAAGAATTTGCCCACACAATATCAAAGACTGATATGCCGGATTTTCGTAATGTATTGGGAAAGTTGTTTTTATTAAGGTGAGTTGTTTATTACATGTGGAAAGTTAAAAAATGCACACTTTCACTTTTGGTTATCCCAAAGATCAGGGTGAACTTGCGATGGGCAAGAGCAATCTTATTGGAACTGACCCAGAACTAGTAAAACCGACCAGTTCATAGGCCCAACCGGTCTGGTTAGGTGCCTGAACCGAAAAAACCGAAAAAATGATTTGGACCAGCTATGAACCGGTCGGTCCATACTCTGCTCATTTTTTGGACTCTAAGGGCCATTTAGAGCCTCTTTATTGATGTAGTTTGGTTCAGAACTTCAAAGATGTAATGCACTCGGTCTTATTTTGGTAATTTGCACCTATGCTTGCTATATATATGAGAAACTTTGCATATTTGTGTATTAATGGTTTGGATTCATATGTATGCACATGAATATATATGTTTTTTACAAAATATGAATAGTTTATGTATTTTTTGGTCGACCGATTTTTTTTTCCGGTTTTTTTCAAGTTCCGGTCTGGTTCACATTTTGGGCTCTACCGGTTTGATCACCAGTCCGGTTCTGACAAAATTGGGCAAGAGCATACATGGAAGGGCGGATTGTTTATTCCAATTGAGATTGAAATGCAAAAAGGAAAATGTGAGACTAATTACTACGGCAAAGGGTATATTTTCCCCCATCGAGCAAGCTCTCTTGGGTAGTTCAGTAGAGCAATGTTGGGTTAGTGTTTGTTACTTTACAAAAACCATACAAGAAAAATTAAACTAACCAAAACAAGAAAAATGAGACTAATCTAAAGCAAAAAATAATGATACAGAAAAGCAAACCATCAAGGAGGCGACACAAATCCCCCCAGGGGGGATGGGGTGCAGGCACTTGGAAAGCCCACTCGCTCTTCTTATTATTATCATATTACAAGTGAAAAAAGGTGGTTTCTTTTGGTCCTTACAGATCTGGATCCAAAGGCTTACAGGTCTTTAGAAATGAAGAAGAAAGAAGAGTGTTGCTCCGGGAAGCCTTGGATGGCTTTAGATATTCGATTTTCCTGCAGCACCTCCTCTTGTTGTGGCGATAAAAATGTAAAACCAGCCACCTGAAATGCACCAAATGTGCCCAAATGAACGTTAAAAGCATAAAAAAATTTAAGTACTGAAAGATAAGAACTATGCACAAGTGCTTAAGCAACCTAGATCTACTAAAAATAAGCTTTAAATCCTAGATCTGGTAACATACTTAACTTAAATCAGCTTCTTAAAATATTCCTTTTAAATGAAAGTAATTTAACTAAGCATGCAAGTAACCGTAACCAGAAAAGTTTAGATTTAAAATGAAGGAAAGAGAGAGAGAGAAAGAATGTTGGAATCCTGGGAATGTTTGAGCTATGGAGCCTATTGGTGGAGAGCGGAGGGACTGTATCCTGAAAGTGCTTGAAGAGCAGTAAAGTCAAACTAGATCATCTGCACATTCGAGCTTAGGGAACCTACACAACTAAAACTACTTGCACAAAGCGTCAAATCCGGTGCGTCTCATGCCAGAAATCAGAAGAGTAAGCATACAATCTAGTAATAACATACTATTGTTAATGTAATTGTAACTTCGGAAGATATTCACTTGTATTTTATATTGTATTATTATTGTATTTTATTTGTACCTCCGACGGAGATGTTTATCACTCCGGTCGGGGATGTCATTATTACATTTGGTCATGTAAAGTCATTGAGGTAAATCCTCCATTGTAAGTCGGGGCAATAGATCCCCCAAGAGTCAGTTAGAATAGGGTTATTGAGTTCCCTAGAGAAGTCGTCCCACTCAGGTACAACTGGGACCGACCTAGTAAGTGAAAAGGTCATGTGAAAGACAAAGTATAAAAAGAGAGTGGACCTCTCTCATTTGGACATCACACTCACTCACAAGTTCGCATTAGTGAGAGAGAGAACAAGTTTGCATAGGAGAAAAAGAAGAGGAACTGCAGAAGACCATCTTTGCTTTGGGGTTTTACTTTTGTGATATTGTATTGGTGAGGATTCGATCTCTAAGGAAGTTGCGGGGTTTTCTCCTTTATGGTTTCCCTGAGGAAATTCTGTGTCTATTATGTTATACTGTGCATGTTATTCTTTCAATAAGATCCTAGATAAATATTGATTAAAAGTAGAAAATCTAACATGGTATCAGACCTAACCTGAAAAGAAGACACTATGCAGCTACGGAAGCTAGGGCTTCTTAATTCTTGGACTTCTCTCCACAAATCATCAACGAAAAGAGGCTAGGCTAACTCGCCTAAGGAGGGCGCATCTTTCTGTCGAAGCAGAAGTTGATTCTGAAAATTTTCATTTTTTGGCCCGTCACTGCTGTCGGAGGAAAATTAGGGCTTCTCACAAAATTGGAATTTTGGAGTGCAATTGGTATAGGGAGGTGTGCGTCTCCAAGATCGAAATTTTTGAGTGGGTGAAACTTCTGAAAATTCAAACCCTACTTTGACTTTGGACCAGAAACTGCAGAAAACTAGAAAACCAGAAAAAACTAGAAACTGCAGATCAGAAATTCGCAAGTCAATTTTCAAGGGTGAAATTTTGGAATCTTCAGAAACCAAGTATACCAGCATACTCGCCTCAGTCAAGCGCATTTATCTGTCTAATCAGAAGTTCCAAATTCCAAGTTTGAAAATTTAGGGTTTCTCTGACAAACCCTAGGCCAGCTCCAGAACCAGTTTCGGCAACTTAAAGTGGTAAGACCTAAAAGCTTTTCTATTTCCATTTGAAGTTCTCATTAAAGATGTCTCACCACACCAAGCTTGAGGATAAGCTTGAAGGGGCTGATAACTTCCGAGCATGGAAGTATAGGATTGCACTTGTCCTTGAAGAGAATGAATTGGACACATATGTGAATGAAGAGGTTCCAGCACCAGAGGGAGATGAGGCTAAAGCCTTACACAAGAAGAACTTGGTTAAGGCCAAGAGGATCATTGCAGATTCTATTAAGGATCATCTCATCCCACATGGGTCATCTTTGAAGACACCTAAAGAGATGTTTGATGCCTTGACCAAGCTATTGGAAGGGAAGAATATAAACCGAAAGATGACCTTGAGGAACCAGTTGAAGAATGTGAAGATACAAAATGCAGAGACCATGCAGTCTTACTTTACAAGGGTCTCTCAGATCAAGGAGCAACTTGAAGCTGTGGGAGAAAATGTAGAAGATGGAGAAATTGTGATGACCACCTTGAATGATCTCCCAAGATCATGGGACTCATTCATACAAGGGATTTGTGCTAGAAAGAAGTTAATCACATTCAGTAGGTTGTGGGAAGAATGCTCACAAGAAGAAACTCGACTTGTGGCTAGAGAAGAGATGGGAGCAAACGACGATCAAGCTCTCATAGCACACTTCAGGAGGAATAATAACGACAGGGAGCACCATCACAGTAAGAGGGAGAAACACCACCAAAGTCAGAGGGAGAACTTAAGAAGATCCAGAAAAGATCTATCCAACATTAGATGTTATACATGTGATGAGAAGGGACACTATTCCAGAGATTGTCCCAGAAACATAAGTGTCTCCCACAATAAGAAGACCAACAAGAAAAGACACCATGCTCACACCGCAGAAGATGGTGAACCCGCAAGGAAAAGAACCAGGGAAGAAGAAAGAGATGATTCTTCAAGTGATGAAAAATATGTCTTGTAACAAAGGAAACCAATTACAAGGGTACATTCAGAAGGTTCCACCTCATAAGGTAAAAGCTAGAGATGACTTTCAGTATTACATGAAAGGAGTAGGAGAAGAAGTTGGACTCTGGAAAACAAATAAAGATCGATGCTCTATGGAAGCCTCTCATCCATTTCAGCATTGATTAGGGTACAGAAGAAAGGACACAAAGTCTACTCCGGCAAGTGTAGAATACTTGCTCAACATTTCCGATCATAAGCAAGGAAAGCACAGTACCTCTGAATCAGACGATGAAGAAGAACACTCTGTCAGAGACTCCAGTAGTTCCTGTAAGGAAGCAAAGATCAAGAGGGAGTCCACCCAACAAACAAACAAAGATAAGTATTTGAATTGTCATTTCTTATATATCTATTTATTTAAATAATATTGTTCAGTGGTGTACATACTTATGTTCTTAGATTTAGGTTGTGTATTATGCATATTATGATATTTGCATTAATGAACAGTATACTACTAATATGCATGTGATGGGTAAGTGGCCTATGGTACTATACAACATTCCACTGCTAATTATCTAAAATGAAACCTTTTTTGCTGACATGTTGGGAGCAGTGCACACTCTTAACAATGTTCTGGTAGAGATGGAAGGCATCTAGAAAGTTACGGGATGTGGATGAATGTTGTATTGAAGCATTGGCTAAGATAATTGCATGACTGTATGACCTATGTCTTTATGCGTAAGAATATGTTCTGAAAACTATGAGATGTTTCTAATCATGCAATTGAACTTGACTTGTAGGAAAGATCGTGTACCATCACCTACAAGAGAGAAGAACAAGCGACGAAGATAAAAAAAACTACCTATTGAAGATATTGAAGAACCTGAAGTTCCCAGGATTCGAGATTCAGTTATGGAAGAAGCAATTCCAGAAGATCATGAAGACCGCGAAATAGAAGAACCACAAGAACCTGTAGATCCACCTCATGAGAAGAACTCCCACAAGAGGAAACCAGCATGGGTACGAGAGGCAATACAAGATGCGGAGAAGTATGGTGCTCCAGAGGGGATGCATAGAGAAAGCAAGGGACCTAGGCCATATTTCAGTTATGTAGCCCTGTTGTGCGACATCATTGACAAAGAACCTTCCAACTATGAGGAAGCAGCAGAGGAAAAAGAATGGAAGGATGCCATGATCGAGGAGTACCAGTCGATCATAAAGAATGATGTCTGGGATGTAGTTCCGAGACCATAAGGGAAGTCTGTTGTGACTTCCAAGTGGATCTACAAGATCAAGTGTTAATGTATTTGTAAATTCGGAAGATATTCACTTGTATATTTTATATTGTATTTGTATTTTATTATTGTACCTCTGACGGAGATGTTTATTCCTCCGGTCGGAGAAGTCATTATTGTACTTGGGTCATGTAAAGTCATTGAGGTCAATTCTCCCATGTAAGTCGAGGCATTAGTTCCCCTAGAGTCATTTGTATTGGGGTGTTTAAGTCCCCTAAAGGAGTCAGCCGAGGCAACTTTAGTTGAGGTCGACTTGTCAAGTGGTAAAGGTAAAGTATAAATAGAGAGCTAGGCTCTCTATTTATTCACTCACTCACTCATTCGCATAAGTGCGAGAGATAGAAGTTCGCACAAGTGGAGGAGGAGGAAGTTGTTGGAGATCATCTCTTTGTTTTGGGGTTTTGTATTATTGCTCATTCTATCTCTGAGGAAGTTGCGGGGTTTCTCCTTTATGGTTTCCCCAGTGAAATGCTTTGTGTCTCTTGTCTCTTGTGTTTGATTTGTTGTGCATGTTATTCTCTCAGTTAAGATCCTAGATCATATTGAATTAAATGATGAAAAACTAACATGGTATCAAAGCTAACCTGAAGGAAGGCATTGTATGGCATTTACGACACTTGTTTCACTTGCAACAATTTGAAATCTAGGGCTTTGTATAGCAAAACCTAGTCATCGTGGAACTTTCACTATAAATCAATTTTGGTGAAGGTTCAGGATCTGAAACTTGGGCAGGTCAAAGATAATAAAAAATTATGTACCTTGTGTCTGAGTTTCAACCTCAGATTCGTTTTACTTTATGAGATATTATCCATACAAGTTAGGGTTTCTGCCTCTTCCAGAATGAATCCCTAAACAGGTGACCTAGGTAAAAAGGTCATATCTCGAGCTAGGAAGCTCCAAATGGAATTCCGTAAAAAGTGATAGTTAGGGCACGGATAGTAGTTTCATAGGTCCAAGTTTCGGAGGCCGAAGTTGAAACAGTGACACATGGCACTCCGTACAAGTTCGCTATGTTGTTTCATCCTTTAAACAGGTCATGTTGGGAAACTAAGCATATCGCTCTGATGGAGAATCCAATGAAGCTAAAACCTGTGGGGTTGGAAATATGACAGATCAGACTACCACAGGCCGAAGTTTCAGACCCTGCATATCCGAAATTGCAGAGATACACCAGAAACAATACGGCACATCTGAAATGGCTCAACGAAGGAAATCGAAGAAGAGGAGGAACAAGCTCTCACTTAGGGTTTTTAGTTTTTAGGTATGGAAGGACTTGATACAATGTTGGAGACACCTGATGCAACATTGGAAACTTTGAAAATGGATTTGGGATCCATTCATCATAGATATTAATCTTTCATCAAAATGTTGTGGAAGGAGATTGAAAATTAGGGTTTCCAAGTAAGAAGAAACCCTAGCAAAGTTGGGAGACTCATAGGGAAGTAATTAAGGAGGTTTAAATGGCACTGATATTCTATCATCTTAGCACCATGAACCTATATAAGATGTTTACAAGTGATCTACCTTGGATGGTTAGGGTTTTACCCTTATAGAGAAGACTACAAGCAATCTCGACAGGTATGACTTGAGGAGATACAGGTATGTTTTGAAATCTGTTTCATGATTAAGTTCATGATATGTTTGTCTTCATATTATTGAGGTTAGTACAATCATGAATAATTTTAGATTGTTTGATCGCCTTAGTAAAAGTATAAATGCATATGAATAATAGAAACATTCATTGATTAGGGTTATGACACTTATGATTGTACTAATGCACTGTGGTGTTGTATGAGGATGATGTTGTCTGCTAACATGAAAGGTACATCAAGAAAAACAAATCAAGTTCTAAATCAAGAATATATGACCATGGTGACATGAAGACAAAGACTCATCCATAGTCATTGATCACATAGAAGCTCTACTTACGAGGTATGTATAAGTTGGTTCTTCAATGCTTAACTTATGAGATATGTAGGTTACTAGCACAAGGTCTCTAAATTATTGAAGAGAACAAAGAAGACATTGTTTAGGTATGTTAGACATAACTAGCAAACATGATAATCTAGGTATGTTTTCCTATATCGAGTTAGAATCCTACCTTGTGTTAGGATCTTATATAAGTATACTTTTGTATGATTGATAATGATTATTCATGAAGTTATAAGTTTGAGTTATCATGGGTTTATGCATATTATGCTTCTTAGTTTGATTAATGATATGACAAACTAGAAGAGTCCTATGGTCAAATGAGAATATGCATGAGTAAAAGAAGTACTCCCTGAAACCTTGAATACTAACGCTTGTGATAAATTACCTGTGTATGAAGTGATCATAACCATACATGTTTAAGATTATTTAGGATTATAATGTTTTGATAGTATTGCGATTATACTAATGAATGTATGATTATGCATGAGATCGTGAAGATGACACTAGTGCACACTTAAGCATGCATAGTGGTACAGGATGGATAGAAGTTCAAAGACATATAATCATGATGCTATCATAAAGGGAAAATAGAGATCAAGAGGGAGGCAACCACACAAACATAAAATATAAGTATTTGAGTTGTTATTTGAATTACTTCTTGAATCTCTGAATAGTTAATGATATTGCTCGTAATAGTTGTATGCATATTTGTATTCCTATAATATATCATGCATAGTGTAAGCATTCATATAGCATTGAACAGTATACTACTAATATGCATATGATGGGTAAGTTGGACAAACATTCCATTGTTGCTTGTCTAGAATGAAACCTCTTTGCTAACATGCTGGGAGCTGTGCACGCTCTTGATAGTATGTTCTGGTAGAGATGGAAGGTATCTAGATAGCCACTGTATGCATACAGAATATGGAAAAATGCAGTTCCAAAGTATTGGTCAAAATATTTGCATAACTATGTGAATCATATCAGTATGCATAATAGGTTATCATTGAAATGTCAATATGATTTGATAATTATGAAGTGTTACTAATCATGTAATTGAATTTGATTTGTAGGAAAGATCGTGTTTTATGATCTACAAAAGAAGGATGATGAACACTTGTTCCAAAGAACAAGTGATGACTGTTCAAAAAGAAGTTTTACAAATCAAACATACTATAGAAGTACAAAGCAAGGCTCGTGGCTAGAGGATTCCCTTAGAAAGAGGGAGAGGATCATGATGAGATGTTTGCTCCAATGGCTAGACACACTTTGAGAGATAGATTACACCCATGGATGACAAGACCATTCTCTTGAATGGTGTAATTCAAGAGGTGCATATCGAGCAAACTCCCAAGATCTGAAAGAGAATCTCATGATTGAAGAAGGCTTTGTACAGGTTCAACAGGTACCCAGGATCGATAGTCATTTGATGAGCTTGATGATCACCACAAGTGATGCAGATTTCAACCTTTGCTACAAGGTTGAAGATGGTTTCTATATACAGATGGATGCAAGAAGGAACTCACCATAGAGTTCGAATGATCTTGAGGCTCATATCAGTAGACCCATTTGACGGGAGATGGCACGGATAGATATGCAGAAAATCACTCAATGCAGAGTGTGAATGATGTTCAGTCATAGAGGGAGGACAATACTCAGATATAGAAAACTCCACTTCAGAGGGAGTAGATCTCCGAGTTAAAGAATCTTGGCATGATTCTTGTGATTAGATATATGTGGCTGAGATCAAATGAGATTTTTCCTTATCCAAGGAAAATGTGAAGTAGAGATCTGGGTATGATGCACTATTTTCTAGGCATGGAGGTGGGGCAGAGTGCGGATGGAATCTTCCTTGGACAAGGGAAGTATGCAGTAGAGATCCTGAATAGGTTCGGGATGATGGACTGCAAGGCCATGGCCACACCTATGGCATCGAACTTGAAGCTATTGAGTGATACTTCATCAGAGTCGGTGGATGCCACGATGTATCGTCAAATGATTGGGTCCTTAATGTACCTGACGAATGCAAGACCAGATATTTGCTTTGCTGTGAACACATTGAGCCAGTTCTTGACGGATCCGAGACATGTTCACCTGATTGCTGCAAAGCATATTCTGAGGTACCTGAAGGGTACAGTTGATTATGGGCTCAAGTATGATGCGAATCTGAAGATTAACCTAGAGGGTTATGTTGATTTGGATTGGGCAGGCAGTGCCATTGACAGGAAGAGCACTTCGGGGTGCTGCTTCAGTATGGGATCAGGTGTGTGATCTCTTGGTTTAGCAAGAAGCAGTCCTGCGTGGCACTGAGTACAGCCGAAGCAGAGTGTGTCGCAGCTTGTTCGGCTAGTTGTGAGGCAGTATGGCTAAGGAAGCTACTGTCTGATTTGTTTGATCTCTAGTTGGACACGACTTGTATACATTGCGACAACCAGAGTTGTGTGAAGTTGTCTGACAACCCAGTGTTCCATGACAAGTCGAGGCACATTGAGATCAAGTACCACTATATCATGGATATGGTGCAGAGAGGAGCAGTGAAGCTCCAATATGTTGCGACGGATGAGCAGATAGCCGATGTATTGACCAAGCCACTGGCCAGAGTGAAGTTTGAATACTTCAGAGAGAAGCTTGGTGTATTTCAGATGGAGGTTCCTTCCAAGGGGAAGTGATGAGTCCGGAAGACGCAGATGAACATGGGCTTTTCCGACATGGTGGTAGGTTAGTCCTCCCATGGTCATTGATGTAATTGCCGGGCTTTTCCGACATGGTGGTAGGTTAGTCCTCCCATGGTCATTGATGTAACTGCCGAGCTTTTCTGACATGGTGGTAGGTAAGTCCTCCCATGGTCGTTGATGTAATTCCTGAAGCTTTTCTGACATGGTGGTAGGTTAGTCCTCCCATGGTCATTGATGTAATTGCTGAGCCTTTCACGGATGGTGGTAGGTTAGTCCTCCCATGCCGATGAGTGTAAGTGTTGTGTAATGTGCATATGGGTTGTGCTCCGTCGAAGATGAGATGATCTGAAGATGATGAGGTCAAAGTAGGGTACACAGGTTTTGCATAGGCATATAATCAGTCCTGGGATGCTCATTCAGGTTTTGCAGTGGCATATAATCAGTCCTGGGAGATCTTGCAGGTTTTGCAAGTGGCATTTAATCAGTCCTAGGATGCTCCTTCAGGTTTTGCAATAGCATATAATCAATCCTGGGAGATCTTGTAGGTTTTGTAGAGGCATATAATAAGTCCTAAGATGTACCTACTGGATGGCTTGCTTGCAGAGATGATGAAGACCTACATGGAGGCTAGGCCTACATCCAGCATGAAAAAGGGTTGGCTCTGTAGAAGTTCCTATGACGAGTAGATTGGAGATTGATGGTCGAGATAGCAACAGCAGTGACAATGATGATCCAGCTTTGATGATGATCCAGCTTTGATGTTGATCCAGTGACGAAGACTTGTGCTGATGAACTGTGTCAAGAGAATACCTTCCTAGTTAAGAGGGAGTGTTAATGTATTTGTAACTTCGGAAGATATTCACTTGTATATTTTATATTGTATCTGTATTTTATTATTGTGCCTCTGATGGAGATGTTTATTCCTCTGGTTGGAGAAGTCATTATTGTAATCGGGTCATGTAAAGTCATTGAGGTCAATCCTCCCATTTAAGTTGGGGCATTAGTTCCCCTAGAGTCATTTGTATTGGCATGTTTAAGTCCCCTAAAGGAGTCAGCCCAGGCAACTTTAGTTGAGGTCGACTTGTCAAGTGGTAAAGGTAAAGTGAAAGGTAAAGGTATAAATAGAGAGCTAGGCTCTCTATTTATTCACTCACTCAAATTCACTTACTCACTCGTTCGCATAAGTGAGAGAGATAGAAGTTCGCACAAGTGGAGGAAGAGGAAGCTGCTGGAGATCATCTTTTTGTTTTGAGCTTTTGTATTATTGCGCATTCTATCTCTGAGGAAGTTGCGGGGTTTTCTCCTTTATGGTTTCCCCGGTGAAATGCTTTGTGTCTCTTGTCTCTTGTGTTTGATTTGTTGTGCATGTTATTCTCTCAATTAAGATCCTAGATCATATTGAATTAAATGATGAAAAACTAACATCAAGCATGCTGCAGATGGCAGCATAGAGAAACACAAGGCGAGGTTTGTGGCACGTGGCTTCTCCCAGAAGAAAGGCATAGATTGTGAGGAGACATTTGCACCTGTAGCTACATACACTTCCATCAGATCGGTCCTTGCACTGGCTGCAGTAATGAAGTGGAAGGTACACCAGATGGATGTCAAGATAGCGTTCTTGAATGGTGCAGTAGAGGAGGAAGTGTACGTGGAGCAGCCACTCGGATTTGACACATGACAAGCAGACTCGTGTGCAAATTGAAGAAGGCCTTGTATGAATTGAAACAGGCACCCAGGACGTAGTACGACAGGATGGATAGTTTCCTGATGAGCTTGGGATTTACCAAGAGTAAAGCAGATTCCAACCTTTACTACAAGGTTGAAGTGGGAAATCCAGTGATACTTCTACTCTATGTAGATGACCTATTTGTAACAGGGGAGGATTGGCTCATTGCAGTTACGAAGAGGAAACTTGTCGCGGAGTTCGAGATGAAGGACCTGGGTATGATGCACTATTTCCTAGGCATGGAGGTGTGGCAAAATGCGGATGGAATCTTCCTTGGACAAGGGAAGTATGCAGTAAAGATTCTGAAGAGGTTCAGAATGATGGACTGCAAGGCTATGGCCACACCCATGGCATTGAACTTGAAGCTACTATGTGATGCTTCATCAGAGTCAGTTGATGCCACGATGTATCGTCAGATGATTGGTTCATTGATGTACCTGACGAATACAAGACCAAACATATGCTTCGCTGTGAACACGTTGAGGCAATTCCTGACGAATCCGAGACAAGTTCACCTGGTTGTTGCAAAGCATATATTTAGGTACCTGAAGGGTACAGTTGATTATGGCCTCAAGTATGACGTGAATCAGAAGATTAACCTGCAGGGTTATGTTGATTCGGATTGGGCAGGCAGTGTCGCAGATAGGAAGAGCACTTCGGGATGTTGCTTCAGTATGGGATCCAATATGATCTCCTGGTTTAGCAGGAAGCAGTCGTGCGTGGCACTGAGTACAGCCGAAGCAGAGTATGTTGCAGCTTGTTCGACTAGTTGTGAGGCAGTATGGCTTAGGAAGCTACTGTCTAATTTGTTTGATCTCCAGTTAGAGGCGACTTGTATATTCTGTGACAACCAGAGTTGTGTGAAGTTGTCCGAGAACCCAGTGTTCCATGACAAGTCGAAGCATCTTAAGATGAAGTACCACTCTATCAGGGATATGGTGCAGAGAGGAGCAGTGAAGCTCCAGTATGTTGCAACGGACAAGCAGATAGCCGACATGTTGACCAAGCCGCTAGCCAGAGTGAAGTTCGAGTACTTCAAAGAGAAGCTTGGTATTCTCCAGATCAAGGTTCCTTCCAAGAGCAAGTGATGAGTCTGGAAGACGCAGATGCACATGGGCCTTTCCCGAATGGTGGTAGGAAAGTCCTCCCATGTCGATTGATGTAAGTGTCAGGGCCTTTCCCGAATGGTGGTAGGAAAGTCCTCCCATGTCGGTTGAAGTAAGTGCTGGGGCCTTTCCTGAGTGGTGGTAGGAAAGTCCTCCCATGTCGGTTGATGTAAGTGTGGAGCCTTTCTCGAATGGTGGTAGAAAAGTCCTCCCATGTCGGTTGATGTAAGTGTTGAGCCTTTCCCGAATGGTCGTAGGAAAGTCCTCCCATGTCGGTTGATGTAAGTGTTGTCTCTCACATGCTGGTAGGAAAGTCCTCGCATGTTGGTAGACTGGGTCTTGTATGGTGGTAGGAAAGTCCTCCCATACTGGAGACATTGTGATGTGCATCTGGGTTGTGCTCTGTGTGACATGATGAGATGATCTGAAGATGATGAGGCGACGGCAGGAGACGCAGGTGTCTGCAGAGGCAATGTAATGATTGGTCTTGGGCTGTACCTACTTGATGGCTTGCTCACAAAGATGATGAAGACCTACATGAGGGCTAGGCCTACATCCAGCATGAAAAAGGGTTGGCTCTGTAGAACTTCCTATGACGAGTAGATTCTAGAGATGTCACCAATCGATGATTGACATGATGAGGATTGCAGCAGCAACGATGATGATCCAGTGTTGATGATGATGTTCCAGCATTGATGATGATCCAAAGACGAAAACTTGTGTCCAGATGTGTTGATGACTGTGTCAAGAGAATACCTTCCTAGTTAAGAGGGAGTGTTAATGTAATTGTAACTTCAGAAGATATTCACTTGTATTTTATATTGTATTATTATTATATTTTATTTGTACCTCTGACAGAGATGTTTATTCCTCCGGTCAAGGATGTCATTATTACATTTGGTCATGTAAAGTTATTGAGGTAAATCCTCCATTGTAAGTCGGGGCAATAGATCCCCCAAGAGTCAGTTAGAATAGGGTTATTGAGTCCCCTAGAGAAGTCGGCCCAGTTAGGTACAATTGGGGTCGACCTAGTAAGTGAAAAGGTCAAGTGAAAGATAAAGTATAAATAGAGAGTGGAGCTCTCTCATTTGGACATCACACTCACTCACAAGTTCGCATTAGTGAGAGAGAGGACAAGTTCGCTTAGGAGGAAAAGAAGAGGAGCTACAAAAGACCATCTTTGTTTTGGGGTTTTACTTTTGTGATATTGTATTGGTGATGATTCTATCTCTGAGGAAGTTGCGCGGTTTTCTCCTTTATGGTTTACCCGAGGAAATTCTTTGTGTCTATTGTGTTATGCTGTGCATGTTATTCTTTCAGTGAGATCCTAGATAAATATTGATTAAAAGTAGAAAATTTAACAACTACTTCTATACCGCGGACATGAATAAGCAATATATGAAATCAATCTAGAATCATAAATCCTACCAACTAGTAATAGTCCTTTGAAGGCCTTGATCATCCACAAATAATCAAATAATTAAGCTATGCTACAGTTACCTCATAAACCATTGACATTTGCATCCACACACATAGAGCACTACACCACAGATTTGCCTCCAAAGCCTTTATTATTCCAAAAGATATTACAAAATATAGTACAAGAATTACTAGCCCTTCGGTCCTCTCTAACCATGAGAGAAATGAGAGCCCAATGCCTTCTTAAATAGGAAAATGGAGGAGAGGGACGCATTAGGGTAAGAGAGAGCAAGAGGGGCGCATTTCTCAGATTGAGGAGATGAATGGGCCATAACATAAGCCTTGATTCAAGGTTGATTTGATTGAGATATTTATGGGATGTGATTGCCCACTCAACTCCCTCTTTAGTGGTGTGGGATCAAATTCCCCTAATGTAGGAATTTGATTTTCCTCATATCTTTATTTTTTCACTCACTTTTTGACTTTTTTAAGCAAAAGTAATTTAAGTGAAAAAAAAATCACTTAAACACTTAGGAAAGTGGGTCTAGAGGTAAAGTGGGTGCTCTGAGTTAGAAAACGAGCACCCCCATGGCCAAATTGGCCTCCTAACCACACTTTTATTACATTTTTGGGTTTTTGAATTAAAATATTAAAAAAAAAACATGTTTTACGGGAAAAAATTATTTTCTCGGAACTTATCGAAAATCCTAGGGGACCTAATGCTTGTCCATAATGACTCAATTTGATGTCTAGCATGCTCATAAATATTGACACTTGAGCTTTAATAACCTTCTAAGGCCTAAGCACCAAGACGACATTCCAGCTTTGGAGGAGCGGGTGAAAAACTCGTCGATTATACATCGCTTGTTCAGCAGTGCATAATTGACAAGGGAAAAAACACCATGGAATGTTCGCATTTGATGTCTAAGTCCTAAGAAACGAAACTCTTTACATAGACCGTCATGCTAGCACATTTTTAGAAAAACCCCCCAAGGGGGTATGAACATGCAATTATTAAAAAAGGGGGCAAAACTTGGCCTGATGGATCTCGAAACACTAATGATGAACAATTAGATTGTTCAAGTCTTTGAGGATTCACTCGGAATCCACTAAGTGCAATTTAGTGGATAACACTTGGCCTACAAAAGAACCTCCTATCTATTTCAAGATTGGAAGAGAAAGGATTCATAGTAGCTTTTGTCAATGGCCAAGTTCTTATGTGGCCGAGAGGTAAGAACATTGATGATGTTGTTATGATTGGTATTCATGAAGATGGATTGTACAAATTAAAAGGAAAAGCAGATCAAGCCTTAGTCCACAGTACTACCATAAATCCATGAGAACTTTGGCATAGAAGGTTTGCTCATATTCACTATAAAGACTTACCAATTGTCAACAAGATAGTGAAAGGCCTTCCAGAGATTTAAGTGTTCCATGATAGAGTGTGGAAAGGTTGTGTGCAAGGAAAGAACATGAAGAAGCCTTTTCCAAGCAATGACAGTAAAGCAAAAGGAGTTCTGGATATAATTCATTCAAATGCATGTGGACCTATGTCAGTGACTTCACTCAACGGGTATGTTTACTATGTTTCGTTCATTGATGACTTTTCTCGCAAAACTTGGATTTATTTCTTAAAGAATAAAGATGAAGTGTTTACTAAGTTCAAAGAATTTAAAGCTCTTGTTGAAAATCTTTCTGAGAAAACATATTTTCAGATCCGATAATGGAGGAGAATTCTTATCGGGTGAATTCTAGGCATTTTGTAAAGAAGCTCCGATTAAGAGGGAGCTTTCTACTCCTTACAATCCTCAGCAAACTGGTGTTGTAGAAAGAAAGAACCGATCAATTATGGAAGCAGTTAAAGCCATGATTCGTGATCGGGACTTATCAATGTACCTTTGGGCAGAAGCAGCAAGGACTGTTGTATATGTACAAAATAGAAGTCCCCATAAAGTACTTCAAAATAAAACTCCAAAAGAAGTGTTTCTAGGTGAAGTTCCAGATGTCAGTCATCTAAGGATATTTGGTTGTCCTGTGTATATACATATTCCCAAGGACAAAAGGACAAAGTTGGATCCTTCAGGTAAGAAGGGTATTTTTGTGGGGTACAATGAGATATCAAAGGCATATAGAGTATATGTCCCTGGATACAAAAAGATTGAGATCAGCCGAGATGTTATTTTTTATGAAGATGCAGCTCTCTACAAATCAAAAAGAAATCATTTCAATGAGATACATGATGAGGAACCCGCAACTCCAAGAGTATCAGAAACAGAAAAAGAAGAGCATGTACCTGAGAATCATGATATGATGTGTTGGATTTTGCACAACTTCGGAAGATATTATTCATTGTATTATTGTACTTTCATTGTACTTGATTGTACCTCCGAAGGGAGATGAATCTTATGTAATTACTTATGTAAACACATGAAAGAATCAATGTAAACCTTGGGGTGCAAAGAAGCAAAAGAAAAATATTAAAAATAAAATTATTAATTGCCCATAGGTGAAATTTTTCTGGTTTTGCACTTGTATAAATAAGAGGTAAAGTGCACCTCATTAGCTCATTCACTCACTTGACATTTGCGCACACTTGAGAGAGAGAGAAGTTCGCACAAGCTGAAAAGGAAGTTGTTTTGGGGTTTCTACTTATGGAAAGCATTTTCACATTTTCTCTTTTAACTTTGTACTCTGATCTTGGGATTATCATCTCTATACGGAGGGTGGGTTTTCTCCCGTTTGGGTTTCCCAGGATAAACTTTGTGTTAAGTTTTGTGCTTTGACTTTCTTCTAGTGATCTTGGTTATGCATTTATATTATTATGCTATGAATATATGAATTCTAACATGGTTTCAGAGCAGTTTTAGAAGAAGCCATTGCCAAAGCAGTGTCGGAACCCTGTCGGAACTAGGGTTTCCTCTTGTGAAGTCTTCACCCAACATTTTGGAGAAAAAGAGCCATGGGAATTTCGTTTTGGGGAAGGCGCAACTTTTGGTGAAGACGGAATTCAATTCCGAGAATTTTCATTTTTTGAATTAGCTCTATAGCTGGAGTAGAAATTAGGGCTTCAGTTTTGACCTACTTCTATCCACAGAATTGGATCAGCCCTACCTCAATTCAATTCGCCTTGGCAACGCATCTATCTGTGGTTTTAGTTTTTTAAATTATCAACTTTCATTTTTGACCTAGCTCCTGCTAGGGTTTCTGAACCAGATCTGCAGGCAAGATGATTGGAATGAAGGTTGAAGATCGTCGGGAAGGAGCTCTCAACTTTATCTCTTGGAAGTCCAGGGTTCTTATACCCCTAGAAGAAAATGATCTCTTACTATATGTAAATGAGAAGGTTTCTGAACCAAAAGCTGAAGAAGATAAATCCCGATGGAGGAAGAATGATGCTAAAGCAAGAAGGATTCTTGTGGATTCAGTAAGAGACCATTTGGTTCTACAAATTTCAAGAAAGAAGACTGCTAGGAAAATGTTCAAGACCATAAAGAAGTTGTTTGAACACACTAGCCTCAATGTATCCACGACTTTGAGAAACCAGCTCTCAAATATGAAGATAGCCAAGTCAAAATCCATTGCCTCATACTTTATGAGGATCACAGAACTCAAGGACAAGCTCAGCACCAGTGGAGATCCTATTAATGATAAGGAGCTTGTCCTCACCACTCTGAATGGTCTTCCACCATCTTGGGAGTCCTTTATCCAAAGCATAAGTGGTAGATCCAAACTACCAAAGTTTGATAAGCTTTGGGCAGATTGCACTCAAGAGGAGACCAGGATTGTAGCACGTCAAAGACTCCATGGCACTCAACCTGAGGAGAACCAAGCCTTTGTTTCCCATGCCTAGAAGGGTAAGGGAAAAGGTAGGAAGTTTCATAAACTCAAGCACCAAGATAGGAGATCAAGTCCTCGCCTAGATCAAAAGGAGAAGGAGGGCATATCTCAAGTTCAATGCTATAGGTGCAGAAAATATGGACACTACGACAATAGTTGTCGAAGTTCAAGTAAAAGGAAGCATGAAGCATCCACTGTTGATGTTGAAGAAGATACTCCTCACAAGAAGTCAAGGAATGATGATCGTTCGGATTTCCTCTTCTAGAAGATATGAAGATCCAGATTGCAAGAACAAAGATCTCTCTTGGTTCCCACAAGAAGGCAATGGGGGCCCACACACAAAAAAATAAGAGATAAGTATTTGTTTGTCTTGCTTACATAGATCTGTTTTGTCTTATCTATCTTCATTATATGCAGATCTATTGTATTGAGCAGTTGATATAGTTTACCTTGTTGTATTTATTATGCATATGAGCTACACAACATTTCATGAAGCTAGTCTAGATGATATCTCCTTCGTGCATGCTTAGGGTAGTGCACACTCTTGATGGCATGTTCTAGTGGAGATAGAAGACATCTTGATAGTTCCCAGATGTGTTTGTTAGACGTGTTCATGATTGTTGTGATAAATTATTAGCTAAGATGCATGTGTAAACTATTGCCATTAAATTTGATTATGAAATGTCACTCATCATCAGTTGGGATTTGACTTGTAGGGAAAAGACCATGTGATTTGGCCTACAAGAGAAGACTTGTTCTGATGGACATATGAATCTCGTTGATGTTCAGCAAGAAGCTTCCTGGAATGTGACTCTCAGCCTAGAAGGATGACCTCGGAGGAAGCCTTCACAGAAGTAAAACCAGAAGTGAGCCACCTTCGGATATTTGGTTGTCCAGTCTATATACATGTGCCCAAGTTGGAACCTTCAAAAAAGAG
The DNA here is from genome assembly GCA_027924585.1 of Larix kaempferi. Taxonomy (NCBI): domain Eukaryota; kingdom Viridiplantae; phylum Streptophyta; class Pinopsida; order Pinales; family Pinaceae; genus Larix; species Larix kaempferi. The sequence goes on along the minus strand of BSBM01000805.1, from coordinate 17,945,339 downwards.
GGGAACCTTTGTAGGATACAGTGAGTCTTCAAAGACTTACAGAATCTACATCCCATGATCCAGATAGATTGAAGTCAGTAGGAATGTGACCTTTGAAGAAGAAATAACTGTCAAGAAAGGCAGAGGATTAGACATGGAGATCGATGATGAAATGCTAGAACCAAAGGAGATGAGATCATCTCCCCCTCCAGTTCAAGAGGGAGTTACAGAAAAGGATGAACCTATCGATTGCATTGATCCAGTTGATATCCCCATAAATGTTGCAATAGGTCGAAAAAGACCTAGATGGGCACAACAGACTTAGCATGGAGCATATGGAAAATACAAGGCCAAATTTGTTGCCAGAGAATTCTCTCAGAAAGAGGGAGTCGATTATGATGAGACATTTGCTCCTGTGGTTCGATATACTTCCATCAGATCAATCATTGCTATTGCTTCAGCTATGAGATGGAAGGTGCATCAGAATGATGCAGACCCCAACCTTTGCTTCAAGGTTGCAGATGATGAGCCACTGATTTTGGTACTATATGTTGATGACTTGTTTCTCACAAGAAATGAGAAACTTATTGTATGGTGTAAGAAGAATCTTGCCTCTGAGTTTGGAATAAAGAATCTTGGATTGATGTACTACTTCTTGTGATTAGAAGTATGACAGAGGCAGAAAGAGATTTTCCTAGGACAAGGAAAATACACCATTGATATATTAAAGAGATTCGGAATGTTGGATTGCAAGTCCATGGCTACTCCGATGGATGCAAATTGGAAGAAGTTGAGAGATTCCACTTCAGATTCTGATTGATCCCACCATGTATCGCCAGTTGATTGGCTCATTGATGTATCTGACCAACACCAGACCAGATATATGTTTTGTTGTGAATGCCCTCAATCAGTTCATGTGCGAACCGAGGCAGATTCACTGGATTGCTGCAAAACATGTGCTCAGATACTTACGTGGCACTGTGGGATATGGATTGAAGTATGCTTTCAAATTATGACCTGAGATTGCAGGGGTTTACAGGCTCAGATTGGGCCGGATGTGTTGCAGATCGGAAGAGTACTTCCGGATGTTGCTTCAGTTTGGGTTCTACAGTTATTGCCTGGTGCAGCAGGAAGCAAAACTCGGTAGCACTCAGTACTGCAGAGGCCGAGTACATGGCTGCTAGCACAGCAGCTCGAGAAGCAGTTTGTCTTCGTAAACTCCTGGCAAGATTGTTTGGCCAGATTCCAGAGCCGACTGTGATTCACTGTGATAACTAGAGTAGTGTGCAGATGTCAGTGAATCTTGTATTTCACAACAGGTCGAGGCATATCGAGATTCGATATCACTCCATTCGTGATATGGTGCAGAAAGGTGCGGTCGAGTTACAGTACGTGCCACAGACGACCAGACTATAGATGTTCTCACCAAGGCTCTTCCCATGGTGAAGTTTGAATACTTTCGCAGAAGACTTGGAGTCGAAGAGAATGTGTCCCTCCTTGAGATGGAAAGATGACATTGAGATGCTTGCCCTTCTTTTCCCAAGTACCTCTATAGTCCAGTTACTCAGCCAAATATGGGAGAAATCCCATAGGCAAATGAGTAGAACAGTCACCAGTTGGTCGGGTTCACACAAGTGCCTCTGTAGTCCAGTTACTCAGCCAGGTATGGGAGAAATCCCATCGACAGATGAGTAGGACAGTCAGCAGTTGGTCGTGTGATTGCACACGTACCTCTACAATCCTGGTACTCAGCCAGATATGGGAGAAATCCCATAGGCAAATGAGTCGAACAGTCAGTAGATGGTCATGCTCATTTGCTTGTCTGAGATCTCAGCCAGGTATGGGAGGCCCCCATCGGCAGATGAGATAGACAAGTAGCAAATGGTATAGCAAAGATGGCACAGCTAATAATCTCAGATATCCAATATTGAGTGATTCTCCTAGATCTAGGATCGAGTGATTCTCCTGGACTCACCAAAGCACTGGTGAAGATGTCCCAGATATTCAGGATTGACAGATTCTGCTGCATCCAGGATCGAGTGATTCTCCTGGACTCACCGAAGGACTAGTTAAGATGTCTCAAATATTCAGTATTGAGAGATTCTCCTGAATCCAGGATCGAGTGATTCTCCTGGACTCACCGAAGGACTGGTAAAGATGTTTCAAATATTCAAGATTGAGAGATTCTCCTGAATCCAAGATTGAGTGATTCTCCTGGACTCACCGAAGGACTGGTGAAGATGATGCATGACAACACTTCTCGATGGACTGAGACTGTGTGGACAACCTTCAGTATGTATAGAGATGATGGAGACAGAATGGATGTACAAGATGAAACCCAGATGTTCGTGATGCAGATGAAGACCGAAGAATACCTTCCTTGTTGAGAAGGAGTGTTGGATTTTGTGCAACTTCGAAAGATATTATTCATTGTATTTTATTGTGCTTTCATTGTACTTGATTGTACCTCCTAAGGGAGATGAATCTGATGTAATTACTTATGTAAACACATGAAAGAATCAATGTAAACCTTGGGGTGCAAAGAAGCAAAAGAAAAATATTAAAAATAAAATTATTAATTGCCCCCAGGTGAAGTCGGGCCAGTTAGGGATTTTTCTGGTTTTGCACTTGTATAAATAAGAGGTAAAGTATACCTCATTAGCTCATTCACTCACTTGACATTTGCGCATCACTTGGGAGAGAGAAGTTCGCACAAGCTGGAGAAGGAAGCTGTTTTGGGGTTTCTACTTGTGGAAAGCATTTTCACATTTTCTCTTTTATCTTTGTACTCTGATCTCGGGATTATCATCTCTATACAAAGGTTGTTGGGTTTTCTCCCGTTTGGGTTTCCCAGGATAAACTCTGTGTTATGTTTTGTGCTTTGTCTTTCTTCTAGTGATCTTGGTTATGCATTTATATTATTATGCTATGAATATATGAATTCTAACATGATGGAGCCTCAAAAACCTGCTGATTCACCCACAAAAGTAATTACATATCAGAGAAAACTAGGTTGGGCATGTGAACTCATTCAAGATGTAGAAAAGTATGGTGCCCCAAATAAGACTTTCAGAGAAAGCAAAAGACCTCGATTTTATTCCAACTATGTTGCACTTGTGTCTAACATCATTGATGCAGAACCCTCCATCTATGAAGAAGCTACTGAAAAGAAAGTGTGGCAAGATGCCATGATTGAAGAATATCAATCAATCATGAAAAATGATGTTTGGGACATAGTTTCGAGACCAAAAGAAAAATTAGTAGTAACATCTAAATGGTTATACAAAATCAAGCATGCTGCAAATGGCAGTATTGAGAAATACAAAGCAAGGTTTGTGGCTCGTGGGTTCTCCCAGAAAGAGGGAGTAGATTACGAAGAAACCTTTGCTCTTGTAGCAAGATACACTTCCATTAGGGATACTTTGGCTATCGCTGCAAAGATGGGATGGAAACTACATCAGATGGATGTAAAAACTACTTTTCTAAATGGTGTGATAGAAGAGGAAGTGTATGTGGAACAACCACAAGGATTTGAGACACATGACAGACAGACACGTGTGTGCAAATTAAAGAAATCCTTGTATGGCTTGAAGCAAGCACCCAGGACATGGTATGGAAGAATTGATAGTTTTCTGATGAGCTTGGGCTTTATCAAAAGTAAAGCAGCCTCCAATCTTGACTATAAGATTGAGGATGATGACCAAGTGATTTTACTATTATATGTGGATGACCTGTTTCTAACAGGAAATGAAAAGCTCATCACTGATTGCAAGAAGAAGCTTGCTTCAGAATTCGAAATGAAAGATTTGTCATATGCACTATTTTCTAGGTCTGGAAGTGTGGCAAAGTCAAGGTGCGATTTGTCTCAGTCAAGGAAAATATGTTGTGGAAATTCTAAAAAGAATTGGAATGATGGATTGTAAATCCATGACAACACTTATGACGACAAATTCAACGTTATTATGTGATCCTTCATCAGAGATAGTGAATGCCACCTTGTATAGACAAATAATTGGATCGTTGATGTATTTGACAAATACAAGGCCAAACATATGTTTTGCTGTGAATACTTTAAGTCAGTATATGGTTGCACCCAAACATGTTCATTTGATCGCAGCAAAACATGTGATGAGATACTTGAAAGGTATCATTGAATATGGTATCAAGTATGATGCAAATTGTGAGTTTAAACTGCAAGGATACTCTGATTCATATAGGGCTGGTAATGTCACAGATCGTAAGAGTAAATCAGCCCATTGTTTTAGTCTGGGATCAGGAATGATCTCATGGTTTAGCAGGAAGCAAACCAGCGTTGCACTCAATATGGCTGAGGCAGAATATATGGCAACATGTTTAGCATGTACTGAAGCTGTATGGATATGAAAATTGCTTTCAGGATTATTTGATCTTGAGTTGGATACTACTAGTATCTACTGTGACAATCAAAGTTGCATAAAGTTGTCAATGAACCCGGTGTTTCATGACAAATCAAAGCATATTGGAATCAAGTATCATTTTATCCGCGATATGGTAGAAAAAGGAGTAGTGAAGCTTCTTTATGTGGCTACAACTGAACAAGTCACAGATGTGTTAACCAAACCTCTGTCAAAGGTGAAGTTTGAGTACTTTAGACACAAGCTTGGACTAGTCCCTTGTAAGAGGGAGTAAGGAACTGCATATAGGAATCTGGTGATAGTAGCAGGGCAAATCAATTATAAGTAGGATGTGAGCTATTTTATTATTATCCAGTATGAAAAAGGACTAGCTCTAAGACTACTCATCCAGTATGAAAAAGGATTGGCACTAAGTAAGACAGTTCTTGGTGAACTGTATAGCTTCCTCTAGCTTATGACTAGTAGGACAGTTCTTGGTGAACTGAGTGAATAAAAATCCTATAATGATAGCAGTGTGCCCACCAGAGATACTACTGATTCCAGATTGCTAACTGTGGATACAAAACTTCTCTTGATGAATCAATAAGTCAATAGCCAAGTAAAGACAAGTGGTTGTAACAGGTGGTACTGGAAAAAATATATTGCTTGCTAAGAGGGAGTGTTGAAATATATAGCTTTTTTTATGTAATTAAATTATGTACATAAAAAGTATTTCATGCCAAGTGTCAAAAGGCTCAAGCTAAGTGTCAAGCTAATGCCAAGTGTCAAAAGGCTCAATCCAAGTGTCAACTTTATGACCAAGTGTCATTAGCACATGCCAAGTGTCAAAAGGTTCATACTAAGTGTAAAGTCTATGCCAAGTGTCAAAAGGCTAATGCCAAGTGTCAAGGGCTGCTTAGAGGCCATCTTAGGGAGGTCCTAGGGGGCTGGTTAGGGCAGCCAAACCCAAGTATAAAAAGGGGCTAACCCCCATCACTTGGACACACAATTTTTGGAGAAGAACTCTGCTGTTATAAGGCTGCCAATTATCAAGGGTGTTGCTGTTACAGTCTTCTACGAGGAGGGAGATCTAGTGCTGCTACAGTATCTACCATAAGTCTGCTACAGTGTCTGTAAGTGTGTTATCAGTTCTGTTAGAGGAGTTTATAAGTGCTGAAACAGAGGTATTGTTTCAGCACTACTTAGTTAGTTCAAAGCCTTAAGTCTTGTACTGGTGTTGTATTTTGTTGAGGAATCTAAAGAGAAGTTTTGGTTGGGTTTTCTACCCCAAGAGGGTTTCCCAGGGTAATCTTGTGTTCTCTCTGTGATTGTCTTACTTTCGGTTATCCTTACTTATGAAGATGTATGTTAATGACTGATATATGCTGCAAAATTTTAAATACATACATCTAGTTTTTTCAACAGATTTCAGAGAGGTTGATTACATCAGCCTTATCCAACATTGGATAGAGGAATCCTGCAGTGGAACAGCCTTATCCAACATTGGATAGAGGAATCCTGCAGTGGAACATGGTATCCTTGGCATGATTTTGTCCATCTCTCATGTTCAGGAGCCTACTTGAGATTTTGGGCAAGGAGTAATGGAGATCCCAGCATAAATTTACTTGATCCTTGATGTTTCCTTGTTTTGATTTGTGGCCAAACACAAGGGAAAGCCTCATGGTGTTGATGAGATCATCCAATGGTTGCATTCGCTCTTTGATTTCACCTAGTTCAATTTCATCTTCCTATATTAGAGTAGGGTAGGATGAATAAGCTCTTCTGAGCATTAGAATAGGAAGAATAAGCTCAATTCTATAAGCATTAGTTTTATTTCCATGTTTCCTTGGCATTTTTGGCTTAGGTCTTGCTTTGTAAAGCCAATTTTGAAGTTTTTGAACAAGTACATTTTGGACTGTTTTGTGGGGTTTTCAGATGTGAATGTGGATCCATTCCACCATATGTTTTGCAGATGTTTTATGGCATCTCTTAACAGGTACAGCAGAGATTTTTGGATGTCCCCATATGGAGCCAGGTGTTACCCCTCAAAATGCATGCGCAATTTGAGTCATTCTCCCAGCAGTATAAAAGGAATTTTCAGTAGTAACTCAGCATTTCAAGAAGCAGATTATTTTCCTGAGGTCTCTTCCAGCAGAGCTGAGGTGATTTGCGCCCTAGGGTGCTTATTGTTAAAAAACTGAAGGGGCTCAGTACTCTTATGTTTCCCTCAGTCAAGATAATGGTAATGTTATGCAAGCTTGAATCACAGGGAAGAAAGGAAGTATGGTTTGACAGAATATTAGTTTGATGTTTCTGAAGTCAAACAAGACAAGTAATTGCACACAGCATAGGAGGTGGTTAACAGCACTCTAAACTCTTCATGCATGCTTTTTAAAAGGTCTGGAATATGTTTTAGATATGGTCACTAAGAGTTTATCTGTAAGGGGATTCTGTAGCTTGGCTGCATAAGATGATCGGAAGAGTACATGTCCCCATATGGAGCCAGGTGTTACCTCTCAAAATGCTTGGGCAATTTAAGTCATTCTCCCAACAGTATAAAAGGAATTTTCAGGAGTCACTCGGCATTTCAAGAAGAAGATTATTTTCCTGAGGTCTCTTCCAGCAGAGCTGAGGAGATTTAGGGTGCTTATTGTTAAAAAATTAAAGGGGTTCAGTACTCTTGTGTTTCCCTTGGTCAAGATAAAGGTAATGTTATGCAAGCTTGAATCACAAGGAAGAAAGGAAGCATGGTTTGACAGAATATTAGTTTGCTGTTTCTGAAGTCAAACAAGACAAGTAATTGCACCCAGCATAGGAGGTGGTTAGCAGCACCCCTAACTCTTCATGCATGCTTTTTAAAAGGCCTAGAATATGTTTTAGATATTGTCGCTAAGAGTTGATCTGTGGGATTCTGTACCTTGGCTGCATAAGATGATTCGTGGGTTGATTTGATTTTTTGGGGCTACTCATCCATCTTGTATTCCGGGTGATACTATTGCTTTATTTCCAGATCGTGGTGCAAGACATTTGCAAATCTTTTGTAAAGGTTGAGGAATTGATACATCACCACCATTAGTCATATCAGCTAATAAGTGCAGATCTATTTTGTACCCAGATTTTCAGAAGAACGATTTCTGTGGATCAGCCTATCACCCAGTTTGAAATTAGTGTTGAAAGTTAATATTTACATGATTCAGAAACGGCACCAACTGCTGCTCATTCTGATCCATTTTGCAGACTTGTGTGTGTCAAGCTACTGCTAGCAGACTGGGCACCATTGGAAGTAGAGGTCGACATTCACTTTTGGGAGGTGATGGAAGCCAAATTTACCATGATTTAAGGGTAAAAGCAGCTACAGGGGAAGAGCACTTCATTATAAAGGATGACAAGTAGTGTGTAGATCCTCCTTGACATGGTCAAACTAAGTCTAGTTATTGCACCCTTATCCATCCTTTCTATTCTTGGAGAGTTAATTGGCTTATTGGAGAGAGCACCTTAACCACCTTTGACTTGATTTGCATGAGATTAATCCTTGTGGAGTTCGTTGGAAAATGCAGTAACTATCCTTCATATTTTGGGAAGGTGGTTGGTGTGCATTGATGGTGCATCACTCTTGGAGATGGAGTGCTCCCCTAGGAGGCATCTTGGCATGTGTATAGAGAAGGCCTAACTACATTGCACATTATCCAAGGGTGCACTTTATTTGGAAGACTATTTTATTTGTTGGGTGGTCCTAGATCCAAGAAGGATAACTACCTTGGCACACTTCTCAAGGGTGCAGCATGGAGGGATTATCTAATATCATGTGGCTTGGTCAAATGTGGTCCCAAAGACTCATTCTTGCACAATATTCAAGGGCACACCTACTCTAAGGATTATTTTACTTTATTTATTAGACAAGGAGCATCTTGGAGAGCATCCCCTTCCACTAGACTTGGCAAATATAATATTTTAATGAAGAGTGGTTGTTGGACTCTTGGAGGTTATTCTTAAGGAGCATTCCAAAGGAGAAAAGGACAAATGGCACCTTGCATGGGCTTGCATGAGCACGTTGCTCAAGGATGATGATATGTGGCATTCCCCTCATCATTATTGTTTTATTTTATTGTCTATGTGAACATTTTGCTTTAGAAAAACCCTTTGAAAGTTTGATGTTTTATTTTAGTATTTTCCTTGGAGAATAAAGTGAATCTAGATTCCACTAATAATATTTAATTGCATGAGGAGATTGAGCTCAAATCTATACAAGGATGTGCTCTCTTTATTTTTGACATGGATGGATTAATAAAGAAAATATTTGGAGCCTAGCTGAAAATTCATTTGGAGCAATTAATCAAGGTGCTTGCTTGTGTGTGGTTGTCACTTTCCCTTTCTCTTCCCTCGTGGATAATTAAATTTTATGTAGATCTACCATTCAATTTGATTCTAGAAATAATCTCTAGAACTAAAGTTGGTTGTCTCGTAAGAAGGAACTAGTGTGAGATTGTAATTCTCCTAATTTCTCGTTGTGGCCTTGATATTGGGGAAGCTTGCTGTGATTATAGATCACATATGGTGCAAGGGTTTGGCTTATTTGTTCTTATTGGGTTTTAGTTGAGAAGTGTTTGGGGTTGATCACTCTTTAGAGGGTATCCTCTTGGCTCATGACTCCATATTATACCTTCTCCTTGAATATTTCATGGTTGCACATCATTCTCTTATATTTAGGTCTGTGGTTGTGATGGTCCACCTTGTGTAGGGATCTCATTTATTCTCATGATGTGTGTTTCCACGTTGGCTAGTGATGGAGCATTTGTAATGACTTGACTATGCATTCTCCACATTTTTTTACCCTCTTTGCTTGTTATATTGACTCCACTGCCCTTGTGTATTGAAACTAGTCTCGATCCTCCATCCCCTTTATTTTCCAATACTAAAAAATTTGTTTACTAAAGCAACTCTCCACTTCATCCAAACCTTGATTTGCCAAACCTTTAGTAATCCTATTCTAGGGACAACCCCCTTGTATCAGAGGAGAGTCGATCTAAAGTGAGAAGAGGCATTGTTGAGGTGATACTAACAAACCTCTTGAGTTGCTCTTTGGCTAGTACTGATCTTGAACTTTGGATCTCAAGTACTAATTTGATCAGTAACAAGCTCTACCTATAATGGTGATTAATATGCTAAGATTTTTACCTTCAAGTACTATATTTCACCTTCCAATGCTATAGTTTCAAATTTGTGTGTTGTACTCTTACATTGAGTGCTATGCTTTCAACTTTGAATGCCATCTTTCACTTCATGTTGCTATTTTCCACCTTAAGTTATTGATTGCCAACTTCAAGTGTTATTTTCACTTTTCTTCATCAATTTAAGAGTAATGCAATTAGTTAAGCATTAATGATATAATACCCCAAAGTTTTGTAACAACTATAATTACTTACAACAGTATAACAAATATTGTGTTGATTGGCAAGGCTACAACTTTTGCCTCTCAATTATAATTCATACACCACCATCGTCACACATGCTATCCGTGATCTTTCTTCTACATCTATATAAAAGGATTTTGAAAATATGTCTTCTTGTGTGGCCATACCAAGTGATATCAACACAAAGCAACTTTCTAAACTTCTCCCCTCAACACCGTATGTCCATTAGCATCTCCTATCTCTCCTTTGCTACATTTCGTTTACTAACCATGCACCAAACAAAAGAAGACTAAAAAAAGAAAATGCATGCATATATATATTAAGAAGTTGCAAGAGGCAACCTGGTTCAATGAAAGCAAGGCATTGTTACAACCCCTACTAGTGTTCAAATATGGGAAGCGCCCCCCACCACCTCACTCCCGCTCCCAAAACATTCCTAGTTTTGAAAGCGCACTCCAGAGGCGCTCTCGAGACACTCCCTACCTCTCCTTTACTAAAAGCTCCTATACTGAGTTGATCATTTGATGACAATGTTATGGTACCTCCCTTCTTTGCCAAGCTCCTATAAAAGTAGTTATGGTTGATCATTTGATGACAATGATATAAGTTAAAACTACTATAGCTAATTCAACATCCTACATGTTTTTTAGATATAAATCCATTAAATATATTAAAATATATACTATATAAAAAACACTCCCGAAATGGGAGCTTTTGAAAATTTCTCTTTTCGCTCCACTCCCGCTCCCCACTCCCAACAGCAAAGGTTCAAATCCTCAAAGAAGCGAAAGGTTTTTCCTCTAGGGCAACACACTCACGTAAGGGGCTCATTGTAAAGCAATAGAATTGTGTTCATTAAGTCGCGCCTTGGCCTGACACCTCCAAATATCAAAGGAGTCCCACCTCTTGATAAGTGGTAGATGTTCATGAATTAAGACCCTTGAACCATCTTGTGAAGAGTTTATATATATAAAGGATTTCCAACCTCTCTCCCTCTCCCTCTCTAACCAATGTAACCTTATTTTTCTACCCTACCCATGAATGTAAGACAAATAGTGGACATAAAAGAAGAAAATAGCAAGAAGTTTCATAAATCCATATCCATCAATATAAGCAAGTCAACGGAGGTTGGCCTCTTCAAAACAACAAGGCAAGGTTGTCCCTTTGCCCTAGTTTTGTATGTTTTGGCCAATGAGGTCCTTGGGTATATTTTGTGCAAGATTAAACTATGGCATGATTAAAGACATTCCCCTACCAAACCCTAATGCAACACCACTGGTTAATGATCAATTTGTTGATGATTTGTTATCAACAACCTTAGAAGACCAGACCTTGTGAGATAACACCACGGAGTGCTTGGGCACTTTTTGCTTAGCATCAAGGTCTAATATTCAGTGGGCCAAAACTCAATGCTACAAAAGAAGCCAATGCCTTATGCCTAACTAATTGGCCACATAACATTGGTCTTGGATTCTATCATGCCAAACTTTTATTTTCCTAGGCATGGTTCCCCAAAGGATGTATGTGATGTTTTGGTTTAATGGGTGGAAAAAAAATTGATAAGTGAATAACCAAGCCCTTGGCCTTGACTACAAAGTTTCAAATTTGTACTAAAGTGCTAGTTGCAATGCATGTCTACTATTCCTCCTAACAGGTTCCCTCTAAAGCTACATACAAAATGCTTCAAAAGGCCATGATAGATAAGACAAGATAATTTTATTCATGTCCAATAGATGACCATAAATAGGTCAATGGGACTACTAAGTACATCAATAAAAGATTACAAAGTGGGAGGGAAAAATGCCACTCCTAGAGAAAACGTGAAAGAAATGTATCCTATGTAGAGAAGATCAAAAGTCTAAAACCTAATAAGATGGATCAGGGGAATAGATTGATAATGCAATGAAGTGTCAGTATTGCAGAGAACCAAAGACAATGAATATCCAAGGAGGGATGTCTCGTCTGGGGGTCAACCAACATCCCTTGATGTTGTCTCTCCTATCATCCAAGGCCGAAGGGAAGAAACTCCTAATATATGATTGGTCAAAAGATTTGGGAACACAAGAAGAAATGGCATAAGGTATGTCATGTTGTCTAGATGTAATACTCAACGGTCAAGTCCTGGAAGAGATATCCTGACTACTGGTGCGACGTGAGTTGTCCCAAGATCTTAGGCAATATGTCCTTGAGTGTCTCCCTAGTCAAGCACGAAGGGCCTCCTAAGGTGTCATTGATATGAGGACTAATGTAGCATTATTGTTCATCTACCTCTTGGTATCTCTACTTGTTGGAAGCACAAGGAAGAAATCTATAATCGACAAAAGGGGTCTAGTTTGGTCTAGAGTGGATGAAGTGAGCAAGCTCTAAACCCAAGAGCCTCCCTCACAAACAATGTCAAGCATCTCTGGTCTGGGAAATGGAAAAATATGGATAAAGAGTTTTGGGAGTCCTTGAAAGGCAATAAAATTGTCCTCTAATCTCATAGTAGATAGAACACCTGGAAATGAAGTGCTCCTCTGTCTCGATCTCATAAAGATGGCAAAGTTGGTAGATCTTATCCCCTCGAGTGATGTGATCATTGGTTTCAGCTCTAAGACGATGAGAAATTTCTTATGAAGAAATGATGAAGGTAAGGACTTCCATAGAGTCAACTAGTAACTCTAGTGCACCCTGTTACCCCTTGACATGCATGGGGTGACTTGATCATTATTTCTTGTGTGATCTTCCATCACACCTAATAGTTCCACAGATGAGATCTATGGTATGACCATGGATATTTTCCAGAGACACTTCCAGCTTGCTCAGTCCACCACAATCTGTGCCAAAAACAGATGGGGACATTTAGTTGACACCAATGTTATGACATATGCTCTCTAGTTGACTCATGGTAAATGCTTTCTTATGTGTGGACATGACCATAAGGGGTCTATGGTGTTACTCTATAATGGCTCATGTATCCTAGATTGTTGTTTCATAGCTAAGGATGCATCATGGTGTGGATAATTCTTCATTAGATTAAGTGTGTGACCTTGCAGGTTAGGCGTGTCCCTAGGAATTTAAGTGTGACATTCATTTCATGTCCTTCACAACATTTTACCTAGCCATTTTTCATCCCATGTCATTTCACTAGCCATTTCACCCATTTACATCATGCCCCCCTTTCACAATTAACATATTACATGTCATGTTCTAAGGTCTCTATATATAATTCCTATCTATGGTGCCTAATTCAAAGTACTATAAGGGAAATGGAGCTAAATGATAAATGTGAGCTATACCCCCTTGCAAAAGCCATGATCCTTATATCTCAGCATATCAAAGCCAAATCCAAAGAAAGGGACTTTTGCTTTAAAAAAATCATAAAAAATGGCACAAAGAAATGGTAACTCGAAGAAAATCATTCCTTTCCAAAGCACACATCTGGAAGAAAAATCATCAACCCCTAGCTCTTGAAAGCTAAGGGTAGACCTAATACTCAAACACGTTCCTATGATGGTTATTTCATGAACACATTTCCCTAACATCACATTCATTTCATTACCCTCACCTTGATTAGAAACTTAGAAAATGAACTTAGTCTTAGGGGTGTAACATGAAAATCTGGATCAATTATAGTTTTACCATGATAATTCTAAGGTTATTGGGATAATTAATCAAAAGTGAGCGAGTTGATTAGAAAAATGCACTTGAAAGCATTTTATGTTAATGTTTGCATATATTGAAAAAAAATTCCTAAGTCATACTTTATATGATCTAACACTTGGTTGCTCTATAGTTGTTTCATGTCCCTCCAAGGTGGTGCGCCCCCCCTCTTTATGCACACACAAAAGCCTTTGGAGGCATGCACTCTTCATTTTCTTGTCATGTGCGAGAGGACCAACCCTCCTTGATAACTTGGACCAGCTTTGACCATCCTTTGAGAGTATGTTGCACACTTAGATCATGCATTATTCACTCTTGAAGGATGTGGCACACATATCGAGGAGCTAATTGCACACATTCTAGAGGGGCACTCTAGAGTTTTTGTTGTCAATTGGACCATTGAGACACTTGCCATCATTTTCTAGTGGGGCACTCCATCATTTGCGGCATTTTACATCATGGTTTGACCATTCTTGAGGTATGTTGCACCTTGGAGGACTCAGTTTTGCCACACATGCCACCTTATATTGGAGCATTCATCACTTTGCAATGACTTAGTGGGGTGCTCCTACGTTTTGTCCACTTATCTTGGAGAGAGAGTTGTTAGTTTTGACTTGTCATGAGGTTGTTATATATAATAGTGGTGGACTGGTTAAGATCTAGGGTTTTAGCCTTAGCATTTACTAATCTTGACCATATCTTCTAGAGCATTCTACTTCATTGAAATGTATTTCACTGCATTATTTCTCACTCTTTCCAGTGATGCGCCCCCCCTCACATGGTCAAAGAGATTAGGGTTTTGGATCTAGGCTTTTGGTTTTGACCATGTCATGTACATATTGTATTATTTTCTTATGAGGATTTAGCAACTCTCTCATCTATATGAGAGAGACTCCTCTCATTGTTTTCTTTTGCTACAACTTGAGGAATAGAATTTTGCTCTTGCTACTCTTGTCTACTTTTTATGCTAAGTGTATTGGGTAAATTTTAGAAGTGAATTGAGGCCACTTGTGAAAAGTGTGTTGTCCACTGAGATGCACACCAGCAGCAAAAATCTTTTGAAAGTTGTTCCCTCACTACAAGTGGGGAAGGTGTGGCCTTGGGGGCAAGCAATGAGCCAGGTACTGTCACCTGAACCCCAGCTCCTCCGTTTAGGCAAACTCCTAACAAAGCCAAGGGGGGTAGACCCTAAAAAGAGTTTCTAAGGCTCTTGTGTTTTTTTTAGATGTTTTGAGGTGAGGTGATGCGGATTGGTGTTGTTTGGGAGTTTTGTTGATGACCACAGATTTACAATACCAATTTATATAGTCAGAAATAACCAATTGCAAGATATTGAGATACACAACCACTTGATAAAGTAAGCACAAGACACTCACAATATAATATGAAAATTAAAAGACAAGTGCTTCCAGACATATATTAAGCAAATAAAAATGATGTCAAGGACCAGTGCCTTATGGAGTCAAAAGTCTTGAGTGCTTGGGTTGCTTGATACAAGAGTTCAGATGTGAGTGAGATCGTTTTGCAATTGTTCTTGGCAAATTTTATTGTAAATTTTATATGTTCTTGATTATTAAGGCTAGGGAATTTCCAACCGGAACACGATGTCCTGGAAATCTAACCGGAAGAAGTACTCTAGGTGGTCCCATTCAAGGACATGACAGACCGGCCTGGATCACAGCGAGGCGTTCGATAACTAACCAGCCACTGTGTCCGAGGTTGGGTTGCCCGGTGCCCCCACTAGGAGTTCCCCACTTTTTAGTACTTTACAACAAACAACGTCGATTCGTTGGTTATGGGGTGGTAAATTTTATTACGGTTTGAACTTGCGAGATTAGGCAACCAATACCGTTTCTGAGTATTCCAACCCCTTTCAAGGTTGGCCAGAGCATACACGACAAGGAGAAACGAATAAATTCAAGTTTTAAAGGGGAGTGTGAGTTGTGAATGATTTTATTACAACACAAGAAAAACTCTCAGACAAAGAGCGTTCTTGACTTGTCTTATGACATGTTTAAGAGGCTTAGGATGCACGGAATTAAAATATTGAAAGTAAAGTCTAATCTACCCAAGAATCTCTTTCAGGTCAAAGACCGTACTCCGGAGAGCAAGGGGGTTAGTCAAATCAAAGCAAAAACAACTCTCCGACAGAGAGCACGCTTGATCCACTTGTTTAAGTGAGATTCAAGAGATTTCTATTTTTAACAGTTTATATCAAAAATGAACTATTTAAGCAAATAATGAACAACTAGCAATTATTTGGAAATTGAAATTGTTCTAGTAAAATGAAATTTAAACTAAGTACTGAAAATGAAGCTAAACTAAAGATGCAAAAAAGACACAACACTACAAGCTTCCCCCAAATAGGGGAAGAAGAACGTGGGAGCCGTAATCCCACTAGCTTTTCATTTATGAGTTACAATGTTTTTTTGGTTTTTTGGAACTTGTCAAAAAGGGTTTTGCTTGTTTGGTTCGTTTAGCTTTTTGGCCCTTCTCTTGCTTGTTTGTCTTTTCGTTCACCTATAGATAAGAACTCTTAACAGCAACTAATTAAAGTGTTAGAAAAACCGAATTTGACTTGTGATTTGAAAAAGTTAAAAGTGAATGAGATGAGAAATGCCAAATAGAGTGAATAAGTGACCCAAAACAGAAAAATAATGCCAAAAATCAGACCTTGAAATTATTGGAAAATGCTCACTTTTTAAGGTGAAAAAAACACGTTTTTCAAGGAAAAACTTAAAAATTTTAGGAGAATTTTTTTGAAAAAATTTAAAATTTTTAGGCTAATTTCCAAATTGAAAAATAGCAGAAAATTGCTAAAAATCAGCAAAAAACCAACAAGCTGAAAAAAGGGTAGAAATGGCATGTTTTTCGAGAAAAAAGTGAAAAAATTTGAAAAAATAATTTTTTGAAAAAAAATTCGAAATTTTTATTGTTTTATGTTAATTTCCAGAATTGGAAAATGACATAAAACTCAGGAAAATCAGCAAGTAAAAAAGGTGGGAAAATTGCACGTTTTTCAAGAAAAATTGTGCAAGTTTTCCAAGGCAAAAAAGAGGGCAAAAAAGTGAATTGTTGGGATTGTCTTAAAAATTTCCAACTTGCTAGAAATACACAGAAGACAGTGGGCAGTGAAGTGGCATGCAAAACAAGGCAAAAACTGGGCACAAATCCCAATGTACCTTTCCAAGGCAAAATTTTTGGTAAAAATTTAAGGGGGTTTGGAGCACTTTTTAGAGGTATTTTGGCACTCTAATGATGGAAAAAATTTGAAAATCAAACTTAGAAAATGGATCTACAAACAAATCAAACAACTAGATCTTGAAAAATGGATTTACAAGCTTGAAAGATGAGACTAGATCTTTTGAAAATGAAGCTTTTTAAAGGTAGATCTAGATTTTAAATGTAGATCTAGGCTATAAAGCCTTAACCTATCTTAGTAAAAGAAATACAAGCTTGAAATAGATATTTTTTAATAAACTTGAGATCTTCTACAAAGTGGAAATGGGGGAGATAAAAACCTTTATGTTCGAGATCCACTTGTGGTAACCAAGGAAAATTTTGATTTAACTTTGATGGTGGAGATGAGAAGAAGCCAAGCCCTTTCTTAGATCTTTCGATGAAGATGAGATCAAATGGAATCCATTAAGCATTCAACGGATGAGGATGCCTTTGAGGTCTTTGAAGAAGGGGGAGATGCAAACTAGCTCATCCCTTACTCCAAGATGTACCTCAACAAGACACCATGAACCATGCATGCACCAAGTTGACCTCCAAAGTCTCAATCTTATTCAATGTTGCATAAAGGCAAAAATATTACACAGTAAATGGCCTAAGTTTTCTTGCACAAATAATCCACACCTAAGAGAGCTCATGGAGCCTCTCTTTATACAAAATACTAGCCAACAATAGCCTAATTCGAATTGGCATCAAGGAGAGCCAACTTCAATCAAAATCCAATCAATATCCAAGCTTGGCGTTGAGATCCAAGTCACTAACTTGAGTTTCTAGTTGGTGTGAGTGGGGAGGTGGCCTCCACCTTGGCAAGGCACCCCCCACTCCCTCTTGGAAGTATCACCAAGCAAATGGGCATCCTCCACCTTGGATTGACATGAGGGTTTGGGGAAATGCGTGCGCCATTAGAGGAGACAAACTCGAGTTGATGTAGGGAGAGCTTGTGTTGGGAGCCAAGCTCATGAGGTGGCCCCTAATCTTAGGAAGGCGCCTACCATAGTCTTAAATGACAATTCAACAATCCATTAACCATTTGCCACTTCATCAATTCGTGATTGCACATGAGGAGGGCGAATTTCTTGAAGGAGATTGACTTGTGGTGACTGTACAGTTAACTGAAATCACTTGGAGTTGATTGGAATCATCATGAATGCTCAGTGCCATGTCATTTAGCCTGTTTATTTATTCAATTTGGATTATTTCGGAGAGTTTTGGATTATCTCCAAAATAATGTTTTTTTGTTATTTTAATTAATATTTCTCTTTTATTGACTTTTTTGAGAAAATATTAATTAATTGGTTGAATGACTGTCCGAAACTTAGGCTAAGTGGGTTTGGGGTTCAAGTATGATTTTTGACTTAGGAATTAAGCCTCCAATCTCTGAAAACCACCCCCAAATGACTGACATATTACAAATTTGATTTTTCCAATTAAATATTTGGAAAAATAATAATAAAATAATAAAAAACTCATCCAACGCGTCCAGTAAAAAAATTTCGGACATTGTTTTTAATGGACAAGGGACCTAGGAAATGACCAACTAAGACATACATGGTGTCTAGTAGTTTATATACATCAGTTGGACTCTAATAACCCCCCAAGGCTCAGACTTTCAAAATCGGGCATTCCAACTTTGGAGGAAGCGGGAGAAAACCTTGTCGATTATTTCTCGGCTATAGGCAAAGCATAATTGACAAGGGCAAAAACCTCCCTGGAATGCCTTAGTTGATAGTCAAGTCATGGGGAACCGAGCCACTCAAAAACCCTACTAGTACACTTATTACAAACCACGTGGGGCCATGGTCATTTCAGCAGAAAAATAAAAATGGCTAGCCAAAATTGGCTAATTTATTGCAAACTGAACCCCTGATACTCTGGAAGTGAACACTGATCATGTTCAAACACTGGCGGCTCAATGGAGGTTCAACTATTGTACAATATAGTTGGCAACAAAGTGTTTAAGTAATATTTCCTTTTGTTCAAGTTATAAGCATTGCATGGTGATTGAGGCAGACTCTTTCTATAATACTATATTGTTTTGCTAGCTATATAGCTACAATTTTAGCTTATGATATGGGCATCTTGTAGTTGATTTTGTAGTAATTTGATTGCAGGTTTACAAAAGGAATTTTCAGCTTTTGAAGTCCTCAATTTGAGCACAAGAGAAGTAATACTTGGCTATCACAGACAGGACTAGGGTATGAATTATGCTACACACTTACTCTTTAATCTCCAAGAGTTTCTCATGCTTCTCCAATGACCCCATGCCCTTTTCACTAAACAATAGGCACTAGTCAAGAGACTATCTTTCTCTCTTTTAGCAACTCATACATCATTCATCTTTTCTTTAAGTTCTTGGATTAAATCTAGACATTAACACATAATCTCACACATTTTAACAAGTAAAGAACATCTAAACAAATCCCCTTTGGGGCTGCACTTTAATTAACTAACTTTATGCTCGTTTACATTTACTTGAAGTAAAACTGAGATTAAATGCTTGTTTCAGATTTGTTTAACTCCACATGGTTAAATTTACTTCTTCTTTTATGAGCTAAACTTTTATTGTTTGGAATTGCTTACATGATACTACTATTTGCACTCTTAAACAATTTTTTCCTAAGATAATATTTAGAACCTTGCTTTTTTATGGTACATTTACTTATCGTTTAAGATCTGAAATTTCATGGCTAATAGCACTTGGAAGTAACAAAACACATCTATTGCCTTTCATTTTCAGCAGTTAGTTACTTCTCTATTTTCAGCACTTCGCATACAATTTCATTTTTATAAGTTGTTGGAATTTATATGCTGTTACAACCACTAATTTTCTGCAAAATATTTACTTTAAGTTGCTGATTTATTTCTGAATAAAGGATCTGGTTCTGTTGGCAAAACCAGCAACAGAAAACCATCCCATTGTTGTCTAAGTCACAATTGTTGACAGACTTCCATGGAACGAGCTAAAGAAAAAATTTCACTTAACCAACACTACTCTATTCATTCTAGGATGCATTCAGGGGCTCATTGCAAATGGCTTTGTGCTCAAGCTTGGCCTGCAAGCACCTTGGACTTGGTGGTGAGACTGGAAAATGGGAAAGAAACAACTTTACAAGCCTACCTTGGGTTACAAATGGCTTTGTTCCAAGCCTATCTTAGAGCATTGCAACTCAATAAATTATCGCATCTGAAATCCAAACAGAAGACATGGTTATTTTGGCTTCACAACTGTGGAAACCAACTTTGGAACCTAAGAACGCTTTCTTTGCCTGATGTTTAATCTTAGGAGGCCTTCTAGTGGATAAAAGATTGTCTTACTTGGATGTGCAAAACCTGCGTTGCCCATAGTGTTAGGGAGCGAAGATGATGAAGCATTTTTTTGGTTTTGTCCCCTA
This sequence comes from Larix kaempferi, assembly GCA_027924585.1. Classification (NCBI taxonomy): domain Eukaryota; kingdom Viridiplantae; phylum Streptophyta; class Pinopsida; order Pinales; family Pinaceae; genus Larix; species Larix kaempferi. The sequence continues at coordinate 17,925,305 of BSBM01000805.1, read as the reverse complement.
GCCAAGTCTATGTGGGTCTGGGTCGAGTCTCTCCATCAACAATACCTCCCTGCCTCCATATCTTTGAGAGCCACCTTGTTAGCCAACCAACTACCTTGGGCTTTGGATTTTCATTATGCTTGGATGTTTGTCAGAGTCAAAGTTCTTTACTAGATTTGGAAGAAGCATAATGATGTTTTGTTTAATTCAGCAGTCCCATTGAAAGGCTTTAATTGGTAGAATGACATACTAACTTGACCAACCTATTCGTGCAAATCACAATGCAGGTGCACAACTTAAGGATGTAGATGGAGCATCTCCAAAAGTTTCTAGACTTCTGGGGTGGGCCCCCTTGCACTATGACCAGGAAGCCACCTAGCTCCTCGTGGTCCTCATCAACAAGTTCACACCAATGTGACAACATGCCTTGCCAAGCCAATAGATAGGTAGGCGAGAGGTGCAAGTGACAGGATTTGGCCCCCACCCCCACTCTACAATGACAAGCAATGCTCAATTCTATCCCTGGCTGCCATTTTAGAAGGATTGACGCCTCTTTAGCCTCCCACGAATGGATGGGGAAAAATTGTGCTTTAGACAGATGCTAATCCCCAGATGACGGGATGGGGCCCTACCCCGAATGATCATGACCAAGATCCTCCCAACACTAGCTTGATCACTTCTTAGTTTGCTTATGATCAAGCTTTAGCCATTTGTGTTGATGTTTTCAGTTATCTTGTGACTTTGGACTTGTTATCACATATATAGTAGCCGGGCTACCATACTATTTTTCTCATTCCAGTACACTATTCAGCCAGTTCCCTTGCATTTGAGATGCCGAGATGAGCATTTATATTGGATCACTATCAGATTGTGGACAGCAGTTATATTCCCCATACCATGACTGAGTTTCAGGACACTCAGAGAGATGCCCGATATAGCCATTATGCCATTGGTACAGAGCAGACAGTAGTGCCCAGAGTTACAGCAGCAGTCTCAGAGGACAGATGATGGTACAGGTTGATGAGCTTTCAGGTATATGACTCAGCAGGTATACTATTGTGTTATGGTTAGATTGCTTTTATACTTATTCTTATAGCATGTCTTAGCACTTAGTGTCATGATCTGGCGATCATATAGATATTTGGACCTGGTTGACCTATTATATATATATTACTGTCCCTACTCAGACTTAGAAGTTCACTATTCATACTCATTGGTACATACCCTCCTTAGGGAGAATAGAGGTGATCATTACACCATACTATGGCTTGCTAGTGTTGGCTTCATCTTTTCATTGTCTTCATCCATCCGTGGCCTACCTTTTAGATTATTACCTTGATTTGCTACTTGACTAGTGACATGGAGGACCTTTCCCCACTGTAGCCTCTATACTGGATGAGCTTCCCTGTTTATTGTGTCTCGGCTCTGAGTTGGTGACAAAACTTACCTATGGTGAGTTGGAGTTCCTTGAGAATTCCCCCTAGTCACTAAAGTTGTGTTGGCTAAACCTGAAACTTTTAGTGCTGCCATCAATACAAAATCTGGAAAAATCAAATGCTATATCTTGTATATGAAAGAAATGCCAAATGAAAATGGCCATGAAAAATAAAATGTTATATCTTTTGGAAAAATAAATACCTAGGTAAACAAGCTGTCCATGACACACCTAGAAGTGCTCAGGTAAACAAGTGCCTTAAAAACACACCTGCAGCAGAAAGCCTAAAAATAAATGTAAATCTATGCAATGTGTTTGTAAACACACATAGATCAAGGCTATGGAAACCTCAGGCCCAAAAAGCAATGGAACTTAAATGTTATATCTAAAAAATTGCTGGCCTTGCTTGTATTATGGATTGTGCGCATCTGTGAAGGTGAATAAACCCTCTTTAAACAACTCATCCATTTGTGAGACACCGCCATTCCCTGTGTTATTGCTCATTCAGTATATACTATGGTGTGTATTCCCTTTCCCTTGCCAAAGTGTCACAAAGTCAAGTTAGTCAAGTCATCCCTTAGCCTAGCCATTTATTTCAGCCTTCACCCTTCACTAGCAAATTGATCACAACTATGAAGTGAGTATGATCTTGAAAGTCTAGTCTGAGTAATAATAATAACTAACGACACTATATATTTGGATTTAGATCGCCAGTCATGATTACTCTGTGTTATAGAAGCTATTTGAATAAATTGTAAAGCATGTATTAACCTTGACACCTTGCAGCAGCTATGGATGATAGTCTGAGTTGTATTTGGTCTTGGTTAGACCTAGTTTGGCCATGGAGGACCATGGGACATGAGATGTTGGATCTTATGATGATATGGATAGATGATATATGGTCCATGTACACATACAGGATGATTCTATGCAGCAGCTATGGGGTTATGATGATGATTCTTGGGATACAGCAGTGTTTGGTCATTTACAGATCATTATTATTGGCCTTGTTCCGGTACATTGGATATTTATCTTGATCATGCAGAGATTCATATGGTGTATGAGTACACATCTTGGATAGATTTGGACCTTCTGAGTCCAATGGGACAGTTTGTTTTCAGTTCCGGGCACTTACAGTGATGATTTAGCCTTAGTAGGCTGTCCTAGTGCAGTTTTGGTCTATTGGAGGCCCTGTCGGAGCAGAGATGACTTTTATCCGGATGACCTAGGGCGCTGATGATGGAGGGGGTGGTCCAGCCACTTGTTTTTACCATATTACCCCCCTCCCGGACACATTGGCACCCTCACCTTGACAGCGCCATCACTCCAGGAGGCAGTTTGGGCAGTTTCACGTTTCCCGAGGCATTTCAGGATTGGTAGAAATGGCTATTGAGGAAATCGATTTGGGCTACTGAGGCAAAGTTATGGCATGGGATGATCAGTGATGATAGATCGGGACCTTCCACACCTCCTCCTGCAGTTTCAGCTTCATCGGGGCCCGCATCCATCACTTATGGCACTTTCTGTGGATTTTTTGAGGTCTTTTGAGGACCACGACTTCACCTTGGAGGACCACGACTTCACCTTGGAGGCACGATTTGGTACTTTCATGATTATGTATTGGTTATTGTGCCATGGGGATTGACCAAGGAGGGATAAAATTACCCCTTGGACCCACCATGAGCCTCTTATGATATTTTGTCATCATGATTTGGTGGGATTCCCCTCTCCTAGGGCGACTTTGTCCACTTATGTTATATTTTATGTGTGATCCATGTATTATGTTGTTGAGTTCATCTCAACCATTGATTAGACATTTGTATCTTTTAATCTTAGCCACTCATTCAAAAAGTGGTTAGGGTTTTGGTGCCTCTCCTTCCTATTTAAAGGAGAGAGCCTCTCATTGTAAAGGGGTCTTTGGCTCTTGGATTATTGGTATAGAAAAATATTCTTGTGGAAATTCTTGTGGTCTCCTTTGCATCTGGTGTTCTTAGATGGTGATTGGAAAGTCTATTGCAACCTAGCATTTGGAAATTTGTGGCAAGATCTATCTTTTTTGGAAATCATTGTTTGTCTACAGGAGGGCGACTTCAACAATGGGCGATTTTGCAAGGGTTCTTCAAATCGACTTTTTTTGGCATTCGCTTGTATCAGGGGGTTATCATTAGTATCATTGTGATCTATGCTATCTTTCTGTTACTTCTTTTGTGGCATTAGTCTTATCTCTTGATGCATCAAATCTGATATTGTTGACGTTTGTTGTGCAGGAGAGAGGGCGCATTGGCTTCTTGGACAAAATCGATTTGCATAGAAACTACCTCAAAGCTTCCAAATTGATCGGGATTGCATAGATCATCATCATCAAGGCATCTACAAGGTTACCCAGGTAAGATCCACAGGTTTGTTTCTCTTTCCTCTATCCAATCCATTGACATAACTCATAAATTGTTAAAACCCTAAATATCTTAAAACCCTCATTTTTATATTTTCTCAGATCTACTTAGATCTAGTGGGTTGTTGGGCATAATACTGAAAACCCACCTCTGTAGCATCCAAGGCATCCCGGATCTATAGTTTGGTGGGGATTGGCCTCCATTTGATCCCCTTCCCAGGCCAACTTAGCCTCTCCCAAGCAAGGCGCACTTCTCTAGTTGGGCAAGTTGACCTAGATCTAGGTGGTGGGTGTTTGAGATTCCACTTGATTTGACATTTACACATCAAATAACATACACCCAGGTTGTCACTTTTCTGAAATTCACCTTGTGGGCCCTATTCCACATTTTAAGGGATTTAATCCCCATTTTGGACCACTTGGAACACTTAAACTCAGATCTACTAAGATCTAACCGGTGGATTGCCACGAAATTATAGATCCATACTCCTACCTGACCGATCTACTAGGATCTAAAGTTTGGATGCCATCCGACATGATTTGACCCACCTAAACCCCAATTGAAGCCTCCTTGGGTAAAGTCGCACCACCTTGGAGAAGTGAGTTCACTCACTTCTAGGAACTGGGTACTTGAGATTATTGCAGATCTGAAACCGGAATAATTCAAAACCTAGGTCTAGACTGTCACTTTGTCAAATCTTGCCTTGGGGACTGCATTCCTTGTTTTTAGGAATTGTGGTCCACTTGGGTTAAACCTAGATCTAGGCACATTTAACCATCAAGACCTATAGTGTCCACTTATCTCATGTTGTAGGAGTCCTAACCATAAGTCAACCCCACTTTGACTCCACTTCCCAATTCCCAAGGCACTGGTTTCTCTACAAGGTAATTCAACTTTCCTAGATTGTTGGATTGACTTGTGGTTTGACTTAGGCATGGTAAACTATACCTTTGAAGACATCATGAACCATGGTCAAGCTTGTCTCATGTACTAGTTAGCCCCAATATAACCCTTTAACTATCCTGCATTGGACACGGTTCCCAAGGCAGTGGATCTTTTGACATTGAACTAGTACACTAGCCCTAGATCTCACTATAAACATTATAAGTCACTCTTACATTCAACTATGAACCAAAGCTATATCTGTTGAACCCTCACTTGGCTTGTGACTTCATCCTTAGGTCTAGGATAAACCATACACCTAACTTCACTTGGAAATACCCTGATTTGGTGTCTTGGTTTTGATCTCTCCTATCGGGAGTAGATCGGGTCTCCCCCTTTGTTGTCTGGGCTAGATAACATAAAGCGAAGGTTGCCTCGACTGGCGTGACAACCATACATATTGGAGGTCGAGGTGATCGTGGTTGCACCTTTCAAGTTGCCCTTCCCTATTGCCATCCATGACTGGATCCATCCATAGGGGTAACTACAGTTTAGGTGATAACAGGACTGTTATCTTGTGGCTTTATGTATACGGGTGTTTTGGCTTAATTTAGTCTACAGTTTTGAATTTTACGAAAATTGTGCTTGCAGATGTCACATTGACAACTCGTCATTTTTGTATTCCTCTATATCAGTTTCATCCCCTTAGAATGAGTGAAAGAAGATCTTGATACAGGCTGAAGAAACATTCATTATCAACAATGTAAAGGAGTCGGTGCTTTCTTGGCCTCCTTTGAGCCATGTCATATCAAGGTGTAAAAATGGTACACCTTCCAAAGGATCACATCAAACCTAGCACAATCCAATGCAGATTGATAGGACTCTACATCAGGAAACTGATATCATTCACAATAATGGAGAAGATATTGGCGTTAAACAAGTTTCCTGTCAGGAAAATGGGGAAAGCAATGGTCATTCTGTGTTACTATTCAAGAAAGAAAGGTTCTATAGCAAAGAGGATATGACAAATCCACTGTAGAAGGTTCCCATGGTTCTCCAGGAAGGATGTATAGGACTATCAAAGAAGCAACAAACTAGTCCTCTGTATCCTGAGCTAAGTCCACATCTCATTTCCAGGAAATGAAATAAAATTGTTAGATGTATCAGAAAAAGGGAGGGTAAGATGAGGTTTGTGGTCAATCCAGCACTGGTAGAGGGGCCATTCTTGAATATTCAGAAAAATGGCTAATAGGAAGATTCTCTAGAAAAAAATACACTAAGAGGGCCCTCAGGCAATGGATGGACTACCATTCCAGTAGACAATTAGGGAATAGTCCAATTCTTACCATGGGTCTCAGAGGATATAGCACCTTTTTGCCTAAGCCTAAAAATGATAGGCTTAATGCAATGCTTGGTGGGCAATGGCTTTGGGGAAGTTTAGCAATGACCCTGTTCAAATGGCCCCCTTGCTTTGATCCTCTTAAAGAAAGAAATACCAGTATATCGGTCAGGATCAAGCCTTCCTTTCTACCAATGCCATTTTGGCATGAAGAGATTTTCTGCATCGTAGGCAACAAGTTGGGGATTTTTCTTAAAACAGATATGGCTGCCATGAACAGTGGCCAAAATTTGTCTAGAGATGGATTTACTGGAGAGACTGCCATAAGGGACCAGTCACCAGTGTAACAAGAGGAGAGAGAGTTTTCAAATCCTGGATTGCCAAAACGTTCCTTTTCAATGCACCTGTCGTCAATCCTGTGGACACCTAAAAATATACTGCCCAAGATAAAAACCTGGGGAAACAAATTGGGACCTGCATATGGCCAATGCCCCTTCGATTTCAGGAAGGTATCACTGGAAAATATCTCACAGAATGCTAAAGGGAAGACTAATTAGATTAAGTTGGCAAACTTCCAGGGAAATCTACCCCTAAGACTCAAAAAAGGAAAACAAGCTTCCAGACTCCCCAAAGCAGTTTGTGGATTTGTTAGACATACTTAAGGATTCAGTAATAAGCTTAGAAAAAAGGAGAGCACAACCATCCACAAATATTTCTCAACCTGGATCATCGTGTGTTGTGCTTTCTCCCACCAAGAAAGCCCCATAAAACTTACAGGATACATCACCCTCTTTTCAGTTTCCAGTGGATGGGCAAAGGCAAAATCTCAAAAGGAGCCAGTAGATATAATCCCCTCAGGTATTCAGAGAAGATATCTTACCCGATCAACCTCCAAAGGTGAATCTAGTGGTCCACCTTCACCCTTAGAGAAGGATTGGAGCTCATACCTGTGCACCTTCCAAGGCTGACTCTCAGTGGGAAAAGGACATTTCAAAGCAATTCTGCAGGTGGAGAGGGAGGTACAGGGAGGCACTCAATTGACTATTCCTAAGGCACTTAGAGCATCAAAATCCCCTAAGAAGGGAAAGAAATGAAGCTTACTTCATACAATATCAGAGGGTTGTGTGGTCCCTCCAAAAAACACTCATTTCGGAGGCCATTCTCCAAGTTTTGTCCAAATATCATTCTGATTCAAGAAACTATGATGGAGGCAAATGTTTGCCTTCGTGAAGGAAGCGCTCCTCGATTGGGAGTTCTCTGCTCTCACCTCCATTGGACACTCTAGCAGTCTATGCAATAGTTGGAACTCATCTTTCACACAGCAGAATGAGGTCAAGTCATCATAGATGGGGATTTAAATTATAATCTCTCAGGTAGACATGCTCATCTACTTGCAATTATGATGCAAAATATAGGCTATAACACGGACGCTATTCGCTTTGTAATCTGTTTTGCTTTAAGAAAATATAGATATCTGCTTAAGCATGTCAAAGTGTATCCCACCTACAACAAGGATCCTGTCCTTTAGTTGATCAAAGTTGCATAACCTGAATAGTTACACAATTTGAAATTACCAAGGTTTGTAGGAAGTTCAAGTTTTAAGACATGTGTTGACATCAATATGTATACATGTGTGATAGTACCCAATTCCTGTTAAAATTATAGCTTCAGAAGCTATTATATATCTTCACTGACTTCTAACTCCTGCCTTGTGTCCTTATTTTTCTCTTGCCATGTATCATCTCCACCAGCTGCTATGTGTCCTGTCTTCACATGCCAAGTGACAGGTGTCATGTATAGGGGGGCTGCTTCACATGCCAAGTGACAGGTGTCATGTATAGGGGGGCTGCTTGGAGGGCGGTTCCCTTAGGGGGTTGCTTGAGGCAGCCACCCCAAAACTATAAATAGTTTTCCCCCTTCCACTTTTCAATTGTTCTGATGTGTGAGTTCTGAGGTGAAAATCTCAATTTTTGCTTGTGAAGTAATGGGAGGTCTGTCCATTATAGTAGAGGACGTACAACAGCAAGCAGAAGGGTAATATTAGCAGCAAGCAGAGGATATTATGAGCAGAATTTTAAGGCTGCCATACAATTATATTGTAAGTTGTTATTTCTGCTATTAGTTTTGGCTTAGCACATCAAGACAGAAGTCTATGATGTTTATGTAATCTGAATCCAATATATTATAAAAAAGATTGTTTGGCTGGAGTTTTTTTCTCCCTTTTAAGGGTTTTTCTCCAAGGTAAAACTACTGTGTTCATGTGGAATAATTTGTGCACTTTGATTATGACAAGTAATTGATGAAAACAGAAATTTAAATACTGTATTTCTGCTTGACTTAAAACTTGACATGGTATCAGAGCTTAGGGTGTGAACAGAGCTCAGTTCTGTAGTTCATGAGCCCACACAGGTCCCAAGGTTTAAGTTTTATCAAGCTCAGTCCTAGTTTCCTGTTCAAACATGTCTTCTTTTATTTATGTTCGGCCTGAAGACAAGCTAGAGGGAGCTTCAAACTTTAATGTTTGGAAGCTCAGGATTATGAATATTCTTCAAAAGTTAGAACTAGATCATTTTGTGATTACAGTGGTGGAAGAACCAGTTTCTAATGCTGGTAAGGCAGCCTTCAGAAGGAATCAAGCTAAGGGAAAGAGAGTCATTTTTTATTCTGTAAAAGATAGTATCATGCCAATACTAACTTCTCTGATGTCAGCTAAACACTGTTATGACACTCTTGTGACGTTGTATGAGAAGACTACACCTAGTCAAAAGAGAAATCTGAAGAACAAATTAAATTTTTTGAAGATGGAGAAAGGTGAGTCTGTTGCATCCTTTTGTTGTAAAATTGCTCAGATTCGTGATCAGTTACTTGTCAGAGGGGCAACTGTTGATGATAACGATCTTGTTCAAACCATATTTGATGGCCTTCCATCTTCGTGGAGTACTTTCTTTTCCATTGTGAATGGTAGAGAGATTCAGCCTAATTTTGAGCGTTTATGGCATGACTGCCTTCAAGAGGAAAGTCGCATGACTTCAAGAAATCATGTTCCTATTGATGACACTGTTGCTTTGGTTGCAAAAACAAGAAGAGGAAAGAAACCTTTCTTTAAGAGGCGTTTCCAAAAAAAAAAGGTCAAAGATAACTTCAAAAGTAAAAATTTTGATATGTCTAAGATTACATGCTATAATTGTAATAAAATGGGACATTTTGCTAAAGACTGCAAATCCAAGAAGAGAAATTTTTATAAAAAGAAGTATCATGCATCTATTGCTAAAGAAAGAGATTCAAGTAAAAGGGTAAGTGAATCTCCTGAGAGACCGGAGAAAAGGAAAGAATACTACTTACTATCTGCTCTTTCTGGTCATCTAACTACTGACCAAAATACTTGGTTGGTTGATAGTGGAGCATCAAAGCATATGACTGGTGACAAAAATATCCTTTCAGATTACAAGGAGAAAATCTACTCGGTGCAGGTACAGCTTGGTGACAACACATGTTATGATATCAAAGGGGTTGGTTCCATATCCCTTCAGTTAAAGTCTGGATCTATCATTCATATTGATGAAGTCTTATTTGTTCCTGGCATGAATAAAAACCTCTTGTCAGTCTCTTCACTTGAAGATAAAGGCTACAAGGTGGCCTTCATGGACGGTAAAGCAATTCTCTGGCCAAAAGATGGTAAGCTAAGTTTAGCTGAAGTTATTGGAATTCGAGAAGGAGGTCTCTACAAAGTATTGAATCATCCTGCTCATGCTCTTGTCCATTCTATAACCAGTCCCAGCGAGTTATGGCATAGAAGATTCAGTCATCTTCACTTCAAAGCTCTTCTTGGACTTCAATCTATGGTAAGTGGTACGCCTTCTATTTCTTCTGATAAAGTTGAAGTATGCAAAGGTTGTTTACTTGGAAAAAATGCAAAGAAGTCTTTTCCACACAGTAGTAGAAAAACTGAAAAGATCTTAGAGCTTATTCATTCTGATACTTGGGGACCAATGTCTTCTCCTTCCTTGAATGGTTTTCTGTATTATGTCATATTTATTGATGATCTTTCTAGAAAATGTTGGATTTATTTTCTGAAGTTGAAAAGTGAAGTTTTTTCCAAATTTAAAGAATTCAAAGCTTTAGTAGAAAACCAGACAGGAAAACACATTCAGATTCTAAGATCTGATAATGGAGGGGAATATGAATCTAATGAGTTTGAAAGCTTCTGTAAGGAAGTTGATATCAAACGTCAGTTAACTGTTCCATACAATCCTCAGCAAAATGGTGTTGCTAAAAGAAAGAACAAAAACATATGTGAAGTTGCAAAAGCTATGATGTTTGATCAAGATCTACCCAATTCTCTTTGGGCTGAAGCTACAGCCACTGCTGTATACATTCAGCATAGATGTCCACATGCTAACCTAGAAAAGAAAATAAAACTCTTGAAGAAGCTTTCTCTGGTAAGAAACCAAATGTGGATCACTTAAGAGTATTCGGGTGTCCAGTTTACATCCATATGCCTAAAGAGAAGAGAACTAAGATGGAACCCTCAGGTAAGAAAGGGGTCTTTGTCGAATATAGTGAATCTTCTAAAGCTTACAGAATCTATATCCCAGGTCAAAAACAGATCGAGGTTATCCGAGATGTAACTTTTCATGAGGAAGTTGTCTTTAAACGATCTAGAGAGTTTCAAATCGATGATGAGCCAACCGAGACTTCTGGTTCTGACTTTTAGAGGGAGGAAAGTCATATGATCCAATGGATCAAGATTCAATGGTGGAACCTGCAGAGGTGTCAGAAAGGTATCTTGAAGAACCTCCTATCAAGAGGAGACCTGCTTGGTTCAAAGAAACTCTACAAGAAGCAGATAAACATATAGCCCCTTCAAGAACCTTTAGAGAAAGCAAAAGGCCCCAAAGATTTACAAGTTATGTTGCTTTGGTAAGTAACATTAGTGATGTTGAACCTGAAAGTTTTCTGATGTTTTAACCCAACCCGGTTTTCAAGTCAACTTGCCATTGTTTAATGCCCAACCCAGAATTTTAAGATGGCTGGAAATGACATGTAAATTTCAGACTTTAAAACATAGTTAAAAATCAATTTACAGGCAGAAAATTAAATATTAATGCATGCCATAAAAAATTTTAGACTCAGAAATTTTTGGCCAATAGCCCTGGAAAAGCCCACAAGGGGAAAACCAGTCAGAGAGAGAGAGTTTAATATTTCTTCAGTAATCTTCAGTACATAAATTTTTTACAATCAAAATGTACTTATCTCAACCAACCAAAATCACCCAGAAAGCTACCTCGATTTCTATGCCAAATCAGCTTCAAATTATGTGTTGTACCTTGCCTCGAAATCAGTGCCAAATCAACCTCGAAATCTATGTTGTACCCTGCCTTGAAATATGTTCCAAATCTACACTAATTTTTGTGATGTACAGATTGTTGCCTCGGGTTTTGTGCCACAGTACAGTAGCAATAAATGTTGCCTCAGGAAATGTGCTCAGATTTCCTGCCTCGAAACTTGTGCCTTTGTCTCGGGAAGTGTGCCCCAGAACTCCCTTGAAATGTGTACTGCTATTCTCGGGATGTGTGCCCAGAATTAACTCGATTTCTGTGCTGTTGTTCTCAAGAAATGTGCCCAAGACAATCCTCGAATTATGTGCCCAGAATAGTGTTCTATGGTGCCTCGAGAAATGTGCCCAACTAAAAATCTCCTCGAAATGCGTGTTGCCCAGAAAATCAGCTCATGAAGCTCGTCGATTTCTGTGCCCTCTCTTTTCTCTCTTCTCTTCACTTTCTTCAGCAAAAGTGATCTTCATTTGCCTCCTCTTGCCTTTTTGGTGAAAACCCTAGGGAAGTGAGTGGTCTTGTAATCCAACGGCGGAGATTGAGTTGGATGAGTGGATGAGATTAAATGCTCATTAAATCTCATTTAAAAAATAATTTCACTCACCTCACTTAAATTTTTCCAAAAAGTGACTTTACTTTCTAAAGTCTAATTAAATGCTCATCTCAAGTCATTTAATGCAAGGGTCACTTTATTTCCCCCTCTTAAGTGACTTAGGCAAAAGTCACCTAGGGGAACACTTTCCTAAGTACAAAAATCAACACTCCCTCTTACCGAGGAAGGTGTTCTGCACCACACCCAACTTGTCTCTGAAGAAGACAAACTTGCCCCTCCCCAAAGATTTCATCAGAATATCTGCAACCTGCTCATCGATGGAAATGTACTGTAACTCCACAGCTCCTCTCTGAACATAATCTCGGATGAAGTGGTATCTGATCTCTATGTGCTTAGACCTGTAATGGAAAACTGGATTCTCAGAGAGCTGGATGCAACTCTGATTGTCACAGTAAATCACCGTAGGTCTCAGCTCCTAATCAAATAAATCAACCAACAACTTACGAAGCCACAATGCCTCGCAAGTAGCCTGACTGGCTGCCATATACGCAGCCTCAACAGAACTCAAAGCAACGGACTTTTACTTCCGACTAAACCACGACACTGTTGTCGAGCCCAAACTAAAACAACAACCGGAAGTGCTCTTCCAATCCATCACACTACCTACTGAGTCTGAATCTATGAAACCAACCAAACTGACTCCACTCGAACCACTGTAGACCAAACCATAGTCCACTGTCCCTGCAAGGTATCTCAACACATGTTTCGCGGCTACCCAGTGCACACTCCTAGGCTCCACCATGAACTAACTAAGAGTGTTCACCACAAAACATAAGTCTGGCCTGGTGTTGACCAGATACATCAATAAGCTGACGGTATAGTGTAGAATCCACCAACTTACACTCAGAAGCATGAAGCTTCCTCCAGTTGGTGATCATAGGTGTGGACATCAACCTGCAATCCTCCAGCTGAAATCTCCTCAAAATATCTACTGCATACTTTCCCTGTCCCAGGAAAATATGACCAAGCTCCTGCCAAACCTCCATCCCCAGATAATAGTGCATCAACCCAATGTCTGTCATCTCGTACTCTGTAGCAAGGTCTCTCTTGCAATGTGCAATGAGACACTTCTCCTCAATGATAAACAAATCATCAACATATAACAAAAGAATGAGAGGATCTCCACCAACCACAATGTAGTAAAGGTTGGGATCAGCCTCACTCTTCTGAAAACCCATCGATGTCAAATACGCATCAATCCTGGAGTACCAAGCTCTAGGAGCTTGCTTTAGTCCATACAAGGCTTTCCTCAGCCTGCACACATGAGAATATCTCCCATGAATCTCAAAGCCCTGTGGCTGCTCTAAGTAAACCTCCTCCTACAGAAGACCATTGAGAAATGTGGTTTTCACATCCATCTGGTGGATCTTCCAACCCATCTCTGCTGCTATAGAAATCACTGCTCTGATGGAAGAATAACGAGCAACTGGCGCAAAGGTCTCATCATAATCAACTCCCTCTATCTGTGAAAACCCTCATGCCACAAAACGAACCTTGTACTTCTCCACACTGCCATCTGCAGCATGCTTCACCTTGTAGATCCACTTGGAAGTCACAACAGACTTCCCCTCTGGTCTCAGTACTATCTCCCATGCATCATTCTTCATGATGGAATGGTACTCTTCCATCATGGCATCTCTCCAAACCTGATGATGAGAGGCCTCCTCAAATGTGGAAGGCTCTGAATCACGAAGACTCGCAACTAGAGACATGCCCAATCTATCTGGCATCACTACTGTCCTGACCTCCTCCCGGGGCCTACCAAATGCCTTTGCTTCCTCCAAGGTATCACGAAGCCATTTAGGCTTCCTCTTCCTTGAAGGCTCCTCCCAAACTGGTCTCTCCTCATCTGAAGAACTACCAGAAGCAGATGGTCCAGCAACCTATGGACTAGTAGCCCGTCAACTAGTCACTGGTGAACCTGTAACCTGAGAACCAGAAATTGTCCCTAGAGTACCTGCTGGCTGAACCACTAAACCTGTGCCTATAACCTGTGACCCAGTCACTCCGAAAACTTGTGGACCTGTGATCTATACTGAAGATCCCTGTGTCACCTGAGGTGTGGAGGTCGGTGGCTTCCCATGCTCCAACTCTCTAGACTTCCTGACGGCTCTCTCCTCCTCAAATCTCACTTCCCACCTCACAAGAACCTTCTTCTGGCCAGGAAGATAAATGCGGTAAGCCTTCGAAGTCTCATCATAGCCCACAAAGATGCCCCTCTCTGTAGTGGGATCAAACTTTGTCCTCTTCTCAAAAGGGACATGAGAGTAAGTCAAGCAACCAAATATGCGAAAATGGCCAACCTCAGGCTTCTTGCCTGTGAACAACTCCTCAAGAGTCTTCCTCCCCAAGGCACGGTGGGGACTCTTGTTCTGCAGGTAAACTACAATACTGCAAGCCTCTGCCCAAAGAAAGAAAGGAAGACTCTGATCATGAAGCATAGCTCTCGCTGCTCCCACAATAGCCATGTTCTTCCTTTCCACTACTCCATTCTACTCAGGAGTGTATGGAACTGTCAACTGTCTCTGTATGCCCTCCTATCTGCAAAACTCATTGAACTCATTGGAGGTATACTCACCCCCATTGTCCGATCTCAAGACCCGAATCCTCCTCCCTGTCTGATTCTCCACAAGAGCTTTGAACTCTTGGAAGATCCTCAATACTAAGGGTGACTTCTTGCTCCTCAAGAAGTAGATCCAGGTCTTCTTGGAATAGTCATCAATGAAAGAGATATAATACTCAAATCCTGTCAAAGAAACTAATGACATAGGACCACATATATCTGTATGGATCAAATCAAGTACTCCTACTGATCTGTTGTCACTACTCGGAAAAGCAGTCTTGGTGTACTTTCCCAAAGCACACCCCCTACAAACATCACTTTGCTCTGTGGTGAACTCTGGTAATCCTGTAACCATACTCCTCAACAATCTCAAAGCCGAGTGATGCAAGTGAGCCATCCTCCGATGCCATAGCTCGCAAAGCTCACTGTTGCTGCTGTGTGCCAAAGCATGTTGCGACTGAAATAAGAGCTTGTATATCTTTCCACATCTAACCCCAATGTCCATGGAGGTAGATAGTCCTGTAGTCTTGGGGAACACCTGCACTCGTCCATCCAAGAAACAAACCCCAAGACCCCTGTCCTCGATAGTGGAAACTGATACCAAGTTATTTTTCAACCCGGGGACAAATAACACATCCCTCAGAATCTTAGGACTCATAGACTCCCTCTGGAAGGTAATGGTCCCACAACCAACTGCTCTAACAATGGTGTCATCTCCCAGTACAACCTTCACATCTACACCTGTCTGTGAAAGCTTAGAGAACATCTCTCAAGCACCTGTCATGTGACTCGAAGCTCTGTTGTCAATATACCAAGTGCTAGTGGTGGATGCACCCATCTGATGGCCAGTCAACAAAGAATACTCCATCTCCATATCCAAATCAGTGCTAGTAACAATAGTGGCTCTCTCTCTCTCAACATGTCCAACACAAACAGAAAACTCTCTCTGAAATCTATCTCTGAAATCATCAACTTGAGCTAAGGTTGTTGTCTATTGCTTCTTCTTCTTCTTTGGACACTGTGAAGCATAGTGCCCAAATGTCTAACAACCATAGCACTTGATTTTACTCAAGTCTTTCTTCTTCCCACCCTGTTGTTGTTGTTGCTGCTTGGCCCCACTCTTCCTGGGGCCCTTCTTCTTCTTCTTGCCTTTAGCTGTCAAAGCCACATTCTCCTCATCCTCCCTACCCTGTGAAGAGTTGCCCTGTACAAGACCTCTCCTGGTCTCCTCCTGTACAAAATCATCCCACAGTCTATCCCAAGAAGGTAAGTTCTCCCTGCCCAATATGGGCTGCACAAAAGAACCCCAAGGCTTGGAAGCCCCATTCACTATTGTCCGCATAAGCTCAAAGTCAGAAACTACCTCCCTAACTGCTGCTAGCTCGTCTCTAACCTGAGATATCCTGGTAAGGTAAGATGTCACTCCCTCTCCACCATTCATCTTTATACCCTTCAGCTTCTCTCTTAGAACCATCTTCCAATTCTCATTAGTGCTCTGGTATAAACTAGTCAAGGCTGCCCACATTTTAAATTCACGGTCCTTACCTGAAATGTGGGGAATGATGTGGTCTTTAACTGCATCTATGATAATTCTTCTAGCCTTACAATCTTTCTTGTTGAAGGCTGACAATGCAGCTGCATCTGTAGCAGCGGGAATCTAAATAGGGTGAGTTGTAGTACTGTTTACCACTTCATCCCATAACTCATTCTCTTCCAAAATCAGCATTATCCTAGCTTTCCATGGAACAAAATTTCCTGTCCCATCTAGCCTATCCTCCAACCTAAGTCCTGTAGCCATCTCAACAAGGTGCTGCCCACTAACAGAAGAAATCACTGAATGTCATAAATAAGTTTAGTTTTCTGCCCCTAAGCTCTGATACCATGAAAGTTTTCTGATGTTTTAACCCAATCCGGTTTTCAAGTCAACTTGCCATTGTTTAATGCCCAACCTTTTCTCTCGATTTTTGTGCCCTCTCTTTTCTCTGTTCTCTTCACTTTCTTCAGCAAAAGTGATCCTCATTTGCCTCCTCTTGCCTTTTTGGTGAAAACCCTAGGGTAAGTGAGTGGTCTTCTAATCCAACGGTGGAGATTGAGTTGGATGAGTGGATGGGATTAAATGCTAATTAAATCTCATTTAAAAAATAATTTCACTCACCTCACTTAAATTTTTCCAAAAAGTAACTTTACTTTCTAAAGTCAAATTAAATGCTCATCTCAAGTCATTTAATACAAGGGTCAGTTTATTTCCCCCTCTTAAGTGACTTAGGCAAAAGTCACCTAGGGGAACACTTTCCTAGGTACAAAAATCAACAGAACCTTCTTTGTTTAATGAAGCTAACAGGTTGCAGGTTTGGAAAGATGCCATGTTAGAGGAATACAAGTCCATCATGAAGAATAATGTATGGGACATAGTTCCAGGCCCAAAAATAAGTCAATTGTCTCATCCAAATGGCTATATAAGATAAAACATGCAGCAAATGGGAGTGTTAAAAAGTACAAAGCAAGATTTGTTGCTAGAGGCTTCTCTCGAAAGGAAGGTATAGACTATGATGAGATAATTGCACCAGTAGCCAGGTATACTACTATACGCACAATTACCTCTTTTGTTTCTGTACTTGGTTGGAAATTACATCAAATGGATGTAAAGACTGCTTTCCTTAATGGTGAGATAGAGCAGGAAGTGTATGTAGAACAACCTGATGGCTTTACATTGCATGAAAAGGAAACTCATGTATGTAAGTTAAAAAGGGCCCTATATGGCCTTAAACAAGCACCCAGAGTTTGGTATAACAGAATTGATGGCTTTCTACAGAGATTAGGGTTCAGTAAAAGTACCACAGACTCTAATCTCTATTTTAAAGTTGTTGAAAATCAACCTCTGATTTTGGTGTTGTATGTAGATGATCTTTTCCTTACAGGAGAAGAAAAGTAGATTGCCAAATGCAAAGAGAGACTCACTGTTGAATTTGAAATGAAAGATCTAGGAATGATGCACTATTTCCTAGGTTTAGAAGTTTGGCAGAAACCAAATGAGATTTTTCTATCTCAAGGAAAATATGCAGTAGACATACTGAAAAGGTTTGGTATGATGAATTGAAGGAGTGTGTCAACTCTAATGGTTGAAAATTTAAAGAAATTACATGACTCAAGCTCAGAAGAAGATTTGGTGGATCCCGCCATGTACAGGCAACTTGTTGGGTCTTTAATGTATCTGACTCATACCAGACCAGATATACAATTTGCAGTGAGCACATTAAGCCAATTTATGGCTGAGCCAAGAAAACGACATTGGGTGGCATGTAAGCATATTCTGAGATATCTTAGACGTACCATAGCCTATGGGATAAAGTTCACATCCAGTGGTGGTGTGATGCTGCATGGTTATGCAGATTCAGATTGGGCAGGAAGTCCAATAGACATAAAGAGTACCTCTGGTTACTGCTTCAGTTTGAGATTAGCCATGATCTCCTGGTTCAGTTGGAAATAAGAATCTATTGCTCAAAGCACAGCTGAGGCTGAATATATTGTTGCAAGTAATGCCAGCAGAGAAGCAGTATGGCTCAGAAAACACATTTCTGGGTTGTTTAATGAAAAGCTTGAGACTACAATTATCCACTGTGATAATCAGAGCTGCATGAAGCTCACAGAAAATCCGGTATTTCATGACGGATATGGTACAACGAAATGTGATCAAGCTGAAGTATGTTGCAACAAATGATCAAGTAGCTAATATCCTGACAAAACCACTGCAGCTGGTAAAGTTTGCTCACTTCAGAGACAAACTTCGAGTTGCAGAGAATGCCTCCATCTCTGAGAAAGAGAATAATCAAAAAGGCATCCTCCAAGGTCTGAGGTCATAAGTGACCACCCTGAAGCTAGCCAGGGAGACTTGGAGATTAACCAATTCTGTGAGTCATGGCAAAAGTCAAAGTGAATATAAAAACTGTGAGTCAAGACAAAAGTCATAATAAAAGTGATAAGGCCTTTAAAATCTTGTGAGATTATGACAAAAGTCAAGGTGAAAGGACAAGCCTTGTGAGTCATTTCAAAGGTTAAGACAGGCAGCCTTGTGAGCATTTAGCAAAAGTCAAGGTGTCTAGCAAAAGTTAGGAAGAACATACAATTCCTATAGAGCTAGAAACAAACAATCTTTCTTATAAGATAATATCAGTTAATAATTTAATAGCTTCATTGCTAAGAGGGAGTGTTAAAATTATAGCTTCGGAAACTATTATACATCATCACTGACTTCTAACTTGTGCCTCGTGTCCTTATTTTTCTCTTGCCATGTATCATCTCCACCAACTGCTATGTGTCCTGTCTTCACATGCCAAGTGACAGGTGTCATGTATAGAAGGGCTGCTTCACATACCAAGTGACAGGTGTCATGTATAGGGGGGCTGCTTCACATGCCAAGTGACAGGTGTCATGTATAGTGGGGCTGCTTCACATGCCAAGTGACAGGGGTCATGTATAGGGGGGCTGCTTGGAGGGCGGTTCCCTTAGGGGTCTGCTTGAGGCAGCCACCCCAAAACTATAAATAGTTTTCCCCCTTCCACTTTTCAGATGTTCTGATGTGTGAGTTTTGAAGAGAAAATCTCAATTTTTGCTTGTGAAGTAATGTGAGGTCTGTCCATTATAGTAGAGGACGTACAGCAGCAAGCAGACGGGTAATATTAGCAGCAAGCAGAGAATATTATGAGCAGATTTTTAAGGCTGCCATACAATTATATTGTAAGCTGTTATTTCTGCTATTAGTTTTGGCTTAGCACATCAAGAGAGAAGTCTATGATGTTTATGTAATCTGAATCTGATATGTTATAAGAAAGATTGTTTGGCTGGAGTTTTTTATCTCCCTTTAAGGGTTTTTCTCCAGGGTAAAACTAGTGTGTTCATGTGGAATAATTTGTGCACTTTGAGTATGACAAGTAATTGATGAAAACAGAAATTTAAATACTGTATTTCTGCTTGACTTAAAACTTGACAATTCCTACAGACCTGTCTTGACTACTCAACTCGCAACCTCACCTTGATGTTTAGGCTTTCTATAAGGGTAAAATTCACAACAATTTTTTCTGCTATCTAAACTTATATGGAATACAGGAGTGATTCCGAGTTCCAATTTCTCATAATCTCAGGAGCACATGGCCCATCCTAAGTATTGTGCATATCTCTTGTGTGTAATGATGAAAATGAGTTTATTTTTTCACTATTTCTGGAACATGAGTTTTTGGCTTCCTAAGGCTGATGATCTGCCTATCGTTGAGACAAATCAAATCAATGAATGAATTCAAGTCCTTAAAACGGGATGGGCACATTGAGTGACTACCTGCATATAATTTGAACGAAGTTGGAACAGCTCGATGCTGAGTGGCCCAAAATATGTCAGACTTTCTTGAATGGTACAAGCCTGGGTCAATAATAATAGGTTTAGCTCTTTGATACCTGCAACCATAATGCTGAGCTCAAATGAGGATATATACTCGCATATGAACTGAAAAAACTAAATATTGCTGACCAAAATTCTCTAATGAAACAATGAGATGTTGAACTTCTGATCCCTACTCTTTCCATCCAATATCACTTGTATGCTCAATGAAATTTAGGTCCTTTGGCAAGTAAGAGAAAACATGGAGTAAATCTGCATAACAAACACAAAGTCAGATTCTTGCTCTATAAGGTTGTTATAGCAAAATCCAACAGTATATCTTTTCTAGCTCAGTTACCACAATAGCAAAAGAGAGGAAAACAGTATGCTTTCTATATCTAGTAATCCTATTGTCAGGAAATTCCAATTGTTCAACTATATATTCTGTTTACAGAACGCAACAACTTATTACATGATCCATCAGTGGTCTCAAACCAAGTACAAGAAGATTAAGCACAAAAACTTAGGTTTCAAGCCAAAAGGTACTCATGCACTGATACAAACAAGTTTTTAAAACTTGACTCGTAAAGATTTAAAGGTCACCTACATTAAAACCAACAATAGGTCTTAAATGAAAGGAAAATAATCACTGACCCCAGCACTATAGTCTGGATCCACAAGTCCCAGAGTTTTAACAAGAGAGTGTAACCAAAGCACGCATGCCTGTGCACTCATGGCCCTAAACAAATGGATAATCATTGTAATGAAATATCGATTTTATCTAAAGCAAAATTAATTGCGACAATTGGAAGCAGCCCTTGTAAAGTTGTAGGCATGTCATCTTAAAATATCCATGGCAAGCTACATAACAAAACTTAATTATTTCTCAATTTCCAATAAGGCCTATAAAACCTAAAGGAAATGTCTGGTGACAGTACAGTGCCTGCAGTAACCATAACTGGCATGCATTTCTTTAAAAAAATAAATCCTGGATTCACCAAACCTACCTTAAAAAAAAATGATATTATCATATTAGCTACAACTATTGAAGTAAACATTCACCCAAGTTAACTTGATTATCTATTTTGCCCATACACAAATTCAATCTTATCTCACAACTTGTTGCATATTCTCTTTAGCTTTCCAAGCTTTATGGCCAATAATTTGTTCTGCTATTTCTCATCCAAATTTAGCAGTTTCTGTGTAAAACTATTTCAATTATTTGACATTGCAGTACCAATTACAAGCTTAATAATCTATACTCTGAAATACTAAATGAACCACAAATTGATTATCTACAAAACCAAAGCTTCATTGAGTCCTGAAGCTCAAGATACAAAAAAAGGCTAAAGGAATAAAGAACAAGAGCAATAAAACAAATAACGGGGAGAAAGCTCACCATCTTGTGTAACCAGTGGATAATCAGATGCACTGAGGTTGATAAACCAATCCCATTCTTTACTTTGCTTTAGCAGAATAGCCACAGCATGAAGTGTACAAGCTATCATAGTTGGACCCTTATACGTAACCAGATTGGCCTTACCAACAACATGGACATTTTTTGCTTCCAGGAAGATTGGCTCCATCTTCACATACTTTGCTAATTCAAGCCTTTCCCTTGGAGGTGCCTCCAGATCTAAATGCAATAAATAATGATTTCTTGGATGATAAAGAGCCTGTAAAGTCCTTGTCATCCTCTGGCTGTCTCCTTTGGTTCCAGAAATAAGGTATGCTATTCTTGGAGGCTTTGGTAGGCCAGGATGAGGAAGTTGAACTATATCAGATTCCACATAGTGCCCACTAAAATCATCAGTTCTCCTGAAATTAAATACATCAGCAGAATTGGACTCTCGGGAACAGTATCCAAAGTGGATCATTGCCATGACAAAAACAATTAAAGATACCATGGAGCTGGCAATGAGTGGAAGAAGCCACCTTCTTTCCACTCCCATACCCATGTGAGAATGACTTCTTTTCATTTCTTTACATTCAAATGTTATGTCCTCATACAAACTAACCCTGTCTCCAAGTGCTTGATGAAGCACTAAAATCACACAACTTCCACTGAAGCTCGAGTACGAGGGAAGTCACTCACTGTGAAAATACTGGAATATTTGTAGCTTCTAGGATGGTTATGCCTCACCGAATCATACATATTACTTTCTAGCTGTGCCTTTAGCCTGTCAATGCTTCTGGTAGAACTTACACAAACCAACAAAACTTATGCTAATGATGTGGGTCATGTGGGCAATCAACTTATGCACTGGAAATTAAACAAGCCCAACAGACAGAATACTGCCATCGATGTGGAATGAACCATTGTAGCTCTTGCTCCACACCATCTAGGTGATGCAATACCCATAATACATTGTCTTTCTCTCGAACAGATACATGCCCTTATATTTCACTCCGATATTATTGCAATAATAACTCTGGGTAAAACTGCAGTTGCAATTGTAAATAATGCACATGCAATCTGTCCAACACCAACAGCTGGGCAGACCACCTTCTGTATATCCCTACAGCCTAATTACATCCAAACAAAATACCTTCTATGTATGTCTCTATTTTTCTTTTTTTGATTCAGAAGGGAATCGGCAACGTCTCCTTTCTGGGTATATATACATATACATATACGCAAGGTATATCTCTACCAAATTAAATACCCAGTTACACTGACCATATTCCGTATGTACTGTGAATAGATATCTACAAACCAAAACTACCTACAAATATGGACAAATAGCAGAAATGTGGTCTTGTTCTTTACAGCCTGATTAGAAAGCCAAAGGCACCCAGAAAGAGTGAATAAATTTCAGAGACTTCTGCTTCTTAGTTATCTGGACTTGAAAATAAATACAGCCCAAAAAACTGGATGACCCACATACATCTAAACTGCAAATGCAACCACAGTTTTGGATAAACTGCACAGAATCCCAATCCCACAGGGTTTAAACTGCCAATACATCCACTAAACGAATTGTTTACAGGTACTCCTTTGCTCTGGCTGCTGGGTGGCCTCCAAAACTTCACAGAAAAATTGAGGTGGCCGTTTGAGGTGAAACATATAAACCAAAACTCAAAGAATAGAGAGAACATTTACCTGCATTAGCTGTTGGGTAGAAAACTGAAAGAAAAACCAAGGTTGAAATGTTCAAATGCATTGTTCGCTTTGAAATCTTGAAAGGGACCACAAGGTTGCGTGTAAAGCTCGTATCTGCCCCTGAAAGAGAACTTGCATGTTTTGGTTGTTGGGCAGTGTGTGTAATTGGTAAAGCGAGCGGATGAAACATGGAAAGGGTCAGATTGGGAACTTGGAACACTCGCAAAAGGCACGCTAATTTCCTACTTCTATAACACGGATGTTGGAACGACAGTAAAGACAAACTATTGAATTCTAAATGAAGAAACGCAAATTTGTCCGATTAGAGAGGGTTTTAATGATCAAGATGAAAACGGCCAATGTCATATTCATCACTGTGAGGGATCTAGGTATTATAGTGGTGATGAGACAGATTCAAATGTATTAATCTAATGATTGTAGTTTTTTTGATTCAGAATTGAATAGTAAGAAGTTTTTTTTTTATTGAAAAACAAACGTAGTGACCAAGTGATGAAGTTTTTTTTCTATTGAAAAAAAAATAGTGATGAGACGAGTAGTTTCTCGGTTTTTAAAAATTATAGTAACTGAATTGCATGATTAATAATTCAGTAATGAATTGTAAGTTTTTTTTAAATTTTTTTATTTTTTTTATTTATTATGGTATAAGTTTGTATGTGTTTATATTTTTTAGTTATAAGATCATTTTTAATTTTAGATTTATTATAAGATGAGAGGATAAGATGAGAGGGATCAAATTTTTAGAATATAAAAATATGAAAAAAGGTTTGCATCTCGATTTTATCTTTCTCAACTCATGATAGAATGGATATAAGTTGATATTTAATTATATAAATTTTACCTTTTAAAATGATAACCAAACAAATTAAATGAATTTATAAACTTTTGATTACATTCAATTTTTTTAATTTCTAAATATAGTTTAATGTTTAATATAAATGAGAATTGTTTTTACGCTTTTTTTGTTTGGAAAAAATAAATGAGAATTGTAACTAGTTCACAACATCATTATTATTATTATATCATAAATAATAAAGTAAATAACAAAATTATTTTGATATTTTCTTTAATTTTTTTTTCTTTTTACAATAATAAACCATTAATTTTATTTAACATTTTATAATAATATTTTTAAATACAAATCTATTTTCTTTTTATATTTTATTTATATAATTTAAAATAATATATTAAATCACATTAACTTCAAAACATTTCCTGTATATAATAATACTTAATGGAAAAGCAAATATTAGATTTACATCATCGCTCTCTCATTGTGTTTGGTGATAATTTAGCCTTTTTTAAAGATATTATAAATATCTTCTTTTGCAAATATTTTTGCTTATTTAAAATTAATATGGATTAAGTCATTATATTATACTATGTTTATTATAATTTTTATTAATTTAAAAAAAAAATTAATGATAATATTTTAAAAATAAAAATTTAAAGATTTATGGAATAAATTTTATAAAAAATGTACTAGTAATTTCTTTTATAATTTGTTATAGTTTTTGTTATTTTTTAAGTAAAAATATTGTTTACAATACTAAAAGTTATTGTTCAAGTTTTTATTAAAATACACTTACAAGATTTTATAATAATTTCTTTTATAATATGTTATAGTTTTTGTTATTTTTTAAGTAAAAAAAATGTTTACAATACTAAAAGTTATTGATCAAGTTTTTATTAAAATATAATTACAAGATTTTAACTTGCACTTACATTATTGTGTAAACAAAGTCTCACTACATGGAATGTTGGTGGTTTGAAAGAAAAAAAACTTATAATCTTACTAAATGTATAATAGCTAAAACTAGTTTATAGTTAAAACTTTAGTAGATAGAACTTATTCTTACCTGAAACAACACATCTTCCTCTTCCTCTATATATAAAATTGAAGATACAAAATATCAATTACACTTTACATTTTACCTTTTAATACTACTTTACCTATTTCACACAGTAATATTTATGAATTTTGGAATTGATTTAAAAATTTAGTCTAATTTGTCAATTACGGTTGGCTCATTTGGTTAAGGTGTAAGTCTCTTCAAACCTTGGTTCAATTCCCTTTAAGGATGAGTTAGTTGGGAGGAGACACCCAAAATCCAACCAATTGAAGGTTGGTGTGGCCAAGGCGGGATTGGATCCTTGAGTGATTTTGATGACTTAGATGCCCCTGGTTCACAGTTTCTTAGACCGATTCATGGTTTGTTAGACCAAAGACCACTCCGGCAAATTAGAAAGATTCTAGCAAACAAAAAAATAGTTTAACTTTTTATAAATAAATATTTTTAAACTAGAAAAAATAACACATTTTTCTAATAACTTTAAATTTGAAAACTTCATTATGTTATTAGTTGTTCAAAGCTCAGCTATACAAGAGTATCATACATTGTAATTGTAAAAAAAATGATTCAAAACCATTTCCTAACCTATCTCATACAAATGACTTCACATATTTATTGTTTAAAGAGTTATTTTAAAGTTTTTTTTGTTTTAAAGATAAATCTAAGTTGAATCGCTAAAAACTAGGTTAGAGTTAAAACTTTAGTAGATAGAACTTATTCTTCCCTGCAACAACTCATTTTCCTTTATATATAAACTTGAAGATACAAAATCTCAATTACACTTTACTTTTTACCTTTTAATAATATTTTACTTATTTCACATAGTAATATTTATGAATTTTGGAATTGATTTAAAAATTTAGTTTAATTTGTCAATTATGGTTGGTTCATTTGGTTAAGATATATGTCTTTTCAGACCTTGGTTCAATTCCCTTTAAGGATGAGTTAGTTGAGAGGAGAATCCCAAAATCCAACTAATTGAGGGTTGGTGTGACTGGATGCGATCTTTGGGTGATTTTGATGACTTAAATACCCTTAGTTCATGGTTTTTTAGACAAATTTATGGTTTGCTAGACCAAAGATCATTCCCAAAAAAATAGTTTAAACTTTTTATAAACAAATATTTTTAAACCAGAAAAAATAACACATTTTTCTAATAACTTTAAATTTGAAAACTCCATTTTGCTATTAATTATTCAAAGCTCTGCTATACAAGAGTAACATACTTTGTGCTACACAAGAGTACCATACTTTGTATTTGTAATTGTAAAAAAATTGATTCAAAACCATTTCCTAACCTATCTCATACATTCTAATTCTATGATTATAAAAATGACTTGACGTATTTATTGTTTAAAGAGTTATTTTAAAGTTTTATTGTTTAAAGAGTTATTCTAAAGTTCTATGATTTATATGTCGTTAAAAGGAAGGAGTTTAATAGTGGTTTCATAAAAAAACATAAAAAGATATGAGAAATAAGTTTAAAGATTTATTTTTATATGTTGTTAGTCGACTACTTTATGTTTATATGAAAAGTTATTAATAAATTATAGCGAGAAAAAAGTTAAGTCATTTTTTAAGTTATAATGATGAAATGGTTCATTTGAATAATGAAAGGCATGGGAGTAGTTGTAAAGTAATAATCTTAACAATTATATTTATTTTATACTTTTATAATGAAAATATTTTATAATGATAATATACTGATATAAATTATTTTTTAATTATTAAAATGAAATAGTGGTCAAAATTCTAGAAAAAAGATTTGGTGATAAAAAGTTATTTCAAAAATTCCAATCTACATTAATGTTGATTTTAAAAATGTGTTTTTATAATTATATTTCTTAAAATAAACTTCACTACTATTTTATTTTATTGATTTTAAAAATGTGTTTTTATAATTATATTTCTTAAAATAAACTTCATTACTATTTTATTTTATTGGAGTGAAATTAATTTAATTTTTAATAGTAACATTAATGTTTTATTATAACATATTTAAAAAATATTTCAATAAATAAAAGTATTTAAATATATTTAATATAAATTTTACTCATTAAAATGTTAATATTTATTATTCTTTATATCCAAATTAAATTAACATATCGTAAACAAAATCTAAATACGAATTTTATTGATAAAAAATAATAACTTAAATATATTTCATATAAATTTTAATTATAAAATTATAATATTTATTATTCTTCTTATCCAATTTTTTTTTAATAGATATATTTTTCATATCCAAATTAAATTAACATATTATCAACAAAATTTAAATATAAATTTCATTGATAAAAATGAATAACTGTAATATTTTTCCTTGACTCCTTGATGATCCAAAGTTCCATAGTTACCTTCAAGTACACAAACAAATGTTTTTTAGGTCATATGTATTCATTTTACTTAGAATGAGATTGGCCTTCAAGAAGCCTTCCAGGTTTGGCAAAACAATGCAACTTATAATGCATATAGATCTCTTCTTGCTCTTTTGATTTGGGGGAGCTTGGCTGGCCAAGAATAAGGCCATTTTTCAAGATTATTTCATTCCCCCATAGGCTTTTGCTGCAAAAAGCTTAGCTACTTTAGAATATTTTCCTCAATCAGATGCACCTGTGAAGCAGAGGAGGGTTACAAAGGAAATTATAGATAAAGATGGTTGCTAGGAATACTTTGAGGGGGGCATCTCAAGGAAGGCCTGGCCTAGAATGGGAGATGTTGGGGGGCACCTCTTCTTATCCAATACTCATTGGTACGAGTTTTCTACAAGCATAGGAAGGTGCTCCAACAACAAAGCAGAACTGTTGGCACTTAAGCTTTTGATGATTTTGGCACTATCAAAGGGGGTCCAGAATATTCAAATTTTTTGTGACTCTTTGTTGGTTGTTAAATGGTTAAAGAAGAAAAAGCATCCTGAGAACATCAATCGGAAGCCCATCTATGAGGGGGTTAACATAATTGGTAGTTTGTTCTTAGATATTACTCATCATCACATATACAAGGAGAGGAACATGTCTACAGACTCACTATCTAAGTTGGGGTTGTAGTTGGCAAAAGGTACTTGGAAGCAATGGGAAGGTTTGGATTATAATACTACAAAGCTTGCCCTTAAACTTCGGCCTGGATGAAAAAGATGACAGTCAGTTACAGGACAGTCACACAGCTTTTTGAAAGGTTAATTTTGAATGTTTTAATTATGTTAATATTTACATGAAATTTAAGATACAAAATCTTTTTAACGGGATTATTATGATATTAAAATACAATTTGCAGTCATCCGTTATTGATTGATACATGTAAGGCATAATTTTTGACACTATGAATAATGTAGTTCTAATATTAATATGAAAAGCTACGATTTTTTTTCCATGAAAAAAAAGTACACAAATAAATTTATAGAAGAAGGATGTTCATACTTTAAATATTTTGAAGCATGTTCTTCGTTTGATATTCTTGGACTATATTAAAGTATCCAAATAAAATTATAAAAGAAGCAAGTTCATAGTTAAGTTAATTTTGGATGATAAATTTGTTCAATAAAATCTTTGATATTTAAGGAGGTAAAACTTGATATATTAATCAAGTTAATGATAAAATTATAAAAAAAGCAAGTTCATAGTTAAATTAGTTTTAGATATAAATTTGTATAATAAATTTTTTGATATTCAAAGAATAAAACTTGATATCTTAATAAGTGAATGATGAATGGCAAAATTAGTGACAAAATTTATGAATTGAAACTTTAAAATATATAAAATTTTACATAAAAATTCATAAAAAAAATAATATACTAAAAGTTAAGGGATTAATTTCATATTAAAACATTTACAATAGATAATATAAATGTATAGGATAGCGAGAAAGTTTATCTTATATGACATAAGCATTGTTAAAAAAAACATAATCATCTATAAGTTGAAAAGATCATTAATTATAATTAAGTTTTCTAAATCAAATAAAATATACAATTTTTTATAGTCAATTATTAAAAAGAATTAAAAATAACTTATAAAATCTAAAAATTGAAAATCAAAATGAAGTATTATATATATATATATAAGAGTGAAGTATTATGGCAAAATTAGTGACAAAATTTATGAATTGAAACTCTAAAATATATAAAATTTTACATAAAAATTCATAAAAAAAATAATATACTAAAAGTTAAGGGATTAATTTCATATTAAAACATTTACAATAGATAATATAAATGTATAGGATAGCGAGAAAGTTTATCTTATATGACATAAGCATTGTTAAAAAAAACATAATCATCTATAAGTTGAAAAGATCATTAATTATAATTAAGTTTTCTAAATCAAATAAAATATACAATTTTTTATAGTCAATTATTAAAAAGAATTAAAAATAACTTATAAAATCTAAAAATTGAAAATCAAAATGAAGTATTATATATATATATAAGAGTGAAGTACTATTTTTTTTATATATATATTAAAAAATAACGAAAAATAAGTAATTAAAAAACAATTTGACTTATTTCATATTTATGTCAATAGGCGTTTTTTCCTAAGGGGTGTTTTGAAAAGCACAGTAGCTTTTTGTCATCCCTCTGGCAAATAAAAACCTGGCACGTGTAATTTGTCCCTCTCGAAAATAAAAACCTGGCACGTGTACAGTTGGTTGGAAGCTTACTCACCCGTCTATTCACCGTGTTGTTGGTTTGCTTATAGTTTGCATCATCGCCTGCTTCATCCAATTCTTCCCAAAACCCTGCTTCAGTGCATCACCACCTTGCATATTTGTGTAGGGACAAATTTGGCATCGAACATCACTGCGTCACCGGCTTGCATATTTTTATAGGGACGAATTTTCCATTGAACAAAGCAGGCTTCGGTGTTGGAATAGCTAACCGCTCCGAAATGACGCAGAATCGCACCAGTTAAACCATGGGAAGCTGGTGGAACGAGAACCCGAGAAAGAAGAAGCATGCATAAGAAGGAAAACCCAGGCAAGTTCTCGATAAGAGAATCCTCACCGCCTGTTACTTCCGCATATGGTCTTGCGATTATAGGCATAGCTTGCCTAGCCTCCAAGTATTATTTTAAAATCATTTATTTCATTTAAACCACCGCTATGTTTAGTGGTTTTCCTTGCTCTTAATTTCCGTTGAATTCGATGAGGGTTTTTTTATCTGGAAACAAAAATCCCAATTTCAATATCATTTTTTAATTGAGAGTTCGTTGTAGGGTATGGAATCTTTGATCAGATGGAAACCTATTCATCTTTGCCAACAAGGACTCAGTTCTCTTCAACTACAAGAAAAATAGAAGTTGTGAAAGAATTCCCCAGAATGCAAGGAGGAGGAGCTAGGAATTACCCTGCATCTGGGTGTAATGTCCCCAGTTTGACCCCATGGCATTAACATTATAAATGATGTAATATTGATATGAAATCATGGTGAGGAGCTCAAGGCCAAGGCCCCTCCATCGATTTAGTGATGCATATGGTTTGCGTGCTAGCAATGCACATTGAAAATTCAAATATCATGTAATATGCATTTTAATAAAAAAATACCCACAACTAGCTATGCAACGCAACAAAGAGATGGGGGCATGATTTCACAAGGAATTGGGAGGGAAAACATTCAAACCCTTGAGTCAATCAGGTCAAGCCAAGTGTCAATGAGAGAACCCATCAAACCCTCAACTACCCATGTTGACTTTTGTACCCAATCATTGATTTCTCCCAAGAGTTGGTTGGGGTAGTTAATGCCTTGGGGAATGGGAGGTATGGCTGTCCAAATTCGGGTATGGGAAAACCACCTTGCATGGGAATTCGCGTTTTACTTCTTGGGCAAGAAAAGAGCCATGAATTTCTCCCCCAAGCCATTATCCATGATCATTCCTTCTCCCTCACGAGTGGAGAGCTACTTGGGCATTTTCCAGGCATGTTTGCTATGTTTTTCCTTCATTCTCCCAGTAGAGAAGGGCGTTTTTGTGTTGTATACCAGTGGGGGGAGAAGGGGAATGGAACGAGGGTTCCATAGAGACCGTTTGTGTTGTTAAATGTTGAGAGAGTTGGGGAGAAAACGTTTTTCCTCCCTGTGGATGCATTTCCCTTCCCACGGCTCGTTTTGGGTGAGCCACGATTTGGGAAAAAACTATGGCCATCTTGTTTGTGAATTCCATTGTTGGAAATGTGTATCTATGCCCAATGTTTGTGCTTGCTGTGTGAGAAATGAATATGTTGGGGTATGGGTATGGGTATTCATTGCTTTGGCTTGAGCTTGAGAATAAGCATCCATGGTTCAATTGTAGCCTGATAAACCCATCTATGGACTGGCTTGGCTCAGATGAAATGATTAATTGGTTGTGAGAGAGTGAATGTCCCCTTTCCTTGTGAGAATCATGCCCAGCTCAGGGGTGGCCTTCGGACGGACTCAGTATAAGCTGTCGAAGAGCCTATGGCTGGGTGGAACGTTGCAACGACATAGCTAGTTGCTTGCGACAATTGCACAATGAAAATAAGTGTTTTCTGTCTATGTATTTACTTCTGCAATGCATCAATTTGATGACTATTTTGATATGATGGATGGGCATGAATTGTGTGTGTGCATTAGTATAAATTCCGCTGTGCATATTGCCTAAATTGTATCTGCACACCAATGTTTAAATTCTTATGATTCTAATTAGTGGGCTGAGTTTTATGAAATGCCCAGATCTTAGTGCCATGTTCCCTTCCTTGCATTGGGTCAGCAGGTGGGTACATTACATTTGGTATCAGAGCCGCTGGTTGCAGCATTGGGCCTTTATGGGGCTGCCTATCATAGGTGCAGAGGTAAGTATGCTTCCTGCTCAGCACTGATAGTTAAGAAAAATTTCAAAAATTTTCTAAGTTTCTATGAGTTCTGCCCGAAATTTTCAGAAGGAATTCTCTTCCGAAATTGCGGAAGGAATTCTCTTCCGAAACTGCGGAAGGATTCCGCGAGTTGTTCCGCAACGCGGAAGAGTTCGAGAAGTTGTCCCGAAACTGCGGAAGGATTCCGTGAGTTGTTCCGCAACGCGGAAGAGTTCGGGAAGTTGTCCCGAAACTGCGGAAGGATTCCGCGAGTTGTTCCACAATGCGGAAGAGTTCGGGAAGTTGTCCCGAAACTGCGGAAGAATTCGGCGAATCATTCCAAAATTGCGGAAGAATTCGGCGAATCGTTCCGAAATTGCGAAAGAGTTCGGCGAATCGTTCCGCAACTGCGGAAGACTTCGGTGAATCATTCCGCAACTGCGGAAGACTTCGGTGAATCGTTCTGCAACTATGGAAAACTTCGGCGAATCGTTCCGCAATTGTGGAAGCATTCCGCAAGTCACCCTGCAATTGCGGAAGCACTCAGCAAATCGCCCCGCAATTGCGAAAGCATTCCGCAAACCACCCCGCAATTGCGGAAGCATTCGACAAACCGCCCCGAAACTGAGGAAAGAATTTCCCAGTGTCTTCCGAAACTGCGGAAGGGATTCTCTTCCGAAACTGCGGAAGGAATCCTCTTCCGAAATTGCGGAAGAACTCCACAAGTTGCTCCAAAACAAGGAATTTCAGCCAGTTTTCAAGGAGATTCTCAGGTGCCGAAAATGGAAAAATTGCCATGGAACTTATGCGCCAGATTGCGCGAAATGGAAGGATTTACCAAAAAAAAAAAAACAAGGACGCTGCCCTTGACCCGCCCTGCAGTGGCTCAGGGAAGCCACAAGGGGGCAAGCCCCCTTGACCCTCGTCGTCCCCCAGAGACAATCATTGAAAGTGTGAAATGCACTCTTGGGATGAGGAGCACAGATTGCAGAAAGGATGGAATTCTCAGCAAGAGAAATTGGTTGTGATATTCATTATGGAAGATGAAAGGGAAAATGCATCACCTTAAACTATTTCTGTTTATAGCATAAGAATTGCATGTTGGAAAATAGCAAGAATGAATGATTGCACACATGTATATGTTGAATTACTAATTCATGATAATATCATAGCTAATGATTGCTTGTATGCTTGGTAGGGAAGCCAAGGAAAGGATTAGCTATGATGTGGATGAGTAACTCCATGATGAAATGAGGAATTGGGAAGAATTCCTTAACTCCTCTCTTGCTATTGTATTTATATTCTGAAAAATTATGGCATAGGGATGCTGGAAATGCAAGAGGATAGATAGATGAAGTGAATATGTACTAGATGGCGTATTGCACAGTGCATGTGAAAATGTTTTTGCATATATATGATATTGCATATTGGTAAAATAGTGAGGTTTTACATATGCAATGAGCCACTTAAGACAATGATTGTGGTTGCTAATAATAAGTCGTGTTCACATTGGTTGTAGGACCAAAGACAACTGAAGCATGGCTAAGGATGTGGATGATGATTGTTGCATCCAACCTCATAAAGAGAGGATGGTGCAACAAACCCATGATCATGATGTTGGAAAAAGGACTAAGTAGCCTTGGTAAGAGGTCGACTGATCAGGTAACATCAAGCGATATTAATAACAACCATGCAGGTAAGGGTTAACAGTGCTTAATTACATGAATGTTGAAAGAGGATTTGGTAAGATCCCTTCAACTATAGTTAAACTATGATGATTTGGTTTGCATGTGGTATTGAGTGCCTAAATGTGAATGTTAAC
Organism: Larix kaempferi; assembly: GCA_027924585.1. Taxonomy (NCBI): domain Eukaryota; kingdom Viridiplantae; phylum Streptophyta; class Pinopsida; order Pinales; family Pinaceae; genus Larix; species Larix kaempferi. The sequence goes on along the minus strand of BSBM01000805.1, from coordinate 17,891,803 downwards.
CTACCAAGTATGGTCAAGTGTGGGTAGGTGAAGGCAGGGAGCCTTACACCCTATAGTTTCTATAAACCTCAATGCATTCATATGAATTCATATCATGCCATTTGTGAATATTGGTTGTGAGTTTAACAACCAAAGCAACTAAGGACTTATGGACCTGTCATGGTAGTGCATGTTGTATGTAGTAATCATGGTTAGGCCATAGTATGTTGGAATGCATAGTATTCATGGATTAATGCAAGGTTGTATTGAGGGGTATGCATTGAGTGAATGCACATTAAAAGATTATGTAAATGTTGTGAATGTGCATGCATAAGTGCGGGTGCACATGTTGAGATGCATTGTGTGAATGCATGGTTGTAATATATATGTTTCAATGCAATTAGATAATCGATGAAATGGTGAACCAGTGTTAATATTGAAACCATTTCCTGAGCTGCTGTGAATGCAGGAGAATGATTGCATGTGGAAGGTAGACATGTTGATGGGCTACCAAAGTGCTCTGTTGGAATGACAGAGTTGGATAAAAAGAATATGGTTGTGAAGTAATGAGTATTTACAGTTATTTAAATCGCATGGATAGTGTGACTATGTCTTGCAATTTTATTGTAATAATGATGCATATATAGAAATGTATATATATTTCATTGCATTTCAAATGTTAAACAACTGAAGGTGTTTGAATTATTAAGTATTATAATTTTGAGATCACTTCAGTGACTGTTATGGCAATGAATGATTATGTGCATAGATACTCACAACGTGTTTGGCTGATTGAAGTTTCAGTTTTCAGGTAGAAAATTCTTGCGTATGGCAATGAGGATAAGTCCATAGTAAAGACCGAGATCTACCATGTGCAGAAGCCAAAGGTTATGAGAAGGTTCTCATGGTTGTAAATTTATGCATGAAACAAATCTGAAAATTGTCTGGTTTAAGTTTATGAGAATAATCTCATAGTTGCAAATCTAATTTCTGTAGGAAAACAAATTTACAAATTTGCTTATAATTGCTAATGACTGTTTGGCTTATATAGAATTGTGTCAGGAGGACATGTTATAGGTGGGTGTTCATGTATGGTAGCAAGGGTGAAACCATAATGGGCATAGTGATACCACTTACAAGAGCCAAACAATATGAGGAGAGACTCATTGCTAAGCAAATCAATTTCTGTAGGAGACAGAATTGTAATTCATATTGAATTTAATTATTAATGCTATTGATTGGTTATGGAACAATCATATTTGAAGCGTATTGCTAAATGTTGCTGACTGTTTGGATATTTGATAAAGTGTGCCAGGATGAGACATTGCAGGAAGACCATGTGTGATGGCCTGCAAAAGCCAAACTAGATGGGAAGGATCCCATGCTTTGGAAATGGGTTTCGGGCGAAACGCCATTGTAAATGTTGATAATGTCTCAGCCGAACTGCATGTTGGTAAAGCATGTGAGTGAGACATTAAATTATGCCAAGAAGGCATGTGTGGGTTATGGCATGAGAAAAGATTGGGGTGGCAAACCGAAGCACTGTTGACTCAGAAAAGGGAGCCCCCATTCTTCGCAAATGAAGAAAATATACATTTGTGAAACGAATGAGTATTCGATAACCCTAACTAAGGATATACATGTCTGGTTATTAGATTTAATATGCATAGCATGTTTTATTATTTCATTATTGTTCCAGACTGCTTGAGTGTGACTAAGGCCTACATGGCTCACATCGGAAATGGATGCATACCTTTCGGGTGATGGGTTATGTTAGGGTTTCAATATTGACTACACCCTAAGGGAATGGATGCATTCCTGGTGTTTCAATACTTGATAGTGAATGTTATGAAAAATGGTTGTTGTATGCCTGATAAACCTAGTCGGTGTACTGGCTTGGCATTGGTTATTTGGGTGTTGTGGCGAATGGTTGCTGGATGCCTGATAAACCCAGTCGGTGTACTGGCTTGGCATTGGTTATTTGCATGTTGTGGAGGTATTGGTGAAGGGTGTTATTTCCTGACAAACCCAGTCGGAGAACTGGCTTGGAAATGGTTGTTGTATGCCTGATAAACCCAATCGATGTACTGGCTTGGCATTGGTTATTTGGGTGTTGTGGCGAATGGTTGTTGGATTCTTGATAAACCCAGTCGGTGTACTGGCTTGGCATTGGTTATTTGCATGTTGTGGAGGTATTGGTGAAGGGTGTTATTTCCTGACAAACCCAGTCGGAGAACTGGCTTGGAAATGGTTAGTGTATGCTTGATAAACCCAGTCGGCGTACTGGCTTAGCATACTGATTTTTGAAATTCTTGATAAACCCAGTCGGCGCACTGGCTTGGCATTACCTATTCGGATGATGTTGTGGAGCAGCATGTGTGCTGGCCAAGCATCCACCCCACAGGTGATCCAAGGCTTGTAAAACAGAGAAGGAAACCTGTGGAGTAGCGAGGAAAATGCATAATACAGATAAGTATTCATTTTCATTTATTTCTTGTTTGGAATAATGAAGACTTCAGGTATAAGTCTTATGACAACCAAGCTAATACACTGTTATTTCTTTATTGGAAACCTTGGCCATTACAGGAAGCAAGGACCCTGAAAGAGCTATAAATGCTTGGTAAAGCCAGAGAGTAACTGGTTGGAGCTATAAATGCTTGGTAAAGCCAGAGAGTAACTGGTTGGGCACTATAAAATTCTTGGTAAATTCAGAGAATAGTTGGTGGGAACATTAACCACTTGATGTTGTGGAGTAGCCGGCATGCTGGCAAAACATTCCCTTAAACAATTGATAAAACCAGTCAGCGTACTGGCCTGGCATTGCCTATTCGAATGGTTGTGGAGTAGCCTGTGTGCTGGCCCAACATTCATTGTTGTATCCACGGGAAATCCAATGCTTGGAAAGCGAAGAAGGATCCCGTGGAGCAAAGTGAAGACATCCAATACAGATAAGTATTTGGTTATCTTATAACTCTTGCTTATGAATATACATGTGTATGTGATTTAATTATGATTTCTTAAACTCTTGTTTAGAGATAAACCTTATAAAAATACACTAGGCATGTGAATTGATTCAATGTTTGAGTGTAGGTACTGCTGAAAGCAAGGACTATGAAAAGCATCTGGAGGATGCATGTGGACATATGACTGTCCTAAAGAGCTCAGTATGAGTAGTAATGAAAGATGGTGCTAGTGGAACTGTGTGGGTCCTAGCAGCCAAAGGTTCTGTAAGCAACAACGGGGAAGGGTTCCCCAGTTGAAAAGCATTAGACAGACCTTAGACACTAAAATGTCATAGCCAAGAAATGGCACGCCAAGCATTCACATTGAAGTGAAAGAGGCTAAGGAGCATAGAACCACAAGTAATGGTGTGGCTCCGGATTGGAACAAGACTAAGAGGGGGAAACTCTTACTCTTCTCTTTCCTTTTGACTGATGCATCTCAGAAACAAAAGACTGTTGACTGCATGTCATAAATGAAAACAATTTGTGTTTAATTGCTTGAAATGAATTGTGAATGCTGAAATGGTCATTTTTCGGTGAAAGGATGAACATGAATGAGTTCATGTTTATATTGGGAAAGCATGAAATGTGTGGAAGTCTCATGAGTAAAGCATGGACGTTCCATGTCAATTGGGCAAATAATTGACTAATTTTTAACATTGTGTTATGCTTGTCCTAACAGGAATTGCCATGATGAGTCTCACAGGTGAGAAATTGAAAGCCATTGATTACAGCTATTACTAGCCAAGTGCTGCTGGTGAGAAAAGAGAGAGCCATATGTGCACCGTGATCATGGCAGCAGACCAGAGACTATTTTTTTTGGGCTGGAAATATTCCTCAGATAGTTGCCGGGACAACAAGAAAGATGGCATCCATGGAATTCCAGACTTGTAGAACAGCTGGAAGGTAAATAAAAGAAAGGGATCGTTGTAGGGCAATTCCCACCTGCAGAGATAGCCGATCAAAGCCAGTAGGAACGATTGTGGAAGCCAAAGGAATTGGTCCCGAAAGCTCAAAGTAAAGGGATGAAACGCAGGACAGACCTGTCACATTTTGTGAATTTTGAATCATGTGTAAAGTGGGTATATAGTCCGAAGTGTTGGAACACCAAGGACGGTGTTATTCCAAGGGGAGGGGAATGTAATGTCCCCAGTTTGACCCCATGGCATTAACATCATAAATGATGTAATATTGATATGAAATCATGGTGAGGAGCTCAAGGCCAAGGCCCCGCCATCGATTTAGTGATGCATATGGTTTGTGTGCTAGCAATGCACATTGAAAATTCAAATATCATGTAATATGCATTTTAATAAAAAAATACCCACAACTAGCTATGCAATGCAACAAAGAGATGGGGGCATGATTTCACAAGGAATTGGGAGGGAAAACATTCAAACCCTTGAGTCAATCAGGTCAAGCCAAGTGTCAATGAGAGAACCCATCAAACCCTCAACTACCCATGTTGACTTTTGTACCCAATCATTAATTTCTCCCAAGAGTTGGTTGAGGTAGTTAATGCCTTGGGGAATGGGAGGTATGGCTGTCCAAATTCGGGTATGGGAAAACCACTCTGCATGGGAATTCGCGTTTTGCTTCTTGGGCAAGAAAAGAGCCATGAATTTCTCCCCGAAGCCATTATCCATGATCATTCCTTCTCCCTCACGAGTGGAGAGCTACCTGGGCATTTTCCAGGCATGTTTGCTGTGTTTTTCCTTCATTCTCCCGGTAGAGAAGGGCGTTTTTGTGTTGTATACCAGTGGGGGGAGAAGGGGAATGGAACGAGGGTTCCATAGAGACCGTTTGTGTTGTTAAATGTTGAGAGAGTTGGGGAGAAAACGTTTTTCCTCCCTGTGGATGCATTTCCCTTCCCACGGCTCGTTTTGGGTGAGCCGCGATTTGGGGAAAATCTATGGCCATCTTGTTTGTGAATTCCATTGCTGGAAATGTGTATCTATGCCCAATGTTTGTGCTTGCTGTGTGAGAAATGAATATGTTGGGGTATGGGTATGGGTATTCATTGCTTGGCTTGAGCTTGAGAATAAGCATCCATGGTTCAATTGTAGCCTGATAAACCCAGCTATGGACTGGCTTGGCTCAGATGGAATGATTAATTGGTTGTGAGAGAGTGAATGTCCCCTTTCCTTGTGAGAATCATGCCCAGCTCGGGGGTGGCCTTCGGACGGACTCAGTATAAGCTGTCGAAGAGCCTATGGCTGGGTGGAACGTTGCAGCGACATAGCTAGTTGCTTGGGACAATTGCACAATGAAGATAAGTGTTTTCTGTCTATGTATTTACTTCTGCAATGCATCAATTTGATGACTGTTTTGATATGATGGATGGGCATGAATTGTGTGTGTGGATTAGTTTAAATTCCGATGTGCATATTGCCTAAATTGTATCTGCACACCAATGTTTAAAGTCTTATGATTCTAATTAGTGGGCTGAGTTTTATGAAATGCCCAGATCTTAGTGCCATGTTCCCTTCCTTGCATTGGTTCAGCAGGTGGGTACATTACACTGTGTCATCGGTGATGCTGCCACTTTACTCTACAAACTCGTTGCAAGTAGAAGATATTTTAATACGTGGAGGTGAACCAGAAAATGCTTGCAACAAATCGAAATCTAGCAATTTCATAAATGCTCTCAATAATTGTGGCAGAATAGTCATTATAAATAGAAACCCTAGATGGTTGATGGAGAAAATGCCTGGGTCGATGGTTATGCCAGACATGCTAATTCTCCCCAACAGAGAAATATTGATCATTAATGTCGCTCAGAAGGGTAGTGATGGTTGGGACCTTCACTACCGATCTTCGTATTCCCCATTTCTTTAGAGATCAAATGAAACCCTAGATGAACAATTGTATGTACTAGCTCCTTCTACCATACTAGACTATATCATTCTACTGCCAATTTACTTCGTGATGGAAGGGTTATGGTCGGTGGTTCGAATCCCCATGTTGGTTATAACTTTTCAGGAGAAAAGTTCCCCACTGAGCTTCATATAGAAGCCTACAGCTCTTACTAGTTATACATGTCCTATAAGAATCTTTATGCTGTTATCAGTTCAGTCACAGCACTATATTCTTCCATTGCATACGACTCCAATTTCACAGTTGAATTCTTGATTGATTGTAGTAGAGTTGTTCAATATTTTAATTATTCTGACGAGGATATAATGATCAAGTTTAATATATATGCTCCTCCTTTCACAACACATGGTTTTTCAATGAACCAAAGAATGCTTAAACTTGGTGCTACCGGTCGTATGACAAGAGAGAAGACTTATGTTGCTACTGTAATGGATCCTCCTACTTCTGCAGCCGCACCGCCTAGTAATTACATGTTGTTTGTTGCCAATCATGGGATTCCTAGCATAGGAAAATGGATAAATTTTCTTTAATGCCTGTCAATGATGATAGGTTTTGAAATTAAGAAAGTGGAATACAATTTTCTAAGAAAAATATGTCTTCCAACCAAAGTTCAAGCAATTAAATCTGTCAAGCGCTGCAATGAAAATAAATGATTAAATGGCCACTGAATACCTTTCCTGAGTCTGGAAAGTGCTGCAATAACATTACCTTCTTGAACGAATCTCACACACATGAAATGCCCCCTATCCAATTCCACATTGTACTGTTCATCCATGGAATGAACAACAACTTCTGGGAGCCTAATTAGAATCTTGTTTGTGGCCTCATTGTGCATTTGGAGAATGAGATTCAACACTGCATTCTTCGATGCTTGTTTCACTAGGGGCTTCTGGATGCATATGTATCCTTCATGCCTATTGCCTTGCTTGATATATTTGTTGATTTATAATGAGGAGACATTTGGGTTTTCTACTTTATCATTCATACAAATATAGAGAAGCAGATGGGTGACATTGTTTAGAATGAATATCTATCTAGCCACAGAGTTTTTGGTTTTTGCCAAATTTATTTGCATTCCCGGCTTATGCGGATGAGCATATGTTCCATTTAATTTGCACATTCAAAAGAATTAGTTTTTATTCCATCTCTAGGTGTTTCTTTCCACGATGCCTGAAGTTGCTGAATGTTTAACTTTTTCATCCTATCTATGTTGCTTGACGCTATTTCAATGTATCTTCAGAAGGACGAGTTGTGGTCTGTCTCTGAAGGTAAGAAAAACTTTGAACATTGTTGCAATGTTCAAGGTTTAGCAATCAAATGCAGACACATGTCTCCACCTCCATGAGAAAATTTGATGGGTACTAGTATATAAAATTAAGAGATCAAACCTATGGGTAAATCTAAGCATATCGGAGTGGTGAATAGGCATTGATTTGTTTGCAGTGGTGTTTATAGTTCAAGTTCAAGACGTTTTCATATGATTGTGGATTTGGCCAGAATCGTCGTCACTCCCTCCAATGAAAAATCAACACCTATCATGAAAAATCAGTCGTAGAGTATCAAATCGCAGCAGCCGCGGTTATAGTTGGACGGCTTATGAACAATGTACAGTGCATTAACTATACAATTGGATGGCTTCTGAAAAATGTACAGTGCACGCTGAAATTGATATAGAAGAGTCTCGACTGGCACGAAATCTTATGAGAAAAGAGGATACGTTGTTGAATTAATGGTACATATGACAGATTTTTTCGGGGGCAAATACAAAACAGATTTTTTTTAGACATATACAAAACAGGTGAGTAAATAGATTAGAGAAAAGTTAAAAAAGGGCAAACTTATTTTAAAGAAAAAAAATATGATAAACTTAAAACCAGTAAATCCACTGTAGCTTTATATTTTTAATTTATTTAAATTTTAAGGTTACCTTTAAAAGTGGTAAACTCAATAGTTATGTTTTATTTTATGTATTTTTAAGTTGTATTTATATATTTTCAAATATAATATTTATAAAAAATGAAAATATTTATTATAAATAAGATGTATAATAATAAAGTTAGTAAGGTCAATTGAGTGTAGACAGGGTGGAGGAATATTGTTATTCTTCCCAACTGCGTTTAAATCTTAGCTTTGCAACACTTCTCCCTGGGAGGGATATTGACTATGTAATGCTTGAATGGATGTATTTCTCGCCATACCTTCATTCTACTAAAGTGTTGGTATTCTTCAATGAAAATAAAAATAATAAAGAAATAAAGAAATATAATTTAATAAGTTGTTTAAATCAAAATTAGTTGGCTCTCATTACCTACTTAAAATGCTCGCTGCCCTGCGTTGAGGCCATGTGCATGAGAGCTGGTGTCGCCATCACAGGTAGGGTTCGCCCTGTGTGGGCCTGTGGAGTTTGTTTGCATGTCGGGCGTGGAAGAGCCTTCCTCTTCACCCCTACCTCCCGAGGTTGAAGCCTTCAGATTGCTGGTGGCCTCTCAACCAAAGAAGAAGTCGTTGGATTTGTCCAAGTTTGTTAAGAGGCTGGAAGAGATCCATGAGGTGACGCTCCCCCCCGAAGATCCGATCAAAGTTGTGTTATCCCTTGCTGAGAGAGCTCTGGTGGGTCAGTTCACTAGTTTGTGGCCCTCACCCAAGTCCACTAAATCCCGGGTTCATAAAAACTAGCGGCCTTTGATCTCAAACAGCGTTACCTCGTACTTCCTGGGTCATGGATTTTTCCTCTTCGAATTTATCTCCAAAGAAGATAGAGATCTCATATTTCGAAATGGCCCATACTTTATTGGGCCCCAAGGGATCTATCTGAATCGTTGGACCCTGGATTTCGATCCCTCGGAGGATGTCCCAAACATTGTTCCTGTTTGGGTGAAGCTACCGAACCTACCTGTACACTGCTGGAACTGGGAGTTGTTAAAATTCATCGAAAATACGTTGGGAAAGTTTATAGGCAGAGCCAACCCCAATGACCAGTATGAGTGTGCTCGTATATGTGTTGAGGTAGACCTCGAGGTAGGTCTGCCAGAGGCCATCAAACTCAAAGTGGGGAGCTACTCTCATATGCAAAAACTTGATTACGAGCAGCTTCCGTTTAAATGCCGAGGGTGCCATGAATATGGCCATTTTTCCAGGAGCTATCCTAAAAAATCAGTTCCAAAAAGAGAAAATGAGGAGGGATGGCAGCAAATCAAGAAACCGAGAACAAATCCGAGATCATGGGCCAGCAACCAAGGGATGGGGAAAGGGAAACAAAAGTAAGCAAACCCTCGAAACGCTAGTAAGGAAAAAGGAAATCAGAAGGATACACAAAACAGGTTTGAGATTCCGGAATCATGGTTTGAAGAAACCCTGGGAGAAGACCCCAACCAGATTAGGCAGACTGCCCCGAATACTATGCCGCGGCCAGGATCAGATCAAGCTTCTCCTTCCCCAATCGGTTCACTCCCACCATTAAGGATTAGAGAGTCTTCGGGGGTTAATCCAAAGGAAATATCCCTAAGCTTGGGGGAGGATGATCAAGACTCAGAAGAATCAGGGGAGGAAGGGGAAACAGAAGAATCGTTGCTCACAACAAGAAGGTCCACTCAAGGAAGGGAATCGGACAAGAAAAAGAGGGAAATGGAAACCTACAAGGATAAACTGCAAGGAAGTCAGCCAACTCTAGACAAAAGGTTGGCCAGAACTCCTAAGCCAAATAAAAATCTAAGTCAGGGCTCAAAAGGAGCCAAACCAAAAAGAAAGTAATGAAGATTATCTCCTGGAATTGCAGAGGGATGGGCAACAAACTGAAAGAAGACTCAATGAAGGGTTAATTCAATCGAAAAATCCTGACATCCTTCTCATCCAGGAAACAAAAATGGAGGAAGTGGACTTCCTCCATAAAAGCAAGCAAATTTGGAAAAAAGGGGGAGGCTCTGCTGTCTCCTCAAGGGGAGCTTCTAGCAATCTGGGCATTCTTTGGAATGACTCCCTGGTTTCAAAAATCTCTGAAATACAAAACACTCATTGGATTTTCATGCAATTTCGACATCACGATTCAAAAGAGATAGTGAGCCTCTTTAATATTTATGCCCCTGTTAGTTGTGGGGAAAAGAAACTGTGTTGGGAGTCTATTCGGGAGGTCTCCAACTCGATCCCTCTGGAAAATGTCATCCTAGAAGGGGACTTAAATCTAACCCTTTCATCGTCTGAAAAAAGAGGCGGCTCAATTGTGCGGGATCCAGCTAGAGAATGGGTGGAGGAGTTAATTCAAGATTGGGATCTTATGGACATCAAGCCTTCCAATGGTAAGTTTACCTGGACAAATAAAAGGACCAGTCCTGGCCACATTGCTGCAAGGCTTGATCGATTTCTTATTCAAAGCTCTTTTTTGCTTCTTGGGTTGGATGCTAGCCCTTCCATTCTCCCGATAGGGGCTTCTGACCATAGACCAATTAGTCTGAATCTGAAATTGCAAAGAAATTTGGGGCCTATCCCTTTTCGCTTTAGCCCTTTATGGATTTAGCATAAGGAGTTCCTTAGCAAAGTGGAAAGTGTGTGGAAAATCCCTGTCCAGGGTTCTCCCTTCTATGTCTGGGAGGAAAAGCTGAGAAGAGTGAAAAAGGAACTCAAAACTTGGGAAAAAGGGCTTTCATCTCCTGCAGATGAAAGAAAGTCTGCTCTAAACCTGCTTAACACTCATCAGATGCAAATGGAAAGCATTGAGATAACCAATGAGACTCTGAAAATTGAAGAGAATCTTCAATCTAACGTTCAGAAAGCATTTCTATAGGAAGAAGAGTTCTGGAGGCATAAATCTAGAAACCTGTGGCTTCAATCGGGAGATAGAAATACCGATTACTTCCACAAACAGGCCCAAGGAAGAGAAAGGTACAATTCTATCTTTGAGATCTCAACGGAAAACCAAACTATCTTGAATTTTTATGATATTAAAGCTGCTACACATCATCATTTCAAAGCTCTTTACACTCAAGAGGAAGATGTAAGACTGCCCTATGCCCTGTTAGACTTAGTCCCTTGCAAGGTCACGGATCGTATGAACCAAAAGTTTGTGGCCCCTGTCAGTAAGAAGGAAATAAAAGAGGCCCTTCAAGCTATGAATCCTGACAAGGCTCCTGGCCTTGATGGGTTCACTTCTCGTTTCATCAAATGTTGTTGGCACACTATAAAAAAGGACCTCCATAGAATGGTGCTTAGGTCCCAAATCGCCATCAAGTTGGAGGGAAGTACGAATTCCTCTTTCCTTGCTCTAATCCCCAAAGAAAAGGGAGCTAGTATGTTTAGCAGGTTCAGACCAACCCCTCTTTGTAACATTGGCTATAAACTGATCATCAAGGTTATTTCCAACATGATGAAACTTATCCTCCCGGATCTGATCCCTGAAAATCAAGGAGGATTTGTCAAAGGGCGTCAAATTGTAGACAACCTCATTATGGTTCAAGAGGAAATCCACTCCAGCATACATCAAAAATAAAAAGGAATGGTGGTTAAACTGGATTTGGCAAATGCATTTGACAGGGTGAGACACAACTTTCTGTTGGATGTTCTTAAGAGGTTCGGTTTTGATGATAGGTTAATAAGATGGATCAAGGATTGCATAGCAGAACCTTGGATCGCCCCGCTAGTCAACGGTAGAGCGACTGATTTCTTCAAGGCCTCTCGTGGGCTTCACCAGGGATGCCCTCTCTCCCCCCTTATTTTTGTTATTCAATCTTTTGTTTTAAGTTTTCTCTTAGAAAAAAGAAGACAACACCAAATTCTCATGGGACTCAAAATTGCTAGGGGTGTTCGAGATTTAAACCATGCTTTGTTTGCAGATGACACTCTGCTCTTAGGAGGCGTCTCTATGATCAATGCTAGGGATTTCAAAGAAGACCTTGACAATTATTGCTCTGCTTCGGGCAGTAAGGTGAATGCTGGGAAATGTCAAATCTTTGGCTGGAACTTGACAGGACGGGAACTGAATTCTATTACCATAATATTTGGGTTTTACAGCACCTCCAACTGGAACTCGTTTAAATATATTGGTCTCCTTGTTTGCAAGAGCATGCCCAGTAGAAAGGATTGGATTCCTTTGGTGGACAAATTCAAGCAAAACTTCAAGCGTGGGGAACTAATTGGCTAAATTTAGGTGGTAAGTTGGTGCTGATAAAATCAGTACTTCTAAGTCTGCCCATTTTTCAAGGTTCCTTGATGTTGGCCCCAACAAGGATTCTTAATGAGATGGAGAAGCTTCTTAGGGACTTCTTTTGGAAAGGAGGGAGAAATAATGAGTGCGGGATCCCGCTGGTCAGATGGGAAAAAGTCACTAAACCTTTTATGGAAGGTAGATTGCAGATAAAAGATTTAAAAGCCCAGAATACTGTGCTGTGAGCTAAAATTCTATGGAAGCAAATTGACAGAAATACGGGCTGGGCCCAAAAAGCAATGTGGAAAAAATACTTTCAGAACTCCAGAGCTCGGAGTCTTAACTCTCCTCCAGTTGCCCGCTCCGGTTCTCCTATCTTCAATCTCTGCAAACCTGCTCTCCCCCTGATCAAGGAAAACCTCTTTTGGGTCCCTGGAAATGGGAAAAAGATTAATATTTGGGATGATAAAATTATGGAGGGGGGACCTCTGTCTGAAGTCCCAAAACTTCGAGATCTAAGGCACTGGATGACTCAGGAAAATCTGAACACCCTTTGGGACATCTCAGAATGGGATGGTTATGAGTGGAAGGGTTGGAACAACATGAGAATCCCTCCTGATTTCTCTCAAGCTTGGTTGGTGCTCAAAGAGAGATTGGCAGGGAGAGATCCCTTGTCAAAAAGGAGAAATGACTCTAGAGGCTGGGGAAACAAGTCTGGAGTGTATACTGCTGCTCAAGGCTATAAATTGATTAAGAACATCCCCTCAGTTCCCTCAAATCCAACGATATGGATTGGAATATGGGAAAATAAAAGTATCCCCAATGTTGATTTTTTCATTTGGACCTTGGCACACAATAGTATACTAACTGGTGACAATCTGCTTAAATGGGGCTTTCATGGGCCCTCTCGATGCCCTCTTTGTCTATGTCAGGTAGAGTCCTCTGAGCATTTATTTTTAGCATGCCATTTTTCAAAAGAGGTCTGGAATGAGGCCTTAGACACTTGGAGCACTAGAATTGTTGTCCCTAACAAGATCAACTCTCTCTTTGAAAATTGGAGCTCACTGTATCCCAGGTCTCTTAATTCCAAAGGTTGGTTTAAGATTGGGTGGATGGCGTTGCCAAAGTATGTTGGGAAATCTGGCTTGAAAGAAATGCTAGAATTTTCCAAGACAAAGCCTCTAAACCTGGGCAGGTTTGGGCAAAAGCTAGAGGTCTTCTCAAAGACTTCCTCTAGAATTATGTTGATCTGAAAACTGTAAGCACCTTCAGCACAGAGGAAATAGATTGGGGAATCAAGATGGATCTAAGACCTCCCTCTACTGTTGGAATTTCGAAAAAGCTGGAGTATTGGCAAATCAGATTAGAAGGAGAAGATTTCACTAAGTGGAGAAAAAGCTCTAAGCTGCATAGCCTCTTCTTCGATGGAGCACCTCAAGGCAATCTTGGGAATGCAGGAGGTGGAGGGATAATTCGAAATGCTGAAGAAACCATTGAAATTAAGTATGCATGGGGATTAGGTAATTCCATCAGCAATCAAGCGGAAGCTCTTGCTTTACTACAGGGGCTTCGCCAACTCAAAAAGCATGGTATTGATAGAGCCAGAATCATGGGAGACTTGCAGAACATTATTAGATACTTGGTAAAAAACTCTACTCTGGAGGACCTTAGATTAAAGATGCATGTTTGTAGGATAAAAAGGCTAATCAACTCCTTTGCAAAGCTAGATTTCTTTTATGTGCTCCGGGCAAACAATGCTAAAGCGAATCGCGAGGCCAATAGGGCAGTGCTTCTTCCCCCGGGAGTGCTTAGCATCGCATAGTTTGAGGAATGGGACACAATTCCTTAGAATTGTTTAGGTAGGGCAGGGTCATGGCAATTGGATGGAGCACGCAGAGATGGATCGCAGCCAGGTCAACAACGTGGATGGGAGCAATTTGGGTGAAGGCCCATCGTTTATGCCAAATCGTGAATGGGTTGGCATGATGGAGAAGCACGTGGGAAATGACAATGCAGAAGAACTATGTCCTTTCCATCAATTTTAGTTTTGAATTAATTCATGTTTTACTGTACTCTGCTGGGCCAGTTTGTGTGCATTAGAAGATTATATAGCAGATTTGAAATTGCCAGAATGATGAAAAATAAAAAGTTGGGCATGGGCAAATATAAAAGTTTTACGTTTTCTATGGTAGAGGACATTTCGAAGTCTCTGAGGCTAAGCTGTAATCTTCCAATGCTAAGGCACCTGATTTTCCTTTAGTACAAAATTCTAACCGCTCCTGTCAAAAAAAAATAGTTGTTTAAAACATATAGTTAAAATCATTTTTATTTATTAATATAATTATGATAGAGATATACATTTTGTAATTATTTATTTTTTCAAATATAATATTTAAACAATTATTTATTATAAATAAGATGTATAATAATAAAGTTAGTAAATTGGAAAGAAATATAATTTATCAAGTTATTTAAAATATATAGTTAAAATAATATTTTTTATTAATATGATTATGATAAAGAATTGATAAATTAGAACCATAACCATTAGAAAAATGGATGAATTTATAACACATTATTTATTTTTTCAATGTGAATAATTTGGCCTTAACGTGATTATGATATAGATATACGTTTGTAATTATTTATTTTTTCAAATTTAATATTTTAAAAAATATTTATTATAAATGATAGGTATAATATTAAAGTTATACGTTTGTAATTATTTATTTTTTCAAATTTAATATTTTAAAAAATATTTATTATAAATGATAGGTATAATATTAAAGTTAGTAAATTAGCCAATAGGAGTGGAGCAATTGGTAATGAGTAATTGAGATGAGAAGTTGTAAATGAAAGATCACAAGTTCAAATCCTCATGGGTACTAGATTACAAAATATAATAATAAAGTTAATAAATTGGAAAAGAAATAATTTTCACATGATATTAGAGTTGCAAAGCTTAAACTTCCTCCATCAACCATCGATATCTCATTGTTGAGATCTCAACATTTGTAGGCTTCTCTACTATGGACATCTTTTCCCTTACTACTGTGATATCAACATCTCCCTCCAACCAATATAAAGCAAACATGTGTCATGAAAAAAAGAGCTTAGTTGTCAGTCCCTCTGGCCAACTCACACCCGCCACACACATTCCAATAAAATTTTGTCACGTGTTTGATTGTTGCGGGTTGTCCCTCCAACCAATATAAAGCGAATAGGTGTCACGAAAAAAAGAGATTAGTTGTCACTAATATCTGTGTTTACGACTAACATTGAGTGGAATTAAATGTTTCCAGGTTGCTTTAATGTTTAATTATTTCACACTCAGTAGTTGTATGGTGGTGATCAAATAGGTGAGATGCAAATGTGAAATAAATGATTGATTTATCTAAACCAAAATTCAATGAATGGTTTCATATAGATGTTGTAACATCGTTCAAGATGGCTACAATGTTCTGAAATTAAGAAATCGATATCAAGCTTGCTACCAAGTATCTTAACGTTAAGAAAGCTATAAGTAGTCTCCTTCTGAAGTTAAAAAAACCTATATGACGATAAAAGGTTATTTTAATGATTTGTCGGGAGTTTCATTTAGTTCACACAATAGAAGAAGAAGAGTTAAATTTTCAAAAGATGTATTTTTTCAATCAATTCAAAACAATTATATCTTTTAAGATGTTTGAATTGAGTTGGTTAGTGGTCTCACTTTTTTAAGAAGATGTCCACTTATTCTACTTGTGTCAAATGGTGATTAGTGTGACTCTTTTTATTATAGTCTATATTACAAAAGAAACCATCAATGTCTTGATGGTTTACTGAATGGAATTTGTGTATAAGATTGCATATCTTTGCACATGTTGATATTCTTTGTATTTTGGCAGGTTCGACTATACTGATGCCATTTAGTACTATAGTTGTAGACAAGCTACAAGAGACGGAAAAGCGAACAATTGCGCTTTGTTGGCATTGTTTCTATATTGAATGAAAATGATAAAGCTTGCATTTCTTATGGACGACTGCAATATATTTTTTATGTTAGCTAGTATAAAATTATATTAAAGAAATTAAGAGAATATATAGGCCATTAGTCTACTCATCCACCACAACTGCAATATTGAAACTATTGTTTATGCTCATTGGTTTGTGTTGCATCTGTATGTGTCACAAAATCAGTACACATAATTTTTTAAATCTTTGTTAGAAGTTACCTTAGTGGTTAGGTTTATTATCTAATTATTATATAATTTGATATTATTGCTTAGGCATGCTGTTGCCATGTGTACATGCTCAAAATAAAACATATAGGGCAATGATGTATGTATTCATTGACAAAAATATATCTAGGATACTCTTCCATATACACAAATGTAGATTTTTGTTGGGATCACTATGTTTTTGCATATTTGATTGAGGTTTTT
Source organism: Larix kaempferi (assembly GCA_027924585.1). Classification (NCBI taxonomy): domain Eukaryota; kingdom Viridiplantae; phylum Streptophyta; class Pinopsida; order Pinales; family Pinaceae; genus Larix; species Larix kaempferi. The sequence goes on along the minus strand of BSBM01000805.1, from coordinate 17,875,388 downwards.
CTTCTAGCATAGGATAAACTCACGGAAAAAAATTAGTCCATGACCTAATTTTATGGTTTTTTCCCCTAAAACAACAATTCGATTTTAATTTTCCAACAACAATTTATCGGCGTACTATTGCACCTTTTTAGGGGCAATTGCTAGTATTATTTTTCGCCATTGTTGATTAGACTATGTCATACAATTTGGATATGATTGTCTACGTATCCCTATATCACATAAATCTCAATACATATATTGTATTAGAAATATAATCTTTTTCGCCAATAAATGTCATACATATATTATTTTTCGCCATTGTTGATTAGACTATGTCATACAATTTGGATATGATCGTCTACGTATCCCTATATCACATAAATCTCAATACATATATTGTATTAGAAATATAATCTTTTTTTTGGTGTAAACTAAACTATTGCCTTAAAAATAAAATGTGTACGTAACTTTAGCTAGATGTTCGACCACATGGGAAACCCCATTACCTGTTGAGATCGTCACTTAAGACTGTCATAATTTTATAGCAAGTGTATTTTACAGTTCTGAGTATAACCTTCTTATTTCTAGCCTTATAATAAAGGCAACATATACTATAAGACTTCAAAAGATAACTAGAACAATTGAAAATAAAAAAACAAGCTTGAACACTCTTGAAATTAAGGAGAATGCCCATCATCATTAGAGATTGAGATAAGAGGTGTAATGTCCCTAGTTTGACCCCGTTAAGTAATACAATGTAATAGTGTCAATGCATGTAAGCATGATGAACTCATGGTGAGGAGCACAAGGCCAAGGCCCCTCCATTGATGACTTGGGCATGTAAATAGATCTAGTGTGACCGCAAGCTAGTGAAATGTGGGAAAATCGTTAATGTGATTCAAATATACGTGATGAAATCAAAATAATGTAATTGACTAACTATGGCAAGCAAGGCAACAAGAATTAGAAGTGGAGCATGATTTCCACAAGGGGAGGGGGAAGGAACGAAAGGCATTTACTGAGAGCCAAGTTACAATATAACAACCCATCTACCCATTGAATTTGTGTCCAATCATTAATGTTTCCAAGAAGAAATTACGGTTGAGATGGTTAATGCCTCGGGGGAAAGAAATCATGGGTGTGCTTTCATGTGGAATTCTACCCGCAGTTTTAAAAGTGCGTGATTGCTTGTTGGGCAAGCCATGAACCATGAAATTAGAACCCAATCAATTATTCAAAGAGGAGTTTTTCATTCCTAAGGGATCTATGTGTAGGGCATTCTTCTCCATTTCCAGGGACTATTTACACATGCTTTTATCTCATAAATTCGTTTTTGTGGTTGGTTGTTCCGTGGGTTGAGAGTGGAGGTCGAAGTGGGAATTTCGGGCATTCTTTGAGTGTTTACCTTGTTAGGTTAACCACTGAAATTCAAGCTTATCCTTGTCCAACTATTATACATGTACCCAGTGGGCGTTTTTGCATGCCCAACAGTTGTGTGTTTGCCCAAAAAATGTTTTTGTGTGCTTAACAGTACGTTTGTGTGTTTGCCCATAAATCATTTTTGTGTACCCAACAGTTGTAAATTTGCCCCTTAGTCATTATTTGTACACCCAACTGCCATAAATTTTCCATGGACTTGTTGTTCCTTCGCCTAGCTTCCATAAATCCGCCCCAGATCTGTTTTCCTTCACCCAACTGTTATAAATTAATCTTCCCCATACACTCATTGTCATGGTGGGTTGTTAGAAGTTCAACCAAGAATTGAGCTATCTTGTCTTGGGTTCGAGTTCTTGCCTTAGTGCTCATTTCGAATGGTTCAAATTGGGTGTTAAAGAAGGGTGACTTGTGGGGAGTCGTGTGGTGGAACGAAGGTCCATGTGTAAGCCGGATAAACGCAGTTGTGGGTTGGCTTGGCTTTGGTATTATGTCTGTTTAACTATTGGCAGCATGATAAAACTAGTTGTGGGTTGGATCGATTTTGAAATGGGTTGTATGGTGGTGAATGAGCTAACAAGGTTCCTTTCCTGGTGGAAATCATTGCCCGAGTCGGGGTGGCCTCTCCACAGAAAGAGTATATGCTAGATAGAGAGCCTATGGTTGGGTGGAATGTTGCCCTTGCATAGTTAGTTGCCTACTGTAATTAAAATTCAAGACAAGTATTTGCTTGATGTTCTATTGTTATTCCTTCAATTCCGATGTTTATGAATGTTGAGATGGATGACCAAGACATATGTTGCGATAAGTTGCTTGTGATCATGCAAATTAGTCATTGTTAGTGGACATTGTAAGTCTTCGTATCTGTGTATGGTTCATCGCACAGTGGCAAAGTTGGTGCGCGAGAGTCCCACATGAATCAAAGTTGGTGCATGTGGCAATCTGACTAGGAATTGGTTTGAGTATAAAAGAAGAAGAAAAAGTACCATGTGGCTTCGATGGATCATTGAGGCTGCTTGGGACATGACAAAGTGGTATCAAAGTAGGTTACAACACTGGAGCCTTAATGGGCCAAGGAGGTTGGAAAAATACCTTAAGGTATTGGTTGTAACAACGTGGGCTTGTGGAGTCACAACCAATTTGTAGCCTTAAGAGATTAAAGATCATAATAGCACAATGGAAGTTATTGGTCTTGTTAAGATCCAGTGAACCTGGACAGTGAACGACATGAGTAAGCATGCCTATTGCATGTAGAAAGTAGGATTGTGGAGAGGTCAAAAACCTTACAACTGTGATTAGCATGAGTAATCGACGTTATAGGCAAAATCTTGGTTGGTAAAAAGTGTAAAACATAATCAACAAAGAAGAGTGGCATTGTCCCTCTTTTGACCCTTTTAGATAAAAAAAGAAGAAGGGAAAGTTATGATCAAGATTGTAAGAGCATGTTAAGACAACGCGGTATGTCATGGAAGGATTGAAGGCCCTTGGAAATTCTAGAGGGTATAAGAAGCTACCATGAGGAAGAGTCATATTCCTCCTGTGTGTGATGAACAAATTCACTTGCTAGAGTTAAGGTTAGTGCAACAAAGTAGAGGTGAAAGTGACTGCATTTGGAAAACAATGGGTAAACCAATGTAGGAGCATATGCCTAGTGTGCTTGGGAAAGGTTTGCAGGAGGCAAACCAACAATTTATGTTCTTGGGAGTTGTTAGGGAGAAATGATGTGCTTGTGAGGCTTGGTGGAGTTGGTTGGCAGTAGAGCCACTTTTATTTGAGCAACCATGGACTAATTTGCTCAAAGGTAATTGGGAAGCAGGTCTCGAGAAGAGGCAGAGTGCTTGAGAAAACCACTTCAGCCAAGGAATTGGTTTCAATTAGTAGAGGGATAAGATTATTCTTTAACCCTTACTTGTTTGTTGTGAAATTTTAAATCATATGCTGTGAGTGCAGCAAATGCAACTCAATTGTATGAGTTGGCTGCTACCCCTTTTTGGATGAGGAAAGCTATGGCTTTCCTATTGACAGTTTTTATTCCTTAAGTTAAGGAAGAGATTCAAGCTAAGCTTGACTGGAAATGGACGAAGAAGGAAAATCCCTATAAATTATACCTACAACTAAAATATGTACATGTGTATATGTGCATGACAAGTTTTGGCAATTTACCAAGAGAAAGTTCAACTCAGGAAAGGAGTTACCGAGAAAGTTGGGAGTTAGCTACAACATAGGTTGCTTGTTAAGATTAATAGGTGGACCAGGAGAGAAGGGACTTATCTTGCCTTAACCCTTTTTAATTGAACGCTTAAGTAGCCAGTAGGGCTTGTATGAAAGTTGTGGACTGGTGTTAAGTCCTTTGATTATTTAAAATTGTCATGGCTAATGTTGACTGTGAGTGGTAGGAATCCATGGAGCATGTCAACCATGACTGTGAAATTTCAAACTGAATGAGGATCAAAAGAGATAAATCCATACCTTTTTCTTCTCGTGCTAACTTTCTTTCTTTTCTCTAAGAATGAGAAAGTCAATGTGCATGAATGATTGAGGCATATGGATGTTGACTGTTTGCTTGCATGAGTAATTAGAGCATACAAATGTTGTAGTGCATGTAAGAGAATGAAATGAATGTAATTCATATGCATTAGTAAACATATTGCAGTACAATATGCATATGGACATGTTGATCATTGAGTGATAATGCCATTGCAGAAGGGCCAAGGAAGCCTATTGTTTATGCACAATGGTTATGGTCTAATGCAATATGGATGTTGATTTATTGTGAACCCAGGTTAATGATGTTAATGCCATGATGGTCAACCCCTGAAGAAGGAAGAAGGTAAGCGTTTCCTATTGGTGGATTGACGAAGGGGCTATGTGAGCACCTATGAAGCATCATCAAGTAAGGAAACATCAAGGGTATTGGTGATAACCATACAAGGTATAAGTTGGTCTTTCTTACCTTTCATAAGTGCTAAAAGGGTATTGGGTAAGAATCCATTCCGCCATATTTAAGAATTTGGATTGGTATGTTCATGGTATTGTTGGATGCATGTATGTGAAGTGTATGCTTAGATAGAGCATGGACAAGGTTGGGAAAACTTGAGTCAGTGAAGACTGCTAAATCTTTCATGCATTCATATGATTGTTTGTGTCATTGTTAAGCTAGTTAAGAGTTAATAAGCGGGGATTGATGAACAATATCCTCCTATTGTGTATGTGATACCATGTGAGTGACCACGAGGGTGTTGGGTTGTGAAACCTTTAATGTTGCACAAGTATCCCATGAAATCCTTATGGTGCTAGTATAGGATGAAACCTCTTTGCCAACATGCAAGGAGTGAGTGAAATCCTAGTGTGTGTTCAGGTGAAGAAGTAAGTCATCCATATAGTTAACCAAGCACTTGGGGAGATGGTTGGGTGTTGTGTTGAAGCATTGGCTAGGATGTCCAACTTACCATGGTAGTACACATGTGTAGGCACAAAAATGTTTTAGAGCAATGCCAGAGTGATTTGAGCGGATGTGCAATAAAAGATTATGTAAATCTTATATGTGTATATATATATATATATATATATATATATATCATTGCAATTAGCTAATAGATGAAATGATGAATTATTGGTAATTATGAGATCATTTCATGAGCTTCTATGGATGCAGGGAAAGGAATTGCAAGAAGGTAGTCATGTTTGATTGGATATTGAAATGCTCTGTTGGGAGGACAAAGTTGCATGCAAGGATATGATTGTGTAATCATGAGTATTGAAAGTTTTATTTGATTACATAGATACTGTGACTATACCTTGTGATTTTATTGTGATAATGATGCATATAAAGTAAATGTTGCATCTCAAACCTTATGATTATGATAATGAAAAATGTAAAAAAGGTCTTAATCTCATATTTGTACCACCAAGCCTCCTTCTGACACGACAACCTCCTGCTTGAACTTGTCATAGTTTGATAAGAAAGGTCTGTCTTAAAAATTTTGTGGTTGAATTAATGAAAAATACTTCCATCATGGATTCTAAGGATCTCAGTCCTCCAAAAGAGTTTGAAGAACATTTTGTCTCATTTCTTAAAATTGCCTTCGAATTAGGGTAAAGTAAAATGTAAAATTTTATCGAAGGATCATAAATGACTTTTAGGTTCACAAGCATCTACTAGTGTAGTTGTAGTGTGTATCATAGTTGATGTTGCGATGCCAATAGGCGGTTTGTTGGAGAATTAAAGAATTGTAAAAGCAAAGACTTATGAATTCCAAGAAGAGGTGGTGTCCAAAGACACCATTACAACACTAAAACACAAGTGAGCATAGATCAATATCCAATATATAACACATAATCACCAAAAAAATATTTCATGTATCACCACACTTTATTACATAATAAATAATTCATAAGATCATCTATATATAACCCAAAGTATAGCTAAATTCCTTAGAATGAAGAATACAATCAACTTTAATCACCTTATGCATGCCGAGATATCCTACTTTTTTGCCTCATATTGCATAGTAATCAACTAATTTAGGACCATCTTTGGTTGGCCGAATAGACCAATTGACCTCTTTATTCAACCTTTAATTATCAATTAACTATCTTTAGAAGATAGAGGTGAGTTGGATACCCTTTATTGGTACAAATCTCTAGAGATCCATAAGGTAAAATTATCTCTATATACCCCCACATAATTGCAACTTATTGAAGCCCAAGCATGGCCCAAAGTTTTAGAAACTTAGTTTTTTTTAATAACTTCATATAAATATCAATGGCTTAATAATCTATCTTGCAATAAATAAGAGACACAATGTTTTCATATAGAAATTATCTCAAATATTGTGCATGAATATCCACATGCTTTATGTAACTATGTACAATATGGTTTTTAACTACTTGCATTGCACTTGTATTGTCACGATACACTATAGTTGACTCATCAAAGGGAAATTAGATATCACCCATTGGGTTGTGAATCCAAAATGCCTCCATGGGATGTCACGTCCCCACCGATCAATTTAACCAACGAAGGGGAGATTTATAGATTTTGGGCCTCTAAATTTCGCCCCATGGCATAATACAAAATTCATAAAGAATGAAATGCATGTGCATATGCATAAATACAAATACATAGCGGAAATAAACTCTATCCACACACACCTAGCATTCATATACAAGCATACTCATCACAGGCATTAAATAAACACTTTGCACATTTAACTACAAGAGAATACTTATCTTTAAACAAAGAAGATCCAAGCAACTGGTTGTGCAAAAGTGATTTTCCACCCAAGCGTAGGCACTCTTTCTGCCGAGGGGTCACCCCCAAGCTGGGATATAAGGCCACAGGGGTGAAGGGAAATCCTACAAGCTTCTCTCTCTCATCCCACAACCCATTCTACTCTTAATGCTTAGACAAATGCTCATACAGAACTCTACATGAATCTCACTCAACGAGCATACCGTTAGTTCCAACAATACTTGTCCCACACAACACCCTTCTAGGACCAGGCATCTCCTTCACCGATCCATGACTCTCTCATGCGATCCATCTTTCCAAGTTCTTACCAATGTCTACATAAAAGGAGTCCAACATGCTATATGTTATTGGAGAACCACCTGTAGCCTTAATTCATGCCTTATCAAGCATGCAAAAGCAACATAACTCAATGGGTAAAGGTCCTTAGCTTGCCCAACCTCTATGCTCACCTAAAACCATCTAATTTCTCTCAAATATATATTTATATTTCCAAATTCGAATTTTTGGGTTTGCATGGTCTGGTAATTGGTAATGGACAACAAAATGATGATTCTGAGTAGTGTAGAAAATCTGCTAGTAAAAATCTACACAATGAAATTTGGGCAATAGACTTCCGAAAAGATGAGAGAATGGTGGAAAAGACAACTGGCATAACTTCTGAACTTGGAATAGAGGACTCTTACAATAGTCATATAAGTATATTCATCCCATGCTTCCATAACTACATGAGAAGACCTTCCCACCAACCTCACACATGCATTCAATGATTGGGTAAAATAATAAAAAGGAAGTAATTGACTCATTTAAAGCACATGGCAACAAATGGATGAGTTCTAAGGTTGACACTTGGAAATAGAGGATTTAATATCCCATAGGCCGCCCTTTCCTCTTCCCCTCTAGTGGAATCATAGCCCCTCTAGTGCTCTTTACACAACCATCTTGGACCATTTTATTAATTTCCAACATAATATTTACATATCATTCAAATTGTCATGACAATCCAATCACACAATCCATATAGAAAATATTTACATCATGCATGCCTAGCCATTCCCTAGTCGGGCCTTGGCCTTGAGCTCCAAACTAGGAATTCATCCTAGCGTATTTACATCATTTACGTGATTTGATTTAATATATTCCAAGTCAAAACCGGGGATATGACATGTGAGCATTAACTGCACCTTTATATTCAACATCGATGGTTGAAAGAGAGTCTAAATCTTGCTTTTTACAAGACTAGACTATGGGCCATATCCAAGAATAAATGCATAAACAAAAGTTAATTTCCTATCATCTCCACCTCCATCCCAATCCTAGTTTGTATACCTAACTAACTAGTTCATATTCTTATCGCAATACTTTATACCAAGTTGATAACTACCCTTGATATAATGAATAATCCTATTTTCAACCTTCAGGTGTCTCTCCTTTAAATTTTGTATGAACTTGGAGAACACACTAACAACAACAAAAAAATCAAGTTGACCGTGAATTAATAAATGAGGCTACCTACAAGTTTCCTATAGAAACTAGCATCAACTTTTGGAGAATGACACTCATCAATGGGTTTCACTCCCGACTCATAAGCTATAGAACATACTTTATAGTCTTCTATTTTGAATGTTTACGATATATTCATGACATATTTAGGTTGAGAAATAAAGATATTGTCATCCATATGAAAAACTTATATGGCCAAAAAGAAATGCACCAAGTCAAGGTCAATCATTTCAAATGTATTCTCATAAGTGAGATGAACATGTAAAAAAGCACCTTTGACATCCTTCTGATGTACCTCACATCTAAAATGAGAAACAAGTGTAAGAATTGGTCAAACATTGTTCATCTTTGCAATAGGGTCAAAGGTATCAGTGTAGTCAATGCCTTCTTCCTAAGAAAATCCCTTTTCTACTAGTCAAGCCTTATGCCTCTCAACAACACCTTCAAATGTAAATTTGGTATCGTAGACCCTTGACATTTCACCACATTATTTCCTTGGAGTTGAGGAACTAAGCCCCAAGTTGTATTCTTCATCAATGTATTGTACCCACCAACCATATCATTCTCCCATTCAGGTCAATCATATGCATTTGCATATGCATTAGGATCACATGGCTCTAGCGCTCACTATCAAAGATACACTACCACATTGTTTATGATCTCTAGTGTTCCTTAAGTAATTTACATTTTCTACATCAACACCAACATCTTCAATCATCTTACTTACCAATTTGGAAAGAAAAATGTCCCTTGTAGAAGGATTTCCTGCATAAAAAACACCATTTTTTGAATGATCAAGTGGTCCAAATATTGTGACATCCTTTGCTATAGAAGGAAGTTTTCAAATTCATTATGGTATGAAAGTTGAATGTCCAGCTGGAAAACCCATTGATGTACTAGTTGATGTATGATAGTAGCCAGTTGATCCATAATTCTTCAAAATCTCAAGTGGAGTATTACTTAACAACATAGAAGAGGAGTTCAACACAACAATACTTAAAATTTTCTTACCAAAGACAACATCCCAATTGAAAATAACTTTTTGTTTGAATGGATCAAACAACTTGTAATCTTTTGGCTCATTAGAATATCCCATGATAATACAAGCATGACTCTTTGTGTGCAACTTCTTTCTTTTATCATTTAGAATATGAACCTACCCTATATATAAAATTGTTATGAGATCTTTGTGTCTTTGACTAAGGGATTCCTCCCATTCCGTTTCTCAAGAGGAGTCATGTCCCACGCGCAATTTTGGTCAAGTTAATGTCCAAAAGGTAGTTTGAGTAGTAAAAATCATGTGTCCAAATCTTAGTCGCCATACCTTTAGCCTAAATAAAAAACTCTACCATTTCAACAAATACCGGATTGTTCCTTTATGTAACACCATTTTTCTAAGGAGTGTAAGGTCAAATCTCTACCAAGAGATACCATTTTGTGACAATTAGCTCTCAAAGCCTTGCTAAATATTCTCCTCCATTGTCTAATATTAGACATTTCATGGGTCTAACACTTTAGTTTTCAATGAATGCCCTAAATTCCTTGAATTTTTCAAAAATATGATCCATATTCTCTAAGTAATATGCCCAAATACACCTAGAAAAATCAACAATGAAAGTTAAAACATATGTTGCACCTGATAATGATGGTTGGTTCATTATAAAAGGGTCACTATGAATAAGTTCCAGCTAAGTCTTTAATATTCATGCCTTTCAAGTCTCAAATGAATCCTAGTGATTGTTTCCATGCACACACACTTTACGTACACTACAAGAGGGCACTACTCTAGGTAGTCCACTACCATATTAAACTTCACCATCAATTTTGTACTTTGTAAAATTAAATGTCCCAATATTTCATGCCAAATTTTGGTGTGGTTATCAATCTTATATATGAGTGTAGTCAGTCCTGAATCCTACTTAGGGAAACCACATAACTTATACATCCTATCCTTAGAGTTAAGAATACCTTAACAAGAATAACAAATTAAATGTTAATATCCTTCTCAACAAACCAATCAAGCTTGAATTCAACCTTCTTGCTAGTGTGGGTTAGTTGGGGTACAAACAACAAATGAGTAATCAAACTTGGTAAATGATATACATCAATTGCCACACCATTATGACATTCAATCCTACCACAACCAACAATAGTAAGTGCATAATCATCTACAATTCATATTTATTCTTTTGTACTTTACTTAATGAAGGAAAGAGAGAAACATCCTTAGCCATATAATGGGTACAACTAGAATTGACTATCCACTCACTTTTAGATGTGTGAACATGTAATGCCTACAAATTACTAATCGAAAAGGTATAGTTATCTCCCTTACCTTAGTAAATTTGATGTTGTAGGTCATTTGATTGACTATTTGGCATATCACCTTCAAGCTTCTTAATCTTATCCTCTAGATATTTTGTCATCTTCTAGCAATTCTTCTTGACATGTCCTGCCTTTGCACAATATCAACGTGTCTTCTTCTTCTTACATTTATTGTATGAGCAACATGATTCTTCTTATTAGTCTATTCGATACAAACAGGTTCCTTCTCTTGATTGTATTCTCAATGTATTTCTCGATAATTCTATAGAACTCTTTCCTTGAGGAAACGGGTTTGTTGCTTAATCTCAAGTTTACCTTCATAGAGCAACCTTTCATGTCTCCTAATAAGATAACCATAGAAATAATCAAAGGTATAGCCCTTACTGTCTTCTTTTCTAGAACCCTAATGGGCATGGAATGTCAAACAAAATACATCATAGGGTGTCTTCAAAATCATAAAGATTAATTCTATAAGATGACCATCTTTCTTTGCAAAATCCTTTCTGCATTCACCCAATTTCAAATATAGCTCCTTAACTTGAACCAAAAAATCTTTAGCTTTTTCAATGCTTATTTGGATAGTTAATGTCACTTGGCTGGAAGTGAATATCCTTGGATATGTAGGTCATTATAACTCCTTTAGACCAAGGCTTCTTCATATCAATGGTGAACTACTATTGGTCATCCTTGGGATCTAAAACTACAATATTTGTAAACTACCAAAGTACTTTAGTCTTCACTAGTGTTACTATGTCTTGTGCCCACATACCATAATTGTGGCCATTTAGAACCATAAACTCTTGCTTATAACTCATAATCACTTTGTAAATCTGAGCCTTGATTTAATTTTCAAGTCAAAATCTTAGGTCAATCTACTAAAGGTCTCATCCACTAGGAGCACATGAAAGTGATGACCTCCAAAGGACTTGTACACAATAGGTTGGGTCTTAAACTAACAATTCGGATACCATGTTGGAGACCATCTCAATAGTCAACCTTTGAATTTCAACTAACTATCTCTAGAAGATTTAGAGGTGATATGAACCTATTGACCCAACAATTCCTCATTATATTTCCTTGAATAATATAGACCTAAGCACATCATCCCCTTTTAAGGCTTGAAAAAATTATATTCCTAATAATAATTAATTGCGGGTCTTTCTTCCTTTGGATTTATTGGTACTAGCTCTATATCTTCCTGTATAGGATCTTGATAAAGACATAATTTCAAGGGTTATATTGAAAGCTAGTCAATAAGATTAAGAAGATCAATTTGTAATAGAAAATCAAAATGATTGGAAAATCTTCAAAAAGATCAACCAATAGCTATAAATAATATTGATATAGATGATGGGCATAGTAGTATTATTTCAAATATTTTGTCCATGAAATTTTAAATTTGGGAAAATAATTTAATAACTAGCCAACACATTCTTGACAAAGTGCTACTTGACAGGAAAGATGTGAAAACTAGTTCCCTAAAAGATATGTTGAGTTTCCTAAATTTTAGAATAGTGAGAAATCTAGGTTTTCATTTGCAAGAAAGATGAATCTAAAAATGAATCAATATGTAATTTCCTAATGTTCTTGACAACTAATAGACAATTGCAAAATGCATGGCTAAAAGGAAGAGAGGCTTTGGATGACATAAATTGTTATGACCAATTAATTGAGGCAAGTTCTAATGATTGAGACGAATTTCAAATATTTATAAGCATATGTATATATGTCTATATATATGTGTGTATGTATGTATGTATACATATAATTGAGATGAATTTCAAATGTGTGTGTGTGTGTTCTTCATAATCCATAGGTGAGTCCATACAAAAATGATTTGCAATGTAGTCTTAAAACCTTATTTATATGTATATATTTGTGATGCCCCTTTTTGTAGTTGAAGCACCCCTAATCCTCTAGCTAAATTTTTAGTAAAGGATTCCAAAAAAGTTTACAAATTTTACTTGCTTGATCTGTTAAAATTCATATGGATTTCTTAATAAGAATAATTAAATAAAAGTAATCAACAAAAAAATCATCTAATATGCGATAAACTAATTCGTAAAATTTCCAACTTGCAGACTCATTATAGAAAGCTACATAATGGAAATAATCATAATGAAAACTTGTTGCATGTAAACCAACTTTCCAATTAAGATAAAAACAAGAGGCTTTAAAGAATACATGTTTCAGTAGCAATGTATATCAAGAATAACAATACCTCTAGTGACAACATCAATGGTAACAACTTTGACATCAACAATATCTAACAATGTTACCAAAAACCAACTGTGGGAGACATGAAAGCTCTCCTCTCAACCTAAATCTCCCAACTCCTGTATTGAAGGTCCACCAATCTCATAATCGCTAATACTATACCAACTTTTTCTCTCAATTCAAACTCATTGATTCTCAAGCGTAACAACTTGGAAAATTCCTCTAGACCTCATCCACCGTTCTTCTCAACCTCTTAATCCCTCTCAAGGATTGAGATAAAAATGCATAACCATTAAATTTGTAACCATTATTCCATATGAGCACATGATATCATCTTCACATGAATGAATACATTAAAACAACTAGGTGTCACCACTTAAAAATTATGATGGTCAATTTCACCATCATCTGAGTATTATTTTACTTATCAACTAAGTACCAAGAAAACATATTGTGTACTAAGTAGAAATACAACATTACTCATTCATTAGAGTTCATAATTTCCATCTTTAATTGTTTAAGATACCCAGTAATATCCTACATTCCTTAGTTAAGTCAACTTTGTCAACGATCATTGTTGGAAAATTAATTGCACATGGAGCCATTTTGGGAATACATTTAAGCATGATGGCTAGTCACCTTGTATTCTAGGTGTATATACTTAGTGAATGTAATTGTTGATAACCATCTATTGCTCCAGTGTTTGGGTGATAATACCACTAAACTAATGACGAGGATGAAGGATTGGAGTATACATGATTGATTGACAAGGATAGTTGTACACTTATGGTGATTGTAGACAAAATTACTAGAAGGTCTCCCATCTTGGTACTACTCTATCCCATGCCTTCTTAACTACAAATATCTGATGGAATTTGATGCATTAACATTGGTATAATTGCACCCTCCTCCTCATGGGAGGAGTTTTTTTTAAATAGTTGGTTACTATTATTTTTGCTAGCGATTGTTGTTTTCAGAGATAACATCATTGGGGTTGTCATTGAATGAATTGTTTTTGTTAACTACAAACTTATTCTAAACATGTATTCTTCAATCCATTCATTTTTCATGAATAAGAAGCTAGATTCAAAAGTTAATTTGAATTATCAAATGTATAGATCTAAATTCTTCAAATTTTGAGTTGTTTACCCTCCCCTTATTACAATTGAAAACCACATAATAATATTGTCTTTGATGGTTTAATAGGTGACTTGAAAAAGGGTACCATAATATTCTTGCATTGTTTCCTGTACAAATGTTTGTTTTAAATTATTTTTGCTCATGTTAATATTTTCTACTCATGTTTAATATATTGAATAATTATCTAAGTTCCTGAATAGTTATTATTGGGTTACCCAAGATCAAATTTTTTTAGTGATTTGCTTGTGGCTTCTAAAAATTTATTTTGTTATTTTTAGGATTTTTCTTGTGTTTATGCACACAAGCCTTGCAATTTGTTATCTCTATGTACAATTTTATGTCAATTAGCGATAAAAACATAAAATAATGTAGTGATAAATTGGATTATCTATAATATGCAACACTTAGAATTGAACTATACCCATCTTTTAGTGGAAGTCCCATCTCTAACAAAGCACTTAATTCTATTCTTAACGTAATCTTCAATGTTTTTGGGGCATTGTTAGAGTGAGCCCAATTTTCACACATAATATATTTTCTACCCTCAAGCACTTTTATCTTGTTCAACATGTGGGATTTTGGTACGCAATATATCTATTGCATGTTTAAAGTTTTTAGAGAAAAAGGTGAAAACATTAGTGATGGTTAAGGAGGTTATCAACAATTATACTAATGATTGTGATGAAGATAGGATTTTCAATCCTTGATAAATAAACCATAAAACTTCACAAGTCATGTAAACACCATTCTAACAAAGGTAAAAGTTACTATTTGTGGATGTTAGCATTGTATGGATTTATTTAAATGAGAGATATAACTGGGAATGGTATATTGGAATTCAAGTGGCATTGTAGTTCTTTATTCAAAATGTGGGAATTCCTTTATCACACTAGTAATACTTGTTTGACCTTCTCCATGAGGATCGTTGTTTGAACATTATCATATATTTTTAATACAAAAATATAGCTATTTTTCTGTTGAAAAAAAATACTTGTAGTAGAATTGTTTTGGGAGTTATAACTGAGAATAACATGGAATTCAAGTGGCATTGCAGTTATTTATTGAAAAGTGGAAATTTCTTTATCATGCTAAGCAATACTTGTAGTAGAATCACTATCATATTACACGGGGATAAAGGCATGAATGTTGTTTCCCAAATTTGGTATTCTTTTAGTGATTGAAGATAGGACATGACACCTTATACCTTTTAGTACCAAAAGCATGGGTATCTGCGAAGTTGAAAAAAGTATGTTATTTATCATTAGAGTAAACCACAAGGTGATATTCTCCAAAATAAATGTTGGAAAATGACAGAATAGTGGAACTTTATGGGGTTCACATTATAAGGCAATTGCAATTCATATGGAATTCAAGTGGCATTGCAGTTATTTATTCAAAAAGTGGGAATTCCTTTAGCACCTTAGTAATACTTGTAGTAGAATTATTTTATGAATATAATGTAGAATGACATGGAATTCAAGTGGTATTGCAATTATTTACTAAAAAGTGGAAATTCCTTAATCTCACTAAGCAATACTTGTAGTAGAATTGTTGTCATATCTTAGGGATAAAGGCATGAATTTGGTTTCCCAATTTTAATATTATTTTTAGTGATTAAAGATAGGATATGTCACCTTATAATTTTTAGTACCAAATTCATGGGTATTGTGAAGTTGAAAACAGTATGTTATTTAACATGAGAGGAAGCCGCGAGGTGATATTCCCCAAAATAAGTGTTGGAAAATGATAGAATAGTGAAACTTTATGGGGTTCACATTATAAGGCAATTGCAATTCATATAGAATTCAAGTGGCATTGCAGTCATTTATTAAAAATGGGAATTCCTAATCACACTAGTAATACTTGTAGTATAATTGTTTTGGGAGATATAATTGAGAATGGCATGGAATTGAAGTGGTATTTCAGTTATTTATTAAAAATGGAAACTCCTTAATCACACTAAGCAATACTTGTAGTAGAACTGTTGTCATATTTTTTTTTAATAGAAACAACTAGTGATTATATTAGATAAAAAGATGGATATTACAAAAAAAGGTGATGATTAGATTGCTCCCGTGAAAGGAAGACATCCATCACACCGAGTTCATCATCCTCTAACTGATAACTGTCATTGCATCTTCCAGTCCTATGAAAACTATAACATCTTATGAACTGCCCTAAGAGATATATGCAGAAGAAAAACATGAGGTTCTGCCTTATACAAAAACCAGTTTTTCAGGATTTTCCAGTATGCCAAAATAGCTATTAATCGTTCTAAGAGTTCTAAAGACCATAAGCAAATTACTGAAATACATAATAACAAAACAGAGCTAAGGTATCCCAACCCGAGACCCGAACATAACAACTACTGCAGTCCCATGTCCGTTGCAGCGCCAACAGAGCTCGCTGCCCCCATTCTTCTCCATGCTAAGGTCCACAAACTTTCCAGTATTGGCCTATCCCCGAGACTTTATGCTTCCGGATCTTGTGGGGATAGGCTACGCCCAAGGTTTCTTCAAGATGCTCTACTTTCTCTGCAATTCCTTGTTGCTGTGCTTTAGCTTCAGTATGAGTAGTGTAGGTAAGATTGTAAAGGCGGGTGATAAGCTTCTTCTGCTCCAGATTTTGCCCTCGAATTAACCTAACTTGCAACTCTAATTCTTGCAACCGGTCCAAAAATTCAACTTCGAATTTGGATATACCCCTGTCTCCAGTCTGGCCCCGAGTATTCCCAACCCCAACGTGTTTGCAACAAGGGCCACACCCGTGGTTGTACTCTACCTCAACTGAATCACCTCGCTGCTCCTCATGCTGCAATCCACGACTGCAACCACCTCTAGGACCTCTCCCCGGCTTGAAGCACCTGCTACACTTTTGCATTGCGTCTCCCCTACCCTGCGACCGACTAGCTCCAGGATAAAACATATCTCCCCCACCTTGTGAATGCCCAATGCCATGAAATTCCATGGTTCTATCAACGCAAAAGAGCACCGGAGAAACAGACAACAAACATCGTGGGCAGTGGATGAAGGAATGAGCTTTGAGAAGCTTCTCGGTGCGGTTATAACCCTCGACCATCATCACGCATGCCAACCAACTGGCAAGCAGCATGATTGCAATTAATACAAACGTGTAGGGGTGGCTTACAAGGGTGGTAGGAGCCGTTGGGAAATTTAGGGAGCATTTCCTATAGTTAGAGATCATCAATCCCCCATCGTGATGGGACCTAGGAGGAGGGGAGTGCCAAAAAGAAGTGGCAAGGACCCAATCCATTAAGACTTTCCAAGGTCTATGGAATGCATGCATTTTCCAAACTTTAATTGCTATAACTTAACACACCGTATGTGAGCCTGACACCCTAATTGGCCATTTCGTTAGCTTGTTCGTTTTGGCCCCGGAGAATATGCATAAAGGTTATCTCATGAAAATCCCCGCTGATACAGAGGAGAAGGTGATGAATTTTAGAGGTGGGATTCCTTCTTTTGCCAATGACATTTCTAGCTTCTCTGATAATGATTAAGGAAACACCTAATACTGTGAGTCTTGTTATCCCCAGGGAGTTGGCGATCTCCAGCCCTTTGATGAGGCCAAGCCACTCCGCTCTATTATTGGTTTTCCTTCCTAAGCCCTACGCAAATTCCTTCTGTTTGTTCCCCTTGGAGTCGAAGATTACCCCCCCCGCACCTGCCAACCCAGATAGAACTGTTGTCATATTACAAAGGGATAAAATCATGAATTTGGTTTCCCATGTTTGGTATTCTTTTTAGTGATTGAAGATAGGACATGTCATCTTATACCTTTTAGTACCAAAGCATGGGTAATTGTGAAGTTGAAAAAAGTATGGTATTTATCATAAGAGTGAACCACAAGGTGATATTCCCTAAAATAAATGTTGGAAAATGATAGAATAGTGGAACTTTATGGGGTTTCCATTATAAGGCAATTTCAAATCATATGGAATTCAAGTGGCATTGAAGTTATTTATTCAAAAGTGGGAATTCCTTAAGCACACTAGTAATATTTGTAGTAAAATTGTTTTGGGAGATATAATTGAGAATGGCATGCAATTCAAGTGGTTTTGCAATTATTTATCAAAAATTGAAAATTCCTTAATTACACTAAACAATACTTGTAGTAGAATTGTTATCGTATGATAATAGAGGGATAAAGGCATGAATTTGGTTCCCAAATTTGTTTTTTTTAAGTGATTGAAGATAGGATATGACACAATATACTTTTTAGTACCAAAATCATGGGTATTTGTGAAGTTGAAAAAAGTATGTTATTTGACATGAGAGTAAGCCATAAGGTGACATTCTCCGAAATAAGTGTTGGAAAATGATAAAATAGTGGAACTTTATGGGGTTCACATTATAAGGCAATTGCAATTCATATAGAATTCAAGTGGCATTGCAGTCATTCATTTAAAAAATGGGAATTCCTTAATCACACTAGTAATACTTGTAGTAGAATTGTTTTGGGATATATAATTGAGAATAACATGGATTTCAAGTGGTATTGCAGTTATTTATTAAAATGTGGAAATTCCTTAATCACAATAAGCAATACTTGTAGTATAATTGTTGTCGTATTACAAAGGGATAAAGGTGTGAATTTGGTTTCCTAAGTTTGGCATTCTTTTTAGTGATTGAAGATAGGATATGGCACCTTATACCTTTTAGTACTAAAAACACATGTATTTGTGAAGTTGAAAAAAGTATGTTATTTAACATGAGAGTAAACCACAAGGTGATATTTCCCAAAATAAATGTACTGGGAAAATGATAAAATAGTGGAACTTTATGGGGTTCACATTATAAGGTAATAGCAATTCACATGCAATTCAAGTGGCATTGCAGTTATTTATTTAAACAGTGGGAATTCCTTAATCACACCAGTAATAATTATAGTAGAATTGTTTTGGAAGATATAATTAAGAATGCCATGGAATTCAAGCTGCACTGTAGTTATTTATTAAAAAGTGGAAATTCCTTAATTACACTAAGCAATACTTGTAGTAGAATAGCTATTATATTATAAAGGGATAAAGGCATGAATTTGGTTTCCCAAGTTTGGTATTCTTTTTAGTGATTGAAGATAGGATGTGACACCTTATACCTTTTAGTACCAAAAGCATGGGTATTTGTGAAGTTGAAAAAATGTGGTATTTAACATGAGAATAAGCCACAAGGTGATATTCCCTCAAATACATGTTGGAAAATGATAGAATAATGGAACTTTATGGTGTTCACATTATAAGATAATTGCAATTCATATGAAATTCAAGTGGCATTGCAATTATTTATTTAAAAAGTGGGATTTCCTTAATCACACTAGTAGCACTTGTAGTATAATTATTTTGGGAAATATAATTGAGAATGGCATGGAATTCAAGTGTCATTGTACTTATCTATTAAAACATAGAAATGCCTTAATCATACTAAGCAATCCTTGTAGTAGAATTGGTGTCATATTACAAAGGGATAAATGCGTGAATTTGATTTCCCAAATTTGGCAGTTACAAGGGATAAATGCATAGAAATTATTTTTAGTGACTAAAAATAGGATATGATAGCTTATACCTTTTAGTGCCAAAATGCATGGGTATTTGTAAAATTGAAAAAAATATGTTATTTTATGGGGTTCACATTATAAGGCAATTGCAATTCATATAGAATTCAAGTGATATTAGAGTAATTTTTTTTAAAAGTGAAAATTCCTTAATCACACTAATAACACTTGTAATAGATATATTTTGGGATATATAATTAATATTAACATGAAATTCAAATGGTATTGCATGTATTTATTAAAAAGTGAAAATTCTTTAACAACACTAAACAATGCTTGTAATAAAATTGTTACCCCATTACAAAGGGATAAAGGTATGAATTTAGTTTCCCAAGTTTGATATTCGTTTTAGTAATTGAAGATATGATACAACGCCTTATACCTTTTAGTACCAAAAGCAAACATGAGTATTTGTGAAGTTAATATATATATATTATTTAACATAACAGTAAACCACAAGGTGATATTCGCTAAAATAAATATGAAAAAATAATAAAATAGTGGAACTTAATAGGTTTAAGTTGCCATTTTTATGGTAGTTGTCTTGCAATGTAATATATAAAAAAAACTTAACATAAATTTAAAAATAAAAATTCTATAAAAGTGAATAGTCAGAAGTCATTGTTTATAAACCTGGGTGCTTATTACTTGTTTTAATTGGTTTAGTGTATAATATGGTTATATATTGTTTTGAACTATAGAATCTTATGGCTATATATTTTTATAAGAAGTGTTGAATTTAAACTATGCATCGCATAGTTGCGTATAGCTCAACTACAAACAACCAAACGTTATCGTGTGTGGGGTGCAAATTGACTTTGTATATCACAATGTTGTCCCTTTCGAAGATTGGGTATATCATTAAAGTGATAAAACATGCGTTTATGACGGGGATTTTGTTTGATCAAGTCTCCACGAACATTGAATAAGGGAATTAAATAGAGTATTTTCATATATTTTGGATATATATGAAAATACTTTATTTGATTCTCAGATTCAATGTATTAAAAAGGGAAGAAAAGATGATAAAGGTAGATAATTTGTATGATGATGAAGTTGTTAGTGGTTATTGTTTATATTTTTTAAATCATAATAGAAGTTTTGATGTTGTTAGAGGGCATTTTATATTGGGAAGAATACATTGAAGATAAGTTGGAAAATGAGGGTTTTGCTATTTATTTTACATAATTTTGTTTTTGGTACTGGACTGGTTGTAGTTTTGAAGACCTTTTTGGACTTTGTCATTTTAGCTATATGCTATTGCCATTTGTTCTCTGATGTGGGATGTTTTTTATTTATCTCTTGGGACTATGATGTATAAGGTGATATAAGAAACCATCATCTCTTTTGGACAGTTTATGGTTGAAAGATTTACTTTTTTATTCTTATGAATAACAAGAGTAAAAAAAATTAAAGCTTGAAAAAAAATTTAACGTTAAATTTTTAGACAGCTTTGACATAATGGTCTTTGAAGTATGTTTGATTGTGATTTCTTTTATTTTTTAAAGATTAGTATTTAGATTATTGTTTAATATTATTAGAATAATTGACTATTTTCACAAAGAAAAACATGCTTCTTGATAATCTATTAGAATTAAAGAAAACAAACTTTTTAGACAGCTTTGACATAATGGTCTTTGAAGTATGTTTGATTGTGATTTCTTTTATTTTTTAAAGATTAGTATTTAGATTATTGTTTAATATTATTAGAATAATTGACTATTTTCACAAAGAAAAACATGCTTCTTGATAATCTATTAGAATTAAAGAAAACAAACTGCTTTTACATCTTTTTACTAGGGAAAAAGTATTTTCCATTATAGCAAAAATTCATATCTGTATTGAAACAAGAAGCTTACAACTAAAGCCTTCAAGATCAAAATATGTCTATCAGGTAGCAACATACCTTACCAAACTAAATTGTTACAGAAATCCAACTAACTTTGATAGGAGATAATATTACACTCTTTCAAAATAAGATCAACAACTAATAAGCTTGCATAGAGCCATTTGAAATAAGGATATTATCCATGTATTCTTCAAAAACTAAAGAACCTTTTATACCACCTATAGCCTTTTTAGAAAGGCCATCAACAATATGATTTAATTCCCTATATATATGTTGAAAAGAGATCTCATTGAAGTAGGCAATCATATAAGCTATCCTCTGGCACCAATGTTCTGAGGTAACCTGCAATATTGTAAATCCATTTTCCCAGTTCACAATTACCTTTGAGTCGCCAAGAACCTGTAAGGTAACAATACCAATCTTAGAAGCAAAATGTAATAAGCCCCAAAGAGCTAATAATTCTGCTCTAGTATTGTTCCCCATACCACACTCCATCCAAAGTTTATAAGAATGACTTGAATTTAATTTCAAGAACATCCCACCACCACATCTCCCTTGAGAAGAAGCTCCATTAAAGTACCCTACAACTCTATCATCAAACAGTACATGTGCAGAAAGAATTCTATGTTTTATGGGCTTAACCTCTTTGAACCATTCTCTATACAAACTCATAATATTTCTTCTAGTAACATGTAAGGACCTCACCAGGTCCTCAGTTTAATTTAATGGAATTCTTGCACTTTGAAAGATTGTTTCAGTTATTTTGTTTTGAGTCCTCCTGTTTCTTTCATTAAGTGGTATTGTAAAATATTTGGATTCTGATATAGATAGAAGTAAAATACTTTTGTTTTTTATATAGACAAAAATTCTAATAGGTAGAAATCAACTATGAACAATCATAAGCAGCATCAGTTCTATATATATTTCTTTTCAACAGTTTACATATTTTATATCATTTTCTAAATGCAAAATATGGAATTTACATACAAGTAAAATACCTGTAGGATAGCAGCAGAAAACTCAACCTGCCAAAATAGGTTTGCCAACCTACCAACTAGGAAAGTATCGTTGACTTCCTAGCTCCAAGAATTTCTTCTTGGACCCCCGAGCCCAAAACTTGAGTACAACCCATCCAACCAGTTCAATGTTTCCCCCTCACTATGAGAAACAAACCTCCTTTGTTGTTTCTCCAAATATTTCATTTCCTCCAAACCTTGAGTTGTCCCCCTCTTCGAAGACCTCCCTTCAAAATATTTCTCATTCCTTCATAGTGTTCTCCTTTTTTTCCCTTCTCCCCAAACCCCCCTTATAATCCCATAAAGACTTACCTCCATACCATTTCCTCCTCCATCAGCCTTCAAGCTTACTCCACCACCCTCCATCTAATCCCTCCAATACCAAAAACATTAATTCCATTCCCGTATTCAAAAAATGAATAACAATAAAATATAATTTCTTAAATCTTTGTTCTTCTCGAGTAGTTCAATAATTTAAGGCTATTTAAGTTGAATCAAATAAGTTGATTGTATAACACTTAATTATTCTTGAAATGTTCACTTTGGGTCCCTCACGAGATGGTGGATTAATTACTAGTCCCATTCACATCAAATATGTTGAATAAAATAATAATTTAGTAATTATCATGTTGACCTTTCAACTTTTGTACTGGTGGGTATCTTAATTGTTTTACCCAATTCGGTGTTAGTAATCACAGTAAACAATTATTATTTTTAAAGCAATCATATCTTATCTTGTTGGTCAAATTCAATATTTTATTGTACGTTTTTAACTTACACAGAATGATTTGGTCTATTTAATTAATAATTATTTTACTCAAGTCATTTCCACTGTTGTTTAATTGACTATGTTTACCACAAAGGACATTATTATCATTAATAATAATAATAATAATAATAATAGTAAATAACAACATTTACAATTATTTGTTTTAAAAGACAAGTATCATAGTATCAACACGTTATCACTGTATTCATAAACAAAGCACCCTCAAGGGTTTAAACAATCATGACAAATATTTAAACACAACAATTCTGCTAATGTATATGAATAATGTTTAAGTTTACTTACGACAATTTCCTGACAACAATTCTAATTGATGACACTTGATCGATTACTTATTACAGTGTTCACATACAATTAATGAATACCTTAATTGACTTGTTTTACACACATTCAAATAACTTAACATTCATTATCTGAGTTTGATCAATGCATAATTAACATATTTACCTACGACAACTTCTGCAATTATTCAACATGTTAAGTATTTGTATATCGATATTAGCGTACATGTGCAAAGTGTCCATGCATGGCCCGCTTATGCACAGGTCATAAATGTACTATAAGAAAACATCATCTCGCCTATGCATACCTGCTAACTAATAATAATAATCATCCATGCAAGTAGAAAACTCACAAATATAACCTAATTATTTTAGCATCATAAGTTATTTTAACAGTTAACCATTTAAGATTTCATATCATTATCTTTATGTTTACGTTAGTTTAATTAATAAAGTACAATCAAGGGTACCTACTACCAATAACTTAGATCATAATAATTTATGACACAAATGTAATATACTAAGTTACAACACAAGAATCAAACAGAGGTTTCAACACACACACAGCTAGTTAAGTTCCCTCTAAAACATCCAAGACGTTCCTATCTACCTACTTCCTTCTACCTAATTCACATCTAACTTCCACATCCTATCCTTCCTCTGTTGGACTACCCTGAAGTGTCACACCATGATCGGCTCCAGTTAGAACCCGTAAGTAGAAGTGTCGACTACATCGACCAAGCTTCCCCAGAAGGCACCCACCAGTCATCATCACACACCTTGGGGAGCATGTCGTAGCACAACCTTCCCGCGACTCCGGGTTTTGGGGATAAATGGTGGGTAATGCCTCCACCCCCACTATTGGAATAAGGGACTATGTCTACATTGACATAGTGTCTGTGTTGCAACTGTTGTACTCAAGTTTTCTCATCGAATAACCAAATTGGGCGGTTGAGTTTCCTGAAACCCCACACCTGCCCACACATCATGATAATAACTCAATAATCATGCTAAACAATAAAGCATCACTTGCATACCATTTATCTTTCAGAATTCATGTCCCAGTGGTACTCCCACATCGTAGGACTCAACTATCACTTAGCTCTTTTAACCTGTAGGTTAGTCTCCAATCACAAGATCGAGTATATCGTACAATCATTGACATGCATATACATTTCATTACTAATGAACAGTAATGAAAAATCATTTTCCTATGTACCATGCACCTGGTATCATATCCATACATTCAACATATAACTTTAACTTGGTATCTATGTACCCATCATTTATTAAATTTGCATTTTAGAGACATAATCAAAACATGAACATAATTCATCATATCAACATCAAACCCATATATATAAACTCTGTAAAATAATAAATCCATATGTCCACAATGTAATCAAACTGACGAAGTTCCACAATAAGAAGGAAACAATATTGGGTAATGGTGGTTCAGGTGGTAAAGTCAAAACGGGGCATTAGATAGGACCTCTCTAGGTCCTCAGTTTAATTTAATGGAAATCTTGCACTTTGAAAGATTGTTTCAGTTATTTTGTTTTGAGTCCTTTTGTTTCTTTCATTCAGTGGTATTGTAAAATAATTGGATTCTGATATAGATAGAAGTAAAATACTTATGTTTTTGATATAGACAACAATTCTAACAGGTAGAAATCAACTATGAACAATCATAAGCATCATCAGTTCTATCTATATTTCTTTTCAACAGTTTACATATTTTATATCATTTTCTAAATGCAAAATCTGGAAATTACATACAAGTAAAATACCTGTAGGATAGCAACAAAAAACTCAACCCACCAAAATAGGTTTGCCACCTTGCCAACTAGGAAAGTCTTTCCGACTTCCTAGCTCCATGAATTTATTCTTGGACCCCCGAGCCCAAAACTTGAGTACAACCCGTCCAACCAGTTTAGTGTTTCCCCCTCACTATGAGAAACATACCTCCTCTGTTGTTTCTCCAAATATTTCATTTCCTCCAAACCTCAAGTTGTCCCCCTCTTCGAAGACCTCCCTTCAAAATATTTCTCATTCCTTCATAGTGTTTTTTTTGTCCTTCCCCCCGAACCCCCCTTATAATCCCATAAAGACTTACCTATATACCATTTCCTCCTCCATCAGCCTTCATGCTTACTCCATAGCCCTCCATCTAATCCCTTGAATCCAAGAAACATTAATTCCATTCCCGTATTCAAAAAATGAATAGCAATAAAATATAATTTCTTAAATCTTTGTTCTTCTCGAGCAGTTCAATAGTTTAAGGCTATTTAAGTTGAATAAAATAAGTTTACTATATAACATTTAATTATTCTTGAAATGTTCACTTTGGGTCCCTCACGAGATGGTGGATTAATTACTAGTCCCATTCACATCAAATATGTTGAATAAAATAATAATTTAGTAATTATCATGTTGACCTTTCAACTTTTGTACTGGTGGGTATCTTAATTGTTTTACCCAATCTGGGATCCGATGTTAGTAATCAGAATAAACAATTATTATTTTTAAAGCAATCATATCTTATCTTGTTAGTCAGATTCAATATTTTATTGTACATTTTTAACTTACACTGAATGATTTGGTCTATTTAATTAATAATTATTTTACTCAAGTCATTTCCACTTTTGTTTAATTGACTATGTTTACCACAAAGGACATAATAATAATAATAGTAGTAGTAGTAAATAACAACATTTATAATTATTTGTTTTAAAAGACAAGTATCCTAGTATCAACACGTTATCACTGTATCCATAAACAAAGCACCCTTAAGGGTTTAAACAATCATGACAAATATTTAAACACGCCAATTCTGCTAATGTATATGAATAATGTTTAAGTTTACTTACGACAATTTCCTGACAACAATTCTAATTGGAGACACTTGATCAATTACTTTTTTTCCAAAGAAAAAGTCGTAATTTTATTTCAAAAAGATGAACAAAATTACATTCTGCACATGTAATAGGATCACAAAGATCCCTACATTGTCACATATTTATATTCCCAGTATTATCATATCTATAGTCTACTATATGAAAATAGTACAATGAAACTGTAAACAATACATTTCCTTCAAGACGGCAGATCCCTATCTCCAGTGAAAGGGTGTCCTAGAGCCACCAGCCGATCCGCATCTCCCAGGATCCACCTCCACTATTGACATCGCTCCATCATGCAGCCGCCGACCTCCCCAGCAACAAAGGCAGTCTTTAAGACAGAGCTCCCTGCAGCTTGTAAGGAAAGGTAGCGACGAGAAAGGGAACAACGCCCATAATAGGAAGCAAACCCTGAAGACCAAGAACAGAGCCAGCCCTCCATAGAAATCCGTCCCAGCCGAAATCCTCATCGAAGTATGCAGGAGATCTACGTCTGTGGACAAGCAGCAGGCTCGATAGACCTCCCAAACCAGCGAAAACGGCCAGTATGCAGACCCCAGATGAAGAAAAATTAGAGCAGACCATCGAGCCTCCACCGGATGAAGGAGCACCACCTTGCAGGAAACCAAAAGGAGAACCCAAAATGTTGCCAAAGAATCAGATAAAGAAGGACCACCGGAGCCGCCACCATCGCAGCCACCGACTAAAGTGCCCGCCGTCGAGGAATCTGCGCGCCCAGGAGCAGCCAGCATCTACCACCGTCGAGGAGCTCGAATTCGCAGCCAGACTGGTAGAGCATGTATATGGCGCGATCCCCGGAGCTGGTAGCCCATCTCTGCGTTGACGGTTGAGACAGAAATGCCCATCTCTGCGTCCACGTATGACTCAGAATATGATCGCAAGAAAGTCGTTCACGCCCTTCACATTCCAAGAACGAGTTTCAGATTCGGATATGGAGCTCCATTCACCAGTTGTCTGGTTATTTTATTGGGCAGTCTCCACATCAAAAGGTCATCCCGCAGAGAAGAACATACCAGCGCCGCCGCTCGAGGCCAGAAGCCCTCTACCACGGACAGTGGATAGCTCTCCGCGCTCGAGCTGAAGATCGCCGCCGCCGTTGAGGATAAACAGGGCCACCGGTTTAGCTCTGGGCAAGATCGCAGCCGCCGTCGAGGATAGCAGCCTCTCCAAACCTCAGCGTTGCGTTCCAGGTGGTTAAGAAGCCCTTGGGATCTTGGATCCATCAAGATCTTCACGAGGCCCACCGGGATGCCAGACCGTGGCTCCAAAGATCCTGATGGCTTATCTTTCCTAGACCTGAGCAGAACCCCCACCGGCCACCATTACCGAAACCCTCTCCACCGCTCGCCGTCTCAGGAAACCTGCAAGGAAACTCTACAGGAAAAGGAGGGGCGGCTGGGCCAAGCCCTGGCCGCCCAAGCTACAGCAAAATTTCGCTCCAAGAACCCTTCTCTATCAAGCCACCACTTGATCAATTACTTATTACAGTGTTCACATACAATTAATGAATACCTTAATTGACTTGTTTTACACATATCCAAATAACCTACATTCATTATCTGAATTTGATCAATGCATAATTAACATATTTACCTACGACAACTTCTATAATTATTCAACATGTTAAGTATTTGTATATCGATACTAGCGTACATGAGCAAAGTGTGCATGCATGGCCAGCATATGCACAGGTCAGAAATGTACTATAAGAAAACATCACATCGCCTATGCATACCTGCTAACTAATAATAATAATCATCCATGCAAGTAGAACACTCATAAATATAACCTAATTATTTTAGAATCATCAATTATTTTAACAGTTAACCATTTAAGATTTCATATCATTATCTTTATGTTTACGTTAGTTTAATCAATCAAGTACAAGGAAGGGTACCTACTACCACCAACTCAGATAATAATAAATTATGACACAGATGTAATATACTGAGTTACAACACAAGAATCAAACAGAGGTTTCAACACACACACAGTTAGTTATGTTCCCTCTAAAACATCCAAGACGTTCTTATCTACCTACCTCATTCTACCTAATTCACATCTAAGTTCCACATCCTATCCTTCCTCTCCTGGACTACCCTGAAGTGTCACGCCATGACCGGTTCTAGTTAGAACCCGTAAGCAGAAGTGTCGACTACATCGACCAAGCTTCCCCAACAAGCACCCACTAGTCATCATCACACACCTTGAGGAGCGTGTCATAGCACAACCCTCCCATGACTCCAGGTTTCTGGGATAAACGGTGGGTAATTCCTCCACCCCCCTAATGGAACAAGGGACTATGTCTACATCGACATAGTGACTGCATTGCGAATGTTGTACTCAAGTTTTGTCATCAAACAACCAAGTTGAGCGGTTGAGTTTCCTGAAACCCCACACCTGCCCACACATCATGATAATAACTCAATAATCATGCTAAATAATAAAGCATCACTTGCATACCATTTATCTTTCGGAATTCATGTCCTAGTGGTACTCCCACCTCGTAGAACTTGGCTATCATTTAGCTCTTTTAATCTGCAGGTTAGTCTCCAATCACAAGATTGAGAATATCGTGCAATCATTGACATGTATATACATTTCATTACTAATGAACATTAATGAAAAATCATTTTCCTATGTACCATGCACCTGGTATCATATCCATCCATTCAACATATAAATTTAACTTGGTATCCACGTCCCCATCATTTATTAAATTTGTATTTTAGAAAATGATATAACATATGTAAACCATTGAAAAGAAATATAGATAGAACTGATGTTGCTTATGACTGTTCATAGTTGATTTCTACCTGTTAGAATTGTTGTCTATATAAAAAACAAAAGTATTTTACTTCTATCTATATCACAATCTAAATATTTTACAATACCACTGAATGAAAGAAACAAAAGGACTCAAAACAAAATAACTTAAACAATCTTTCAAAGTGCAAGATTTCCATTAAATTAAACTGAGGACCTGGTGAGGTCCTTACATAACATGCACATATTGAATCTTATTATCAAATATTGTTGAGTTTCTAGCACACCAAACTCCCTAGTAGATATACATAGGGAGCCTAGCATGTTTGTGGATCTTTTCAACCTAGGTTTGTAAATTTTCATCAAAACCAGTGGAACCCCATTCAATGGAGATTTGAAGTTCTTCTAGAGTCTGTTTCCAAATTTTTTTACATAAATTACATTGAACAAACAAATGATGGACATATTCACCTTCAGTTTGACATAGAATGCAATGGTTTGGACCAAACCAATCCCTTCTCATTAAATTATCCCAAGTCATTATAAAATTTTCTAAATAGAGCTTCCGATTAAAACATTTAATTTCATCAGAAAATTCCACTTCCACAGTATACTATACCACCACTTACCTTCTATGGGTTGATCCTCATGTGAGATGTCGTTGTATGCATCCTTAGCCATCACCTATCTTGTAAATCTGTTCCATCCCCAAGATAAAGAGTCTTCATTCTCATTCAATTTGATAACTACTCTATTAAGACGCTATATATATTTTGTCCATTCATCTGCTCCATAACCATAAAGACCAAGATCCTCAGGGAGAAACCAATAAGAATCACTACTTCTTAACCAATCAAGTCTTCTAATATGATCAAGAGTACTAAAACCAAATTCAACAAGATATTCAATCAGTGTTGAAGATAGCTTATAAGATTGATTTCCTCCAATATAGGGGTCCACACCCACCAAGACCTGTCTTCCATTTCCAACTCTCCAAGAGATCCATTTTCCTAACTATGGAATAGTCTTGATAAAGCTATTCAAGAATTTTGATACTCCTTGTACTTTTTTGAAGGGTTTATGAACCAATTAGCCATTGTCATGCCTTTAAGGTATTTGTATTTCAAAACCTCACTCCATAATCCCACCCCAAACAAACCTCTCCAAAACTCTTTAAAGTTAATGCAAGATTTAACCAATGGAGGTTTTTAATATCCCACCCCCCAAAATTCTTTGGAAGTGATAATCTCTTCCAATTGATTAAGTGAATTTTATCTCTATTGATTGTACCTGACCATAAGAATCTCATCATTTTTTGTGTCAACAAGTGAAGGATCGATACCGGGACCTTTGATAATGACATCTAATAAACAAGGATTCCAACTAAAACAGACTTAAGCAGAGTAAGTCTACCACCCAGAGACAAACCCCTATAGCACCAATTCCCAATTCGCTTCTCAACATTTTTCGCTAGCCACATCCAGTCTGCTTTCATATAGTTATTGGGTTTTAGAAAGTACCCCAAGTACTTGAATCTAGAATCAATTGGATCAGTTTTGAAAGGGAACAATGAGATGATTTGAGCAAAGATTTCTTCATTTACACCATTCCTCAGAAAGCAGGATTTGTTTGGACTAACCTCCATACTAGATGCTTCACAAAACAAAGTGATGATATCATAAAGAGAATACCAATCATCCACGTTACGATTACCAAATAGAACCACACCATCAACAAAGAGTAAACGAGTGCTGAAATGAGTGGATGCAATTTTGATACCAACTAGTCTTCCATCCCTTTAGCTGCAACAATAAATCTACTTAGTCCCTCAATTACCAAAAGCAAAAGAAGGGGGGAAAGTGGGCATCCTTGCATGAGTCCTCTAGTGCTCTTGAAAAAAATTGTTGAGGAACCATTTGACCATAATTGCAAATCAACCTGAAGTAACACAAGCCATTATCCAATTAGTGACCTCTAAAGGAAGCCCAATTTGAAGTAATATCAATCTCAAGAAGACCCAGTTAACCCTGTCATAAGCCTTAGCTAAATCCATATTAAGTATCATAACATCAATCTTTTTTGTATTAATAGTATGCAAACATTCTCGAGTGATTCCTAAAGCATCCAATATTTGTCGATTCGACATGTACCCAAATTGTTCCTTGGTCAATCTCTCCTCCAATAGTGGCTTCAGTCTATTTGATATGATTTTTGTAATGATATTGTACATAAGGTTACAAAGACAAATTGGCCTGTAGTCACTGAAATACTCAGGCTTATCATTTTTGGGAATCGATGCAATGAAGGTGGAATTTAGAGCTCCACATACATATCCTTGAATTCTAGAATGTTCAACCACTTCCATGATATGTTTCCCAATGATATCAAAAAATTCAATGAAAAACTCAATTGCCAACCATTTGGCCCTAGAATTTTGTCTTTGGAAAACTGTTTAAGCACCTCTTCAATCTCTAATAGAGTAACAACTCTTCCAAATTCCTTCACTTCTTCTAAAGAAAATATAGTAGGATAATGTTTAACCACATTGAACTCTGAAGCAATGTTAGATCCCCCAAGTTCTTGAAAATGTTTAGAAAATAAATCAACAACAACGTTTTGCAATTCCCCTTGAGAAGACACAAGGATCCCATTGGAGTCTTTGAGATCCCAAATAACATTGTGATTCCTTGTGAAATTTGCATATTTGTTGTTGGTAAGCGCCACGTCGCCGAGCCTAGATGTCCTTTTAATACAACCTTCTCTTGCGTGGAAAATGGATTTTTTCAAACATTTAGGTTATAGTCCATAGATATAAATATATATATATTATAACATGCATGGAATTTATTGAGACTTCAATGATATGTATCGAGTATTATAACAACATGAGTGATGTGCAAAGGGTTCAAAAATATTTGTCTTAACCGAGGTTTTTACATCACATATAGGGAATCATATTTATTGTTCTACATGAGTGCCATTCATAGCATATCTATAATTTGTAAATCTAGAGTAAGATGCATCATGCTTCATCAACTTAGATGCTGCAAATTTCTTGACCATGTGTCTGCAAATTTCTTGACCATGTGTATTAAGGTGCCTGCAATAAATAACAATTTGTCTGACCAACAAATGGGTGCATTAAGGTTCCTGTAATAAATAACAATTTGTGTGACCAACATATGGGTGCATAGTAGTTGGTATTGGTAACCACCACATCGCTCGATTCTAAAATGCATGCAGATCCCAAGGTTCCTGTAATAAATAATAATAATAATATGTGTAACTAGTGGATGGGTGGATGCATTTGGGTTTTAATGTAAATTAGTGCTTATACACAAGTGGGAGGGTAGATGTTCATTTGAATGCACTTTGATAGCTCTAAATGCATATGTGATCGAGACATTGAAGTGGTTTCTTTTGTCAGTGGTTGTTGTTTTCCTTGAATTCTCTTTATAGGATCCAAGTATACACATAGGATGAGAAGGTATATGTTCGTTTGAATGCTCTCTGATAGGTTTGAATGCATATGTGGTCGAGATATTGAAGTGGTTACTTTTCTGAGTGGTTAACATAGGTGAGTTTCAAAGAATTCCCCAATTATTCAACTCCTTTGAAGTTAAATTTTTTCAATAGGAGGCTTAGAAGTTGTATGCTTTTTTGTTACATTGTTTAGGTTTATTGGAACTTTTTTCAAGGTTTCTGTCTATCCTTGTTTATAATAACATGATTTCATACTTTTTCTCAAGCTACTGGTTTTACATTTTGGATAATGTCTAAATCATATGATACATGAGAAGCAGGTAATATATCATCTTTCGGTTATTAGTGTGTATTTTTCACCTTGCATCTTTCTCTGTGTACCTAGGATCATAAGAATTCCCAAATAATGTGAGCAATGATTTTAGCTGACCAAAACCTTGAGGAAGTCTCTCCAAAATTGACCAGCTGTAAATGTCCAAGCTTCTTAAACTAGTGAATTTGATGAGTTGCTTTGGAAGGTTTGTCAACAGTCTACACCACTCAGATGTAAGATTTTTTACCAACTTGATATCCTGTCACGGGATGCTTACCAAATATGAGCCTTAAAATTCTGTCTGAACCAAAGCAGATAGATTTCTGATATCATCAGACATGGGATTAAGTATCCTTGCTTTAGCTGGTGTTCTATTTGATAAAGTTCTTCATATATAACATTTGTCCATGCCCTGTTAAGGATTTTATGTTGGTTTTTACAATATAAGGGAAAACGTTTGTATATTAGCTAATCACAGAGGCATTGTGACTTTTCAAACTACTTTAAAATGAAGGTTTACGACTGGCTACTGAATCGTGACAACCAAGGAAAATTCAATGGGTTGGGGCCAAGGCGTAGACTCTTCAATAAATCATAATTAAAAAGTATTGGACTAGAGGGATCTTCCCTAGAATTGGAAACTTTGAAATTAAAATTTTAATAAATATTAAAGGATGGAAGGCATGTATGAAGATGCAAGGGTAAGAACCTTTCAAGGTCTAAAACTTAGAAACTCAGTGAGTAGTGGAGAAAAAGCAACTCAAGGGACAGCAGAAGAATCATAGAACTGGAGGATTCAAAATAAAATAAGAAGTGTACTGACCTCAACCTAGGATTAGAGAGACTAGCAACAATATATTTCACCTTAGGGTGATTCCATGAAGATGGGTAACTCTTTTTGGCCAAATATGGCGATGAAAAATGGAAATTTTACCCATGTATTAAATTGAAGCCCTCGAAACTCATATTTGCCATATGAATTTTGACATGCAGTTAAAAAACTAAATGTAGAGAATTATGTTGGATTTCCAATGATATATTTTTTTTTAAATATACCAATGTCATTTATTGTGTCAAATTTTCATTTAATGAAACACTTGTCCTTAAAAATTTGAAGAGCAATTAACAAGTGGCTTATGTGTGTGCAAATATTTAATGTTAAATTGATAATTTAATGTTAAATTAATAATTTGAAAGATGAAATATGTGAACATGATCTAGACAGAATGCACTAGTGCGTACATATTTTTCTTTTAATTTTTCTTGAAAAATTATATTTATTATTATTTTTCGAAACTAACCAGTGAATATTTCAGTCGCATTTTGCACACATGTGCATGTGTGCACCAAACCTTTTGATTATTTACATAAATTGCAAAACTAAAAATACACTTTTGAAGAGGATGCACTGATGAAGCACTTGTATAATTTTTTAAATTTCACCCTAGGGTGATTCCATGAAGATGGGTAACTCTTTTTGGCCAAATATAGCGATGAAAAATGGAAAATTTACCCATGTATTAAATTGAAGCCCTTGAAACTCATATTTGCCATATGAATTTTGACATGCGGTTAAAAAACGAAAAGTAGAGAATTATGTTGGCTTTCCAATGATATTTTTTTAAAATATACCAATGTCATTTATTGTGTCAAATTTTTATTTAATGAAACGTGTGTCCTTAAAAAATTGAAGAGCAATTAAAAAGTGGCTTGTGTGTGTGCAAATATTTAATGTTAAATTGATAATTTAATGTTAAATTAATAATTTGAAAAAATGAAATATGTGAACATGATCTAGACAGAATGCATTAGTGTGTAGATATTTTTCTTGAAAAATTATATTTATTATTATTTTTCGAAACTGACTAGTGAATATTTCAGTCGCATTTTGCACACATGTGCATGTGTGCACCAAATCTTTTGATTGTTTACATAAATTGCAAAACTAAAAATACACTTTTGAAGAGCATGCACTGATGTAGCGCTTGTATATTTTTTCAAATTTTTTGGATGTGTATTTTCAATGTTGTTGATTTATCTTTGATCTCATTTGAAGTTGTCGACATGGTTTTTCAGGGTAAGCTTTAATAGAAATTTAAAAAAGAATGACATACGAAGATAAAAATTCGTAAGTTATATGTCCATGGATAGAGGATTCATTGACGAATCCAATGGTATCAAGTCCGTCCATTAGTGTGCATTTAATGACATAGTTTAAGCCCTTAAAAGGCACACAAAATTTCCTTTTTGCAAAGAAAAGGGCCATGGGCCTGTTTTTAAGGCCCTCGTTTGAGCCATTAGCTCGATCGAGGTTTTTAAATTACCTCGATCGGGGGCTTGAAGAGACACGTGAAACCCTCGATCGATCTCTCTTCATGCCCTCGATTGAGGGTTTGTATGTGTAAAAAAAAAAAAAAAAAAGAGCCTGGAAAATGAGTTGGACAATTAAACCCTCGATCGAGGTATTAAAACCTAGATCGAGGGTTTAAAAATACCTTGATCGACGGCCTACTACACATATTTTTGGCACCCCACTTGCCAAAAACTGTGAAGCACATTCATTGAATCACCCCCTAAGATTAGAGAGATTGGAAGCAATATATTTTAAGGATTAGAGATACTAGATAGATGGTGGATGATTAGAGATACTAGATAGATAGAGGTATTAAAACCTAGATTGAGGGTTTAAAAATACCTCGATCGAGGGTCTGCTACACATATTTTTGGCACCCCACTTGCCAAAAACCGTGAAGCACATTCATTGAATCACCCCCTAAGATTAGAGAGATTGGAAGCAATATATTTTAAAGATTAGAGATACTAGATAGATGGTGGATAATTTCTAGTCACAAGATGCAAATTTCACCATCATACTTAGCTGGGGAGATCAACTCTAGCATTGAAGGCTTGTCAACGAAGTGATAGATAAAATGTAAATCACCATCATACTTACTAGGGAGATCCGCTCCCATTCTGAGTAGTTTATTGGGAAATATGGTGAAAAAGGACACATATGACCCAGGACTGTGGATTCAAATAAGAGAGAAAATGTTATTAGAGTGGCTAAGGGAAAGAAGATACATAGTTTACTTTTAGGGATGGCAAAGGAACTTAGGTATTTTAAGGATGAGACAAAGAGTCCCTTCATAAAATTAAATAGGCATTTCATAAATAACCAAGTCACATCACATACCAGAAAGTCACAAAACTAAATTACAAATGCCACAAAATATATCACTGTCGCTTTTCCCTAAAACAGGTCTAGTGCTATTGTCATAGCCAAGCCAAAGTTAGATATCTCAACTTGATAATCAATTTGGTTTTGCTTTTATATTTAGTTTGTATATCACCTTTTTTCATTATATCTACTTGTTTTATGAATATTTTCATCTTGTTAATCTATAATATATGACTTGCACAACATACCTTAATGGATATGTTTTGTTGTATATGCTTCGGTTTTTAGTATATTTGTTGTCTCTTGTTGAGATTTCTAGAATTATCACATCATTTTTTTTTTTGTGATGAATTTGTTCTCTCATGCAACTTTAGAGAGTTTTTATGAGTATTGTAACCTAGAAATGTGTAAAGATGGGAAAATGTTTTAGAAAATACTTGATGTTTGGAAATGTGTAAAAATGGTTTAATTTTTAAAGATTTAGATTTTCCAATCAACGATTTTTAAATTTAGTTTATTTTGTTCTCGAAAGACAAAATTGAATTTTATTTACTAATTCTAAAAGGCATAATTTTGGACGAGATGAAACACTATTTTAAAATTATTGCAATTGAGTTGTTATAACTTCAGGTGGAAGTAAAATAATCTTCATAAATGATATTTATGGAACAAAATTTATGCATACTTTGATAAATTAGACAAATAGAACTATACACATATACAAAATTATACCTAACACTTTGATAAACTAGAACCATGTACATTTACAAAATTTTGAGCTACATACCCTATCACATCAAAGTTTTAAAAAAATTCTTCAGTTTGCCTACTAGTTTTGAACCTTCTTCATGTGCTTCTTTATACCAACTCTCCTTCCCACATCCCACAAAACATGGGACAAAATAATTTTGTGTTGTACATGAAGACTCACACATTCATTTCTACTCCATTAGCTACCATCCAAAACTCTGTTGTCCTCGAAATGAATAAAGAAAGCATTCTCATACTTTATTGAATTGATAATAATAAAAAATTATGACTGTTGTCCTCTATAAAAACAAAACATGAAATAAAAACTACACCCAAATCATGGTGAGTTGGTGACTATCTTACATAATTACCTGATAGCACCCAATAAACTCAGACACCACCAACAAAATCTTTTTCGAAGAATTATGACTCAATCATAATGTTTCATCTAGTTTGGCGTTGTCATGCCTATAAACAATGTATTGATAGGGAGTGAAATTAATTCTGTCCATAACTGCAATGACCACAACACATTCTACAATGGTGTGGGATGCAATTATTTTATAGAGTGGAACAAACCTGCCTATCATTACAACACGCTCATAGACTAGGCACCCAAAGGTTTTGTTGACTCTTTTGATTTTGGCTGTAGAATGTGTCTACCTCATTGTGTATTTACTTATATTTTGTATTTTATTTAAAAACAATAATTTTATATATTTCATTTATCATTTTAGATTTTTTTATTTTTTCGTACATTTATGTAAAATTCACACAATTATTAGTCTATGATATTAAATATTTTTTATTTATGTTTGACTATTTTGTCAATAGTGTTTTATGGAGTCTCAAGAGGGAGAGTTGGATTTCAAAATAGTTAAACGACTATGATTGCATCCATTCCATGATTGTGTGATTGGTAAGTGCAAGAATAAATATGCAATCACTACTCTTGATGCATTAAATAAACATCGTGTAGGACCCCTCCTTTTAGGGTACCCTTGAACTGAACCTGAAACTTTAAAAACTTCATACAAACAAATTAGCCATTATAGTTATTGGAAAAATAAAATAAAATAATGAATAACTTAACAAAAATAAGCAAACCTTAACCTGTCAACCCGATCCAGCTGGTCCATTGTTGTCTGCGTCTTCCGTAGGATCCCTCCAGCAAAGCTCGTTTAACCATAGGCGAAGCAACCGTTAGCTTCGCCACCCAACCATAGGCTCATGCTTTCAGTCGCATGGCCTCCCCCGAGCTTTGGGTCGTAGAGCTCACACAAGTATTTCAAAAATTCAGCTTGGGCTTCCCTTCCCACCAGGATTTCTAAGCCAAACCCTTAGATAGCAGCAAGTCTTTGAGGCATTCAAACATTACGACAATCGTCCAAATTATGGGCCCCTTACCCATTCCTTAAGCCTTCCTTATAAAGGGAAATCTCCTGCGACACATGTCGCTTCATGCATAAATAAATATTTTTAATTATTTATTTAATTAAAACACTCACCCATCCAAGTGTCAGTTTCTCTGGGAAGTGCACCTACATCCCTAAGTTTGCTCTAGTTTGTCCCCCAGATATTTTAATCAACTCCTAGCTTTTAGTTGACTAGGTGTCTAATCTATTTTGCTCCTAAATAATAATTTCTATTATTTTAAATGCTTAACAAAATAACTATTCATGTGCAAATGTCTAAGCTATTGTTATGCATTTTCTAAGTAATAATCTAGAGTTATTCTCCTAAGTTTTTATGCAGTTTAATTTAACAATCAAACTCACTAGGATCACGGTGCCGCGTCGTTGGGCTCCTGGTTCCTTAATTTTTTTTTTTATCCCCTGACATGGAACCACTCCGTCGGGTCCAATCATCCATGGTTTTCATTCCTTGGCATGGTACCACCTCGTTGGGTCCTTGCGTCCATTCTTTCTGTTCTTGACAGGGTACCTCATCGTTGGGCCCTTCTGCCACCATCTTTCCGTTTTGACTTGCGGGAACTCTTGTAGGGATTTTAGGAATCGTTACCATCCATCCTCTGTCTACATGCTATCTAGGGACTAATGGCGTTGAGGAGTGAGTCCATTCTCACTGCGCGCCCCTCAACTCGTACGTGACCAGCTCCGTCATGGCCCACCTCGTACGCCCTCACGCATTCCTCTTGAGCAAGCGGATCAATGCTTATCTGCTCATGCGTGGTATTCTTGTCGGAAGTCGACATCGTCGTCGCTTCCCCTGTGTGTGATTTACCCGTACTCTACGACACTCCATGTTCCTTTGTGTGTCCGTTGGTGAACCGTCTCACTTGTTTCTACACACACTTCTCACAACAAATTATCAGTAGCACTGTTCTCAACAATCATCATCTGGTTTCTAACTCTAGCATTGTTAAACATTTATGATTTATTCAAACTGCTCATTCATCTTATCAAATATACATTTCGTCGCCAAATACATAATCACCATACAGCTAGTCGTTAAGCATTATTCATGTGTACAATTTTCATATCAAAGTTAATCGTTAAACAACATGAAATCGTCCATTCACAATAACTACCCAAATGCACATATATCAATCAATTGTAATCATAAATATACTCAAAATAAAATCATAGGGTTATTTTATTAATGTTTCAAACAGTCGGGTGACTCAGTAGGTGCCCTCAATGTCTACAGTAGTCTAGGGGCACTACATACACCCCTACTTATTTAGAACTTCGTCCCGAAGTTCAGAATAAAAATGGAAAGTTATGACACATCTCAGTTGCGTCCTCCCAAATCGTAGAGCTAGGACTGTAACTGTCCTACTGTACTTTGACTTGATCAAACAGGGCTAATCATTAAGCAAGATGTAATCAATCAATTATCCCACTCCACATGTATAATTTAATTCCTTAATTCATTTATCAATTATTGTCGTCATTCCCATCTTCAGGTTTTCCTCAATCAGTTAAGACATAGCAAGGCTCAAGAGACCATTATATCGAAGTTTTTCAGCCCGGTCACTCGACAGGTGCCCTTAAGGTCCACAGTCATTCTAGGGGCATTACACATCGTTAAAGTGTCCATCAACTTTATTAAATTCCACCGCGTAAGAGACATTGACTATGAGCTCATGATTCCTATTGGGCAAAAAAGATCATAAAGTAGTGCACAAAATAATGAGTTAAGAAGCCTATGCTAGATGAATAATGAGTTAAGAAGCTTGTGCTAGCTGAATATAAATCAAATGAAATGAAACGACGTGAAGATACATATAAACATATTGAAATTAAAAAGATGCTCAATGAGTTAACATGTTCCAATGAAGGTTCATCTTCAACTATGGAGAATAATGCATTCAATGATTGTGTCATTGAAGTAAGTAAATTAGTAGTGTGTCATTGAAGTAAGTAAGCTACTATTTTCTATAAGACACTCTTATTTTGAAATTTTCATATTCAAAATTTTTAATCTTGAATTAGTTGACATGACATGTTCATTTTAGACTTGTTGACATGAATTCTATATGCAAATTATGTAGACTTCCATAGAATGTTGTAGGGTCTGGTTAGGTTAGATTTTTTTTTTGCAAGTAAGTAAATTGCCAGTTTTGTATCATGATCATTGATAAGTGGTCAACTTCTTTTCAGATAACATAATTCAAATGTAACACTATCATAACTTTATTTTTGTATCCTACAACCTAATTCAAGTAGAACATAATACATCATAACTACTCTAAGACAATATAATAATCAACTACACATCCCACTACCTTCATACATCCACATGTGTTAACCATAGCATTTAAATTAAAGGAATTCTTAACAACATCTTATTTCTTCTAAGTAACTATTTCGCTTAAATTAATCAACCATATTATCCTTGAGCTAGATCGCTCATAATCCCAAATATTTTGTTAAAAAATACAACATATAAAAATTCTAAAAACAAGTTAATACGAATATTCCATTTATGATATTATGAGTCAATTTAAACGAAACATGGTCATAATATTGTGATCAACTACCTATGCTCATACTCTATTTATTACATCACAATTAATTGGTTAAAACGGATTCACTCGATCGGCGAATATATGAGCTCGACTCAACAACCTATATATATAAATGATCACTCTACTTGAATGTTGAACAAGTTAAGTTTCGCATAAGGTATATGGAGAGTGAACTCCACTTCCATAACCTCGCATTAGTCACACCGAGACCATATGCATTCACACCATACCTCAATAGGTAATTAATGGAACATGATATGCATTGGCATGACATCGATCCATAGATCGTGTGCATGCCTTGCCATTCGCATGTGATCAAATTAAATGAAATGCTATATACGTAGACATGACATCGATCCATAGGTGGATCGCATCTATATCCAAACGAAATGCAAACATCAGGAAACATTTCAACAATTGGACATCGATCTACAGGGATTGGTCACCATCCGTATAATGAAATATTACTAGTGATCTAGCATCGATCCACTGAGATCGATCCCCATTCACTTCAATTGACATCCAGATGCAATGACAAGATCGATTGCTGTCTGCATTTGCATAATATGCAAGCACAACAAAAGGTTGTATGCAATCTGACATCGAAGGTAGTTTGGCATTGGTCCACAGAGATCAATCACCGTCTACCTCTAGATGATCCGCATGTATGAAAAAGTA
This sequence comes from Larix kaempferi, assembly GCA_027924585.1. Lineage (NCBI taxonomy): Eukaryota > Viridiplantae > Streptophyta > Pinopsida > Pinales > Pinaceae > Larix > Larix kaempferi. The sequence goes on along the minus strand of BSBM01000805.1, from coordinate 17,833,952 downwards.
TTACAAATGGACCAACGTCGATCTACAGAGATCGATCACCATCCACATTAAACATTATGCAGGTATGATGAAGTATTACAAATGAACCCGCATCGATCTACAGAGATCGATCACATCCACATTTAAACATTATGCAGGTATGGTGAAGTAATACGAATGAACCCGCATCTATCTACAGAGATCGATCGCATCCACATTTAAACATTATGCAGGTATGATGAAGTAATCCGAATGAACCCACATCGATCTACAGAGATCGATTGCATCCACATTTAAACAATATGCAAGTATGATGAAGTATTACAAATGAACCTGCATCCATCTACAGAGATCGATCGCATCCACATTTAAACAAAATGCAAGTATGATGAAGTATTACAAATGAACTCGTGTCGATCTACAGAGATCGATCACATTCACATTTAAACAATATGCAAGTATGATGAAGTATTACAAATGAACTCGCATCGATCTATAGAGATCGATCGTATCCACATCCAACGATACACTGGTTTGATGAGACATTACAAGAATTTCAAAAGCGATCTACTGATATTGATCACCATACGCTTCAACTGATATGAAAACATAATGAGTCCTTCAAACATTCTGGCATCGAGCTACATAGATCGATCGCCACCCATTCTCAAACGAAATGCAAGGATAAGGAAATGTTATAGCTAGCTGACATCGATCCAATGAGATCGATCATCATCTGCTTCAGTGGATATGCAGAGACAATGAAATCATACGAGCATTATGGCATTGATCCACATAGATCAATCACCATTCACTTTAATTGATGTGCAAAGATAATAAATTCACACAAGCATTTTGGCATTGATCCACAGAGATCAATCACCATTCGCTTTAATTGATATGCAGAGATAATAAATTCACACAAGCATTCTGACATTGATCCACATAGATCAATCACTGTTCGCTTAAAATGATATGCAGAGATAATAAATTCACACAAGCATTCTGGCATTGATCCACAGAGATCAATCACCATTCACTTAAATTGATATGCAAAGATAATAAATTCACACAAGCATTCTAGCATCGATCTACAAAGATCGATCACCGTCCACATTCAACGAATTTCATGTATAAGAAACATTACATTCATTCTGGAATCGATCTACATAGATCGATCACCATCCACATTTACATGATATGTAAGTAAAATGAAGCATCGCGGCAGTCTGGCATCGATCTACTGAGATCGATCCTCATTTGCATCAATTGATATGCTGAGATAAATTAATATTTACAGGCATTCTGGCATCGATCTACAGAGATCAATCGCTGTCCCTATTTTAACAAATGCAAGTATAATACAGTGTTACAACATTCCAGTTTGTGAAGGAACATAAATGTTGTCGAGGATGGGTCCTCCAACAAATAGAAACACTCAAACGCTCAGATTGATCGCCATCCATATTAAAACAAGATGCAAGTAAAAAGAAGTGTTACAGAATCCCAATTTATGGAGAAACAAGATCGCTGTCGTGGATGGGTCATCCAACAGATAGGAACATTAAAGCACAATGATACCAAAATCGTATTCTCGGATTGCCGAGTCAAGCGAAAGGAAACAGAGTAGAAATACCATCATACAAACCCCATGCATTTCCAATGGTGCCATACGCAAGCCCATAAATAAAATGGAATTATACAAGGTTATACATATACCATGGGTATATCGTGAGGTTCAAGATCACTTCTATGTCTACGAGAATCTAATTCAAGTCCAATTTCGTACTAACATTTATACATTTAACATAAATTACAAATGATTCCACCTGTATAATATATATATATATATAAATGCTATCTCTAATCACTTGCATTTTTATCATATATTCAAAAACTAAATAATGTTACCTGGCCAGACATATGCTCGAGTTGTTGACGGTGATACCGGATTCCCAGTACTTCTCGATCCTCTTCCAAAACTTCAGAATTCACCGGTGGACACCTCGATTGACCTCCCGATCATATCGGGAGTACTCTTCTTCCTACCGAACCCCCGAGCAATCAGTTCGTAGAGCTCACACACAAAAACTAGAGGTCCAGAAGTGGGATTCCCCCCGACCAAGACCTCTTTCCAAACTCACAATAGAAGCAAATCAATGTCTTACCATCATTATGGTAACCATCCAGCCATAGGGTATCCTTCCCTTTCCGCTTGCCTTCCTTAAATAGGAAATTTCTTTGCGACACATGTTGCTTCATGCAAAAATTCCTAATATATAAATTGTTTAAAAATAATTAGCTCACCCAACCATGTGTCCAATTCCTAAGAGAGTGCACCTACATTCCTAGATTTACTCAAGTCTGTCCCCCCTGATGCTTCAATCTAGTTTCTATTTTTGTGGGTGCAAGTGGAGATGTCTACATCCTAATGTTTTAGTATACTATTTTCTCCTAAACAAATATTCTCCATTAATTTAATTACAAATAATTATTTCATGTGCAAATAGCCTAAATGCAAATCTATATGCTCAATGCATAATATTCATCAATTGTTCTCGTCTTGGGTCTAGGTACCACATCGTTGGGTCCATCCATCCCTCATTTTCTTTTTATCAACATGGTACCACACCGTCGGGTCCTTTCGTTAGTATTTCTTCATTTCATATGATTTGCGGGAACTTCATGTAGGGATTTAGGATTCGTTACCTTCAATCCTCTGTCTACACTCTATTGGAGACTAATGGCACTGAGGAGTAAGTCCGTTCTTACTGCGTGCCCCCCAACCTCGTACGTGACTAATTTTGTCATGGTACACTTCGCACGACTTCACACCAGGGTAATTTTTATGGGCGAATTATAGCCAAAAGGCAAAATTTTAGGATAATTTTTTAGAGTCGGCGAATATTTTATAATATTAAATTATATTATATTTCGCCTCATTTCAAAACCCTAATAATATTTTTAGGTATAAATAGCCAAACCATATATGGCATAAAGGAATCATATTTGCCTATTTTAGTGAGCGCAAGAAAAATTTGGAGTCATATTCGCCTGTTTTTTTGGGGTTAAAAAAAATCTGGAATCATACTCGCCTATTTTCAAGCAAAGCGGATAAATTTTCGCCATCACCAGGGACAAGGGTTCTATATTCTTGCTAATTATTTTTACAGCGAGTTAAGGTATGTGGTTTTAATGTTTTTACAGCCTAATCTTGAATCTGAATTGTTTGTATAGATTTAAATAAGAAAGGTTTATGTGAAATAGATATTTAGTTCTTCCTATTTTTTTTACCATTAATGAGTTCTATCGCCATTGTATGGGTAGAAAAACCCTTATTTTTATTTTTATTTGAAACCAAAATCAAACCTGCTACATTGTTTTCGCTAGTTTAAATCTATTGTTGGGGATGAGTTTCTCTACATTTTTTAGCTGTTGGACGGATTTTTGCAACCTGGGCGTTAGTATAGATCTACAGGTTCATTAGACCGAGTGGTTCTTTCAGGTTCGGTGTAATGAACCTGGTGTAAATCTGTGGTGCACTGAACCAGACCGTAAATCGTTTCAGACAAACCGAAAGCAGATCATTTCGTTTCACGCACTGCCTTATCTGACAAGTTCTTTAAGAAATTCCCAGCAACTGAGTCCAAGTCCAGACACCGGTGCCCCCTGAGATCTCATATCAAATTCCCACCAAGCCCTATCTTCCTTCCTCGAACTGGCAATGGGCGATACTTCGCTCAGTCATCTCCCAAACTGAGTCCCAACAAACTATTATCGTCCTTGGTCTAAACAGATTTGAAAGCCGTAGCCCTTTGATTCATAAAGTTAGTTACTTTGTTGGGAATAAATACTGCAACAATTCGGGTCGTAGTCTGATCCACAAGGAATCGGAACCGGAGCGAAAGGAAGAAATAACAACTAAAAAATGATCTATCCAACAACAAAATACAAAATACTGTCACCAAACTTATGTAACAATGACAAGCGCACACCATCAACCCCAACTATGGAAGTTCATATTCGTTAGGACTCTAATTGCTATTGGACAGTGTAGAGAATGCAGTACATAGGCTCCCAACGATGCTACAAAATTCTCTACTCTATTCCACAAATAAACATTATAAGAACAATATCATTTGGTTGATGAAATTATTACGCAAAGAAGGATTTGAATTATCCAAACTCATTGAGATTTTAAAATTCATCCCGGAAGGCGAACACTGACACCCTGAAATCAATTTTTTTCCATTTGAGAATCACTGAGGGCATTGGACATTCATGTGCTTCCAAACTCAAAGTCAAGCAAAGTAATGAATAGCCTCTCTGCGTTGGGGTCCAGGTGAGCCATACAAGTTCATTGCCTGTACCGGTCTTTCTGACTCTCTTAAACATGGTGTGTCAAGTTGTCAATAGCCGGCTATCCTCGTTACCTTAAGTGCCATCTCCTTTTCCTCACAATCTTGTACATTATGTTCAATGTCCGTTGGTCACAAGTTGTGTGAATTGGAACATTTATGAAGATACTGGAATGCATTAATTTAATTAGTTTGAAGACTAATCCTAGGCACAGACTTCACAACACCGAGTGATTAGTATAGATCTGCTTTCGGTTTGTCTGAAACGATTTACGGTCTGGGTCATTACACCAGGTTCATTACACCGAGTGGAAAGATAAAAAATCCAAGCAGAAATAGCCCTACATCATATCTGTAATTTATAATATTAAAATTCCAAGCAGAAATAGACCCTATATCATATCTGTAATTTATAGTTATACTCTCTAACACTGAGCATATATAAGGAACCAGATTGACTGGAATTGCATTCAATTGTTTGAAGTTTGGATTTGGATACAAAGGCATTAAATAATATGTGCTAAGGTAAAAGTATCGTTAGTTTTTCCTATTTAGACTTCAAAGGCATTTGAAAAATATAGCACACCAGAGCTTGCCACCTACCAAATCTCTGAGAAGTAAGGTGGTGGTCTTAGAATCAGAGAAATCTCCTTATATATATATATATATATATAAGGTTGGCTCGTGATCAGATAGCTCCGGGTCAGGTAAATAGATCGAGTGAGCGGTGCTCCTAACCCTCGTAAATTTAATTGTAGTTAAGAGCATCCAGACCAGCTTATGAACACGAGGAGAATTTACCATATGAAAAGGACAGGTTCAGGAAATAGAAATTATCGCCATACGTCCGATAGCTCTTGCCCTTCATAGGGCAAGGACAACTTTTAGTAGTGAATTTACCATCTATCTTTATATATTGATATGCCACCACGAGTAAAAAGTCGAAAAGAAGTAGCGATAGAACGTGCTAGAAAGGCCATTAAGACGGTTTTCTATATTTGTATAAGATGTGCTTCTCGAACCCGACCTTCAGCTTTATATTTATTGAAGCCCAGAGCTAGTTGGTTGAGGATCATATTTATGGTTGGAGGAACACTTCTTAGGCCAGGTTAACTGGTATAAGATTCCTCCAATTTAGCATTTCACAGGAGGATAGCTTTATTATTGCGTTAAGATACAGTTCAGTATGAGGGAGATCTTGTAACATGTGTCGAGTGTGAACAACTCTAAATTACGGCGTGAGTGGATTAATTACAGAGTCAAACCTAATCGCAGCATAGATCCATCCCAGTTTGGTTGTAGGTTGTTTGGCTGTAATTTCTATCCACTTACGTTATATTATATAACATCTGTGTTTCGGATTGAAGACCGAAAGCTGGGGTGTTATAATTCTGGTACATTAGCGGTCATTTCTAATCGTTTTCAGTGGATTATCGCTCAAGTGGCACTGACATCCCATTTTCAAAGCTGGACCTCTGGACCTCTGTATCCAGTGAGCATCATAACATATAACATCCACAGGCCTATGTTCTTGCAATATTATGAAACGTCTCAAAATAAGTAAAATAACAAATTTCAAACATCGCAGGTTTTTTTAGAGTTTAGAAATCATAAAATATAACATCCGCAGGCCTCTGTTCGTTGGACATTGGTAAATTTGTCATCTGCAATATTATGAAACCTCTCAAAATAAATAAAATAATAAATTTCAAACATCGGAGGCGTTTTTTTAGAGATTAGAAACAAATTGACAAGTACTTCTCCACAATTTCTTATAATGTTCTAATAATTTTATATTATGTAAAAGCTATGTGTGATAATATTAAATTTATAAAGGTAATTTTTTTTATGGCAAACCTTAACCTAACCCGTTAGAAAAAAATTGATAGGTATTTATTCACAATTTTTTATTATGTTATAATAATTTTATATATATATATAAGTTATTTGTGATAATATTAAATTTATAAAGGTGATTTTTATGGTTGGGGTGGATGTGTAACTCCTTCCATGCTCATCTTAGAACTAACATGTGTCTTTTTAAAATAATAATAAAATATTGGCTCAAATTAGATTTAAATCATTTAAGAAAACATATATATAAAACTACTGAAATTAAATAAATTAAAACTTTAAACATTGCATTACTAGACTGCAAATGTTGAATAAAGGTTTGCACCTGAAAGAGATTTGATTCCTCTCGGTGCTTGGTAGATCCCCTTTAAGATGGATCTATGTTGGTTTATTGAAGACCTATTGGCCGATGCATTGGACATAAATTATACCTAATACATCCAGATATGTTAGCGAAGTCCTATGTTTGGTTATCAGTCGCTCTTTCTTATTGCTAAATTCAGGGGTAATCGAGTTGTCTAAAACTTTTACGATTTCGTCGGAGAAAATCGTTTTTCCAAATATTCATCTTTGGAAAAACGTATTACAAAGAGAAATATGCATTCATCTCCTAGTGTAAGCTATCACTTGGGAAACCAAGTCTAGTTGTGTTTAAACATTTAAGAAAATTACTCTACTTGTGTTTTAAGAATCCAATTAAGGAGTTTTATATCTGTTCCAAGCTATTTTATGATGGTTTAGCCTTAAAACTATCTTATAAACATAAAATTTTGGTAGAGATAGACAACAAATATTAACATAAACTAAACTAGAGTGAAGAAAAAATTGAAAATGTAAATACATTCATACTTCCAAGTGTTAACTAACATGATTTTTCTAGATTTTTTTGTTTGATTGTAGTGACATGAAACTTTTTAGTGAATACATTCATAATGTTTTTCTAACATGTGTAGGAATTAAATGTTTTTTTTTTACTTGTGATATTACTCTAATAGTATTTTATATTTAACACATTGAGCAGGGAATACTTTCAATGGAAAAAAGAGAGAAAAGAAAGACAACAACTTAAAAAAAAACTTATTTTCACAAAGTGCAAAACCAAGATTCATCTAGAGAGAGAAATGAAATTGAAGAGGAAGCTAACCGAGTTGATCTTTCTGACGCTTCTAGTCATAAAGTGGTTGATATGTCAACTACATATGTACAAGAGAATTGCATTGAAAATAAACTACATTTGACTAGTGATGTTGAAGGATTAGTTGGTTTAACTAAAGAATATGAAGAATCGATACGACCTAATAAACGTAAGAGAGGAAATTGGGATTCTGGAAGGTCATTTCAGTTAGAGTGGACTTCGACATTTCCCTTCATGGAGCCTGCGATTTGTGAAAATGGTGACGTGATTGAAGTGAAATGTACGATTTGTAGTTGGAGATATGGTAGAGATGTTAAAATGCAGTTGAAGAAGGATACCATTGAGAAGCATTGTGGAAAAATTTTAATTCAAGGAAGAAGTTGATGGAAAAGTGGAAAACAAGTCAAGGTGGAAGACTACAAAAGAATGCAAGCATGTTGAGAATGCTGAAATGTATGAAAACAACATTAGAAATGATCGTAAAAAGCAAATGAAGGGATCACTTCATAGCTTATTCAAGGAAAAGGTATCAACATAAATGCAATCTAAAATAGTCCAAATGGGTACCATTTTCCATATTTTAAAACTTGGAATGCTAATGAAAGATTATGTCCATTATAAGGATTTGTTAAACTTCCTTTCAATCCCCAAGTTTCCTTCATCACATTGGTCTATTAATAGTGGATGGGTGTTTTTAAAACATATGGCTGAAATAGTTAGGCAGGACCTGGGAGAAACCATAAAGAATGCTAATTTCTTTTCCCTATCATTAGATGAAGTAATTGCAGTAGACACTAGTTCATGGATTTGTATGAATGTTTATACAGTACAAAATCATGTGAGAAATGTGCACTTTTTGTCTTTGTGTAAAATGAAGGAGAGTGCTACTGCAGAAAATTTATATAATATTGTGATGAATACTCTATGTGAGATTAGTGGGTTGGATGGACTCGACATTGCTAGAAAGTTGGTTTGTTTTGGAGCAGATGGTGCATTTGTAATGCAAGGAAACCGTAATGGCCTTTGTGTTCGATTACAAACAAGCATTGCACCTTATATGATTGGTATACATTGCATGGCACATCGAACAAATTTGGCAGTCAAAATTCTTAGCAAGGAAAGATTGGTTAACAAAGTAGATATGCTCGTGGATGATTTGCATGGATTCTTTTGTAGAAGTTCAAAGAGGGTTATAAAATTCAAAAACTTTGCAACTGGTTTGATGAGTGGGAAGAATATTTTAAAAAATGTTGAAACGCGATGGATCTCACTCTATGAACCTGTAAAGCGTGTCTATGATGAATATATTTCTTTGGTTGGATTTATGGCTAAACATTGTTTTAGTGTCCATAAAGCCCAAGTTCTTTTGCATCAATTAACTGATGTGGAAACACTATTGACATTATGTGGAATCCTTCCCTTGTTGCATAAGATGTATATGTTGATTAAGATTGTGCAAACAAGAACATTATATTTAGCAGAGTATACAAAGGCAAGAAAAATGGCATGTCTACTTTTAGTTAATTTATATATAACACCAATAGAAGCCTTTGATAGCATCGATTTTACAAAATGGAAAGAGCTCATTGATCTTCAAAATCCTCAAAACTTTTTGAAGCTTGATGAAAATAATTGTATATGCATTTCAGTACGTGACAATTTGGTTCCTCTTCATATTCTTCAAAAACATGGGCGTATTATAAAGGAGAAGAGAGTAACTAGAGATGAATTTCAAGTTGTCATTCAAGCAATAAAGTCAAATCTTACAAGTGTTGCAAGGGCATTAACTACAGAAATTAGAGAAAGGTTTCCAAGAGATGAGTTACTAGAGGCAATGAGCATTGTTTATCCACAATTTTGGAATCATACATTGGGAAAAGAAGTAATTTTTTCCGAATTTAAAAAGAATATTCGGATATTGATTGATTATTATTGTCATACACATGTCATTGAAGAACATCATATTAATGGAATCTTAGATGCTGATAAATTACGTTCACAAGCAAAGTGTTTTGTAAACACTATGATGGAGCAATTTGGAAAACTAGAAGACCCTTTGTCAAATGGGTCTATCACAAGATTATGGGAAAAGTTAGACAGGAGTGATACCTTGAAGGAGCATATGTCTGAATATTTCAAATTGGTTGACTTATGCCAAACTATGATTTTGGGCTCTATAGAGGATGAAAGGATTTTCAGCTTGGTTTCATTTTTAAAGTCCAAGTTGAGGAATAGATTGGACAATAACCTCATCTCTTGTGTTCGCTTGTATGTATCAAATTATGATGTCAAAAACTTTCCTTATGAGAGAGCATTAGCACTTTGGACATCTGAATGCAGCAGAAGAGGGGGGAGCAATATGACTAGAACTTTGAAAGATTTTGATTCAGAAAATGAATTGGATGATGAAGATAGTTTTGATAAATCTGAGGGTTTATCTTTCGACCATCTTAGCGATTTGGAAGATGAAACAAATATATGGAATTTTTAGTTATGAGTGATGAATGTGTATACTTGAACACATTATATGAAGTATTTAGTGTATAAATGGAGGAACATTAGATGAAATAAGTTAATATTTCATTGTAAGTTGTAAGTTATATGCTATTGTGAAGGAAAAATTGTAAATGTAAATAGGATATCACTTTTAATTGGCTCTGGATTTAGTGATTTTTTGGTGGGGAGAGTTTTTCCCATGGTAATTTTCTTTTTTCATGGGGCGTCTCTTTTGGTTATTTTGAATGATTTTTTTAAAGTGTAATATATATATATATATATATATGATGTTGATAGAGGTGATATAACTTATCTATGAATGTTGTGATACATTAAAGTAAATTCTATTGTGACTAAAAACTAACCAATATTTACTTACACTTTGTTTGAATTGCATAATGTATATTAATTATCCCATGGGTGGAATTAAAATGGATTAGCATATTTTGGTGCAATAAATCATTTCCAAGAGGAACGATAGTGTAAGAAAACAATGAAAAACATTCACATAAGAGGTAAATTGGAAAAGGAATGTGAATATTAGATATAACATTGATGAGATTGAGAGTGCAAATTTTTTCCAAACACAAAAACACATACCATGAATATTTGTTCTGTTTAGTTCGAACATTTCGCCTAATTACTTTTTTCAATAAGGGATTATTCGCAAAGTTGGTATACCTTTCCTTAAAAAAATTGAAAGATTCGCCTACCTTAAAATCGATACTCAATACAATATTCGCCTCCCTTTCTATACTCTAGGATAAATATTAGATCCTTAAAGTTTTCCCTGCTTCACACTCCCTCGAGTAAGTGGATAAGTGCTTTTCAACTCGTGAGTGGAATCCGTAGGAAGTCGACACCATCGTCGTTCCTCCGTGTGTGATTTTATTTGTACTCTACGACCCATTTATTTCCTTTATGAGTCTGTCGGTGAATTGTTTCACTTGTCGCTACACACATGCTCCAAAGCACACATTAGTAGCTATGTTCTCATTTATCATAATTCACTTCATAACCTACTAATCATTAAGCAACCATAATTTACTCATAACATCATATATTTTTTCAATCTGCTAATCATTAAGCTAACATGCATTTCTTTCATTCACATCATATATTTCATAACTTAGCTAACCATTTAGAAACATATGTAAATTCATTTATACACATCATATATTTCATAAAACAACTAATCATTAAGCATACCATGCATTTATTCATCAATTTAAATAAAGTATCCATTCCCACAAATGTCATTCAATTCATTGTTTTCGTTTATCAATTTGTCGTCGTGCACATCATCAGGTGTTTCTCAATTATACAAAATATATATAATCAGAGAGTCATTTTTATTAAATTTTTATTCAGCCGGGTCACTCGACAAGTGACCTCAAAGTATACATCAGTCTAGGGGCATTACATACACCCCTTATTATTTAGAAATTCGTCCCGAAGTTCAAAATAAATACGGAAAGCTACGATGCATCTTATATGTGTCCTCACAAGTCACATAGCTAGGACTATAACTGTCCCACTGCACTTTGACTTGATCAATCACACGGTGCCTAAGCTGCCATGTTCGTTGGTCCAATACCCGGATCAGATCGACCATCACGGTCCCGTCGTC